>CM040631.1:74113219-74469777 GCA_022818045.1 Neotoxoptera formosana | reverse complement strand
AACGCAAATTTTTAAATAGCCTTCCTATTATATTTTCTAAAAATCATATATTTATTATTGTTAGTAAATACTTTATACTAACTAATAACTTTTCAATTAGGAGGACTAAGTCCTCCAAGCCTCCTTCCCTATATACACCAATGCAAAGAAGTACCAATATTTTTATTATTTACACTTTTAGTTATGATACATTCAGGTTATGCTGGTATGGTTATTGAATGTAATAATATTATGATCTAAAATTCTTCTGAAGTTAACACAATATTACCTTTAAATAAAAGAAAATTTCTTTTTTATGTTTTATTGAAAGCTCTACAAAATAACAAGAGTAGTAAACCCTGAAACGACATGTAAGAAGTATAAATTGAT
Organism: Neotoxoptera formosana; assembly: GCA_022818045.1. Taxonomy (NCBI): domain Eukaryota; kingdom Metazoa; phylum Arthropoda; class Insecta; order Hemiptera; family Aphididae; genus Neotoxoptera; species Neotoxoptera formosana. The sequence goes on along the minus strand of CM040631.1, from coordinate 74,469,408 downwards.
CATAGTGGGTCACTCAAATGTTGGAAAAAGTTGTTTAATCAAACGATTCTACAATGATCGATATCATGACAATTTTCTTCCGACAACTGGTAAGTATAGTATTAAAATAAAAATAATATGTATGATAGATAACAGGGATGATAAATCCATAGCACGCAAAATTGAAAGCACATTAAAAATTTAAATATTTATATTTTATTTTATTTTTAATAATAAATAACAACAATATATATATATATATATTTAATATTTTTCATAATTTAGTGGTACATTCCAAAAAAAAGCAAAATTTGCCAACCCTATATATATATAATTGTATAATAACACATAATTAAAATATTTCTCAGGTATTTAACTAATAAGTAATGACTATTAATTATTGTACTTAAATGTATGTGTTGTATTAGGTATGGACTTTAAAAGGCTGTTTGTCAGATTTGAAAACGAAATCATCGAATTACAAATTTGGTAAGTATAATTTATCTAGTTTAATATGTATGTGGCGGCGTCGCGGCAGTAATGCGAAAGCAATTCCCGTGGCGCCGTCGGTTCAAACCTGAAAAAAAAAAAAAAAGTTTAATATGTATGTATTATAGACTGTTGTATCCACCCGTACACAGTGACACGCGCTAAAACCCTACTATGCCTTACCTCCGTACGCTCTAGTTAATGACACTCTTTAAATAAATTAGAATGGCACTGTTTACTTGTGGGGTACGATAGTATGCGTTTTCCAATCCTATGTCCGTCCTATTGATTTAGTATGACTCGAAGATTACGTATATCCTGGCACTATTCAGTTAATTAAAACCTCATTGACACATAATATGTGTGGCGGTGAACTAGTTTTAGGTGTTAGAGGAGCGGCAAGCATGTTCAAGCAAAAACGTTGTATATGGTGCGACCTAAAAATAATAATTCTTGCTATCCATTATCGAGTACCCAATAGTTGATGTCCATGTTTAATTTAGTAGCATCTTGTGTTATTGACATAATGATACATAAATAGCTTTATTATACCTAGTGCCAAAACTAATCTGTGATATTAATTTTTTTTAATTATGATTATTTATCATACATGTTCAAACACTAAAAGTCAAAAATAATTCAGTTTCGGTCCAATAAAATCCTTAAAAGCCCGGTCCAACTCTAAGTGTTTTATTCAAAGTCCAACCCAAAAATTTGTAAAAAAAAAATTCAGGCCTGGACATTTTTATCACATTCCAAATTCAGTGCAGGCTGAAGCGGATCTTGCAGACCTTAAGTATATATCCTATAATGTGGCACCTAGAATATAAAATATTATATAGTATATACACTATACTATGAGCTTAGTACTTTTACATTCAGTATTAAAAATGTTCTTTCACCGAGTTATTTCAATTCAAAAACAAGTCAGTACCATAGCTTTTGGTTTGTTAATATATTATCTACAGCTGTGGTCAGTACTATCATATTATTTTTTATTGTTTTAGGGACACAGCTGGGACAGAAAAGTATCGCTCTTTAACTCATTCATATTATAGAGGAGCCCATGGTGTATTTTTGGTCTATGATATTACAGATTTAAATTCTTCATTCAAACTAGATGGTTGGCTAAAAGATGTTGAAAATGTCAGTAATTGTATAGTAATTATGTAATTAAGTTAAATTTACTTACGTTTAATGAATACATAAGAAAATAAATACTAATTTTTTTTTTACAGTTTTCTGATGAAAATGCAGTGAAAATCTTAGTTGGCTCTAAATGTGACGATAAATCAAACAGAAAGGTCTCAATCAAAGAAGGACAGCAAGTAATTATATTGAATATAACACAAAATCAAACAATTTATTGAACTATTTTCAAATAATTTGTTTCATCAGTTAATGAAAAGGTACAATTTCTTCTTCTATTTAAATTTATTTGACAACATTAAATTTTAGTTGGCAGAACAGTTCCAAATTCCATTTATTGAAGTGTCTTCCAAAACCAATGTGAACATAAACAAATTAATCCATACAATGATTTCAAAAATACTTAAAATCCAGGAACAGCCTACAAACATTAATGATGAGGTAAATTGTAAAAGTTATTGTTATGTTACAATAACAAGCTCGGCACTACTGATTCAGCAGTGTTTATGCAAGTAATATAATATATTTAAATATAAAAATTTAATTTAGATTGCTGAAAGAATTATGATGCCCAGCCAGCCACAGCCAAAAACAAATTTTTCAAAAATAGAAAAAGCTCACGAAAAATATGAATCGATAATTTTGGTAAATGCTAAAAATATAATATATACTATGCAGTTTCTGAAATTAAATATTGTTGTTCGAGAATTACATGTATGTAAATATAGAATTAGTTTTCCATATTTTACAAATTTTTATCCAGACATATATTATTGTTTTATACAATTTTATGTTTTACTTTTAAATTGTAGTAATACATTAAACTATTAACAGTTAGTGTAAGATGCATTGATTAAAATCAAAATTAAAATATATTGAATGAAAAGATAATGTTGAGATTAATCAAACACTATGACTCTTAGTATGTTAGGTTACTTAAATTCCTAAATGCTAAATAATTTAAAAGAATATGGTTTCTTAGCTAAGGGTAATAAGTATTTTTATTCTTTTAATGAAAATGTTAATATTTTTATGCTATCTAAAAATTAAATATTTTATTTTTTTAAAATATTAATAAGAAATTGGTAATATTATTTTTGTTATAATTTTCTATTATTGTCTTAATGAAAAACACCAGATTACTATTTTATTCAACAAACTTTATTTTATAACACTTAATAACCTAATATTATACAACAAATTTCCCACCCTATCTTTTTAGCACATCAGTATTACCTGTACTTATAGCCGCGGTTACACTAATACTTTAGTATACTTATTACTTCCAACCAGAGTGGGGAATAGGCAATCACCAAGAAAAGCGACAATATCAGGTAGGGTTAAGGTCCTTATCCAGTAGCGCCGAACACACACTTCAGGTAGTTCAAATGAACTGCCTTAAAAATTGGTTGGGCGGGTGGGTAAAATAAAAGAGTATACTTCCGACTCTCTGCTATAATTAAATTAAGCACAGGAATGTCATTAAATTATTTATATAATTAGTTAAGCCTGTTTCACATTTGTCTAAAAGGGTTGGTAGGTCAATCATTTTATTTTAACTGCCAGTTTCAATTTCATTCGGTGTTACTGTCTCCACCTACTGCAGCAGTGGCGGTAAAATTCTATTGTCTTGCCGGTGTTGCCTTGGTGGTGTTAAATTTTGTCCCACACTCCCACTGGCCACTACATTTGGACTCCGCCACTGCAGTGTGTGGGACCATTAGAAGTCTTCCAAATTCTTTAAAATAAAACATTTCATGAATCAAATGTATAAAGTACTAATAGATTAACAGTTAAATACAATTTAAAAATATAAGGTATCTACCCAAAAACAGAATCAAATGAATAATAGTTTATAAACCAAAAAATACTAAAGTCTAAATTATTGAGAGAAATTTGGCATATTAACTTTTAGTTCCTCTACAACAGTGATGATTGCATTTAAAAATGACTAAAACCTATTATAAATTCATCAATGATTATATTATTTATATATACCTCCTTAAAATTATTTATTTATATTGCAGGAGGAGAATGAAAATCTAAAGAAATCTAAAGAACCTTCTAGTTGTGGGTGTTAATCAGAGGTATACAATATAATAGATTTAAGAATTGTTTATTTTACGTCTGTACGGTAATAAAAAATGTTGAAAATATGAAATGATGCAGTTATTTTTTTGTATCTATATATCAAGAGTTTACATCATATTCAAATAGTTAACTCTTTACTTTCCTTATTTCTAGGAACCCCAATAAGTTAAACTCATTTACTCATTCTAGTATTCTACTTAATTTATGTTGTATCAACATTTAGGCCACCCTGATATCCGCAAGAGTCTGCGATTTGCGACCATACAACTGCTGGGCTGTTGAATTTAATTTAGCGTCGTCGTCCCCCCCTCTTCCTTACACAGTAACAATAATCAAGTGTATTGTTCAAGTATTTATTTGTTTATTAATTTTTGTTGTTCGACATAATACATTATTGATTACAGTTTATAACATAAAACAGAAAACTTTTCTATCCTAACCGACAGAAATGAAGATTGTATGATGGTTTTCATATAGGTACTAAGGACTAAGGTACCTACGGTAGTACAGTCGTTGCCATTTAAATTGGGACAGCGGCGACTGCGCTTTTCAGTAAGGTGTAGCCCAAACTAGTTGTGGTTTGTTTCAACTTTCAACCTCGCGACGCGCCTCAGTCGCTTCACCAATTTGTTTATTATAAATTTATAAAAATGTCTACTTTTTGTTTTAAAAAATCTTTTTCAGAATATTTGTTTTTAAATTATTAACTTAAAATCAGTTTTAAAATGTTTTGTGACAATTGTTGGTTTGTTAATATATTTGGTAATAACATCCCGTTATTATTGCGCCCCGCCGCCGCTGTGCAAATTTATCTGGCAACGGCGAACGGCTGAACGAGTTTATAAAATACGTTGCTGCAGCTGCACTGATGCAATTCCATTTTATCAGCTAATTGCTATTTGCTAATACAACCTTAAGTTCTAAAAATAGCACCTAAAAAATCGCACGTTGTGTTGTGTATAGTATATTTAGAGTGTCCCTCGTGGCCTCGTCATTGGATAATAAAGTCATCACAATTATAATGGATGTATTAAATTGTAATTAAATCAATAATAATTTTACACCAGATACCTGTACGAAAAACGACCTTTGAGTAGATACGGTGTGTCAGCCTCTATTCCAAAATATATTTCTATTAATATAAGTAATTTATTTTTATTTTGGTAATGTGGTAAGTTGAACTTAAACAAATTTTTGACCAATTTGTCATATATATTATATTAATATATTATTATATTATTAAATAATAATATAGATACAAGGTACCTACATATATAGACCAAACGTCTTAAGTCTTTAAAATAATTATTTTTTGATTTACAACAAAAACCAAAAATTAACTAAAATCGTTACCTATCCAATTTCGTAAAGTGTTTAAATATTTTATACTTTTTATAAAACATTTATTGGATAGTTTTCGTAAAATTAGAATTATTTTAAATGTACTTATTAATATTTACTTTCAACAAAATAAATTTAATATTAGATGTATGAATCAGGATCAGTTATAGAAAGAAGTTACCAATTCTTCAAGAAGGCGAAATAAAGGTTGCACCAGTAGGTTCGTACGTACCATTATAAATTATAATATTATTCTTCTGAAACTGCAGTATAGGTACCTACAAAGTTTTTGATTACCTACCTACTTATTCAATGTTATTCGAATATCGAATGTTTTTCATATAATGGATTTTTAAAGTACAACAATGCAACATTATTGGTTCTCAACTTGATTGTCTTGATTTAATATTTTCTAATATTTCAAATACCTCTACAAGACTCTACAATCTATATTATTGTCTGATAAGATAATGGTACTCTTACTACCTAATTAATAATTTCCAAAATGTCATCCCGTTATCTCGATGATATTTAGAGATCACTAGATCAGCATTTTAATATTTGACGATTTCGATATGCATCAGCTCACAAATCTGTTATTTTTCAAACTTTAAAACAGCTGATTACAATTTACAAATGTATACAATAATATTAATTATGTATTCAATATTATAAATTATAATAATATGTACAATGTACCTATACCTATTTTATTGCGCTTAATTGCACTGCGGTTTCTATTTTTATGAAATAATAAACTATATTGTTGAAAGGTAGGTGTCGAAAAATTGATTTCGCAAATGTAAATATCAAATGACCAACGTGGCCAAACCGTGGACTATAGGTACACGATAATTTATGTCCGGTTAAAAAACATTGCTAATCGTAAAGAGGGATGATGTGGGCTTCAAGTTCTCAATGTGATTCTATAGTTTCACTTTAGTTGAGTTATGACTTAATGACTTATAACAATATATATGAGTCCAATGGTCGGAAGGAACTCTACAGGTTATAATGTTATATTATCATACTTTGTCACTAGTTCAAACTGCTGTGTTTTAGAAAAAGATGCATACATATTATTATATTATTAAACTATTTGAAATCTTGAAATTAATGTCATACTTTAAAAGCATGATTCTTGTCAGTGTTTAAGTTTCGTTAGCCGTGTTAATTTCAATAATGCGTACCAAATATGTGTAAAAAAAAAACCTTTATAATGTCTTCCAAACTTAAATCGATTTTTCTCAAAACTTTATATAGGAGGTAGGTGCCTATTTTGAGTTGTGGCGGTCTCGTTCTAGAAATGTGCGAAATGCGCGTGTGTGTGTGTGTGTGTGTGTGTGAATCTTGTATGAAAAACTAGGTATATATTATATCGTGTGCACCACACATGAAATGTCAAGAGTCCGCGTATATATAATGTAGAGATATAACTCGAGTACACCTATATACGTATATTATATATTATATTGTATGCCCGGCAGCTGCAGTGCTTGTGTGTGAGATGGAAAATGCCTTGTTTTTGTTGAAGCGGTTAAGGCGGTTTAAGTAGAAATAATAAAATCAATAAAACGAGGCCTTCGGGATGCGGACTAAAGGTCCGGGCAAAATATGTGTTTACCTCCTGTTAAGCATGCATGCGCGTAATTATACACGAGCGTACGCACACACACACACACACACACCCACACACATACACCCACACACCCACCCACCCACAAACACACGCACAAACACCAAATTATATTTACACGCGTACCTATATAATATGTCTCGTAAACGCGCAGAGAACGAAATCGCGCGCCGTTGACGTCTCGACGGGGCGTGTATGCGCAACGCGTGTAATAATAAAGCGTAAAATAATATACTTTCGTGTCGTCGGCCGCGGTACAGCCGTATGTATATTACCACCGCGGCACCGCGTTATTATACCGTGGTAGATGCGTGTCTATACCGTATATATGGTATAATAATACAATATAATAGGTATAGTAATATAAATATGAGGATGATGATGTGTACCTACGCGGCCTCTTGCAGCGCGCATATATTATATATTACATATTATTATTATTATTATCTACGTTTGTCGTTCAGTCGTGTGTTATACTGTACGCCAAGACGCAGGTATGTTATTCTATAATATCGATGAACGTTATAATGTGTTTCGAATTGAACAATAATAACCATAATAAAAATATTCATCCCTGCAGTCGTCTAGCTATATAATATATATATATAGGTACATATATATTTATATATATGTATAAGTTTACCATTTTAAGTGTATCCATGATACAGATAGCTGTAACCTAATTTTACGGTAAGACAGGTGCCTGTCTGACTGCCTAGTGCCTATATATACAGGGTGATTGAGTGATTCCCATGCGTGCTCATCCCCTATTTTTCTTCAATAATGTAGTTATTCAAAATCTGATTTTTGGTATTTTTAAATACACTTATACACTTATAAACACCATATCAAAGTCTTAAGATGATGATATCCTGGAGATATACAAGCTTTTGTTTTTCAAATGAGTAGTCTCATTTACTAGGTAACTATTTAGTGGATAATTGTTCTGAAATTGTATAAAATTCGAACGAGTAGTTTTTTAGTTATTTAACTTTTTGTACTAAGAATAATAGGTTCATGCGAACGGGTTTCGAAGATTTGGTGCTTAGGTGATTTTAAATCCTTAGTAATTAATGTTAATCCACCAACATTTATAATTTGTAAAAATGGGCCAAGTAAAATAAACACATCCAATATTACATCTATTTTATATATTTTTTAAAACCATTTGAAGGACTATATTATTCTTAGACCTTAGTACAAACATATAACATACTATACCTAATATAAACGTATAAATCTTTAAACATAGCGCACATGTATAATATACAAAGTGATTCACAACTATTATGTTTTCTTTTATTGATGAAATTATTCAAACTTTGATTTTTGGAACTTTTAAAAATACTCAGTAATGATCATATTTTAAACTCTTGCATTTTATTTATACTACTTAAGAGTGTCCTGTGGGGAAACAAATAACTGTTTTCAAAAGGAAACCCCTTTTTTATTGTAAATTATTTAGACGATAATTTTATTGAAAATGTTGATATACTTAATTCGAAATTTAAACTAGTATAGTTTCCTAGTTATTAAAATATTTATACTATACAAGAATAATAGTTCTTAAAAATGGTTTTCAAAAATATAAAATAGATGTAATATTGTATTTAGTGTTTACTTGACCGTTTTTACAAATTATAAATATTGATAGATTAATATCACTAAAATTTTCAAATCATTATATCGTCCATTTCCCCCATATTATGTTCCAAACCTGTTATCATAAAAGCTATTCTTAGTACAAAAAAGTTTAATACCTCAAAAACTACTCATACAAATTTTGATTTTGATACATTAACATTTTCAGAAAAATTATCCGTTAAATAAATTACAATAGAAAATGAGGGGGGGGGTTCTCATTTGAAAAACAGAAGTTTGTATCTCTGCAGGACACTTCTGAAGTACATAGTACGAAAAATCTCAAGAATTCAAATACATGGTCTTTAAGTATTAAGTATATTCAAAGTTTTTAAAAATCAGATTTTGAATAACTGCATTATTGAAAAAGAAAAAATAGGGCTAGCACGATTGGCGAATCAACTTATATAAAGTATTATCTTGATAACACACAATATGTAATAATATATAATATGTGTATATATTATTATTATGTACAAGTTAGCTATCTATTATCGCGTAGTACATATAATAGGTATATATTATAATTCGATATAATGTGTTATTTGACGTAAACTTGCTTACTACCTACTTAAGCGAAACGCTTTCTCACGCTCTCGTGTAAAACATATGTTTTTCTTTTATATTCAATGCCGTATTTTAGATGGATGGGGGGCTGGAAGGTTTGTCCCCCTCCTCTAAGAATTGGACTTGGTGTTTTTTTTTAAAATGTATTTTGCGATATGACAATGAATAATTTTGCCAAACTGCTGTAAGCATTACATAAGATAAAAATGTATACTATCATATAGTTCGAAAAAAAATTCAAAAAGTCTGAAAGAGACGGGGGGGGGGATCCTCGCGCATTAAAAAAATTGTAATCGTCTCTTGGCCTCCACTCATCCCCCATTTGGTCGAGCTCCGCGGGATAGGGTTTGCGATCGCCGTGCTGTAGTGTATGTGTACACAACACCGTCGTCGTTGTTATTGTCCGCATATATACGTCATGGACGAGGCTGCAAAGCGCATGGACCACTCTATATATAATATATATATAATACGGCCGTGCCGGGCTGCTGCGTTTCCATGGCGACGGGACGATCGGCGGCGGCAGCGGCAGCGACGAGTACAACGGCGACGATGTCGACGACGTGATCATTATATATTATTAGTCAACATGCCAACAGGCAAGTGTCCGGACACACAATATATTGGCGAGAGACATACAATCCGTACATATTACAATAATATAATACGCTCGCTCGTATCACATAATATTATTATTATTATTGTTACAATACATCTGCAGCCGTGAGTCATAATCGTCGATATCGGTATTTGTTTCGGGACTCGTCGTTCGGTTTTCGGAAAATTTGTTGTGAAATAATTTCGTCGTCATCGCCGTGTGTCCAGCGATTCGAAAACGGAACGCAGTCGCCCGGCCGATCTGTCACGTCCGCGCCAGACGCCTCCGGTACGTTATACCGTATTGTGTCACTATTGTTGTGTTTAGGTCTCCGGTCTTTAAAACGATGTCCTACTCGGCAGTGTCCTCAGATTAGCAACTGACCATCCACAATTTTCAGGTGAGTTTCTATATACGATACATATAATAATAACTCTAAAAACATACGCCTGCACATATACATTTTATATAGCTATACTGTAATGGAAATGAGCTGCAATGTTTATAATATATTAATATATATTACTATATCCAATATCTCACGTATTGTAGTAGCAATTATAATATTACCGTTTAGTGTCATTTCAACAGGTTATATAATCATACTTTGGTCCGTTTACGTATATTATATTGAGTAGCTGTACGTGCGACAAATTATCGACAACTCATAATTATATAATTACATTATAATATACTTATGTATAGAATTATTTATAGTTCGCTTACGCATTTACACGACCAGTTATTGCACGACATAAGTGGTATAATAATATTATTTTACTCGATTTTATTACGATTTTTCTAATGTCGTATTATTCTCTTCTGTATTTCGAAACATTTGATTTTTGAAATCCTCTATTAAATAAAATTTGATACTAAAATTGTACGGATGATAAATTATAATATGCCTGACAGATAGTTATTATAGCTTTATTCAAGTAATACGTGTGTAATATTTTCAAAAAGAGTAATAATTTATTGCGTGAAGGATAAACATTTATTATGAGTTATGACGCCATTCAATTCACATATGTAGTGAAATTGCATACACAATGCGCCGTCTTAAGATTTCCTGTTAATGGTATTTATCAGATTTACATTACTTCTTTAATATTATATTTAATGTTCACATTTGACAAGTATATTGCATATTATACGATTTAAATAATACAGTTTAATAAATATATCTTTTATGGACTGTTTGCTAGAATCATAAGTATCAACATAACCACTTAAAAGTTTAAAACCACTATAACATTTAAATAATAATTACAGTTAACAATAATAAAACAAATTACAAATATTGTTTGTACAAAAATAAATTTTATAATAAAACATACTTCACATTTTTGAGTTTATATTTAATTAAAATTTTCGAATAAAATTAATACTGTTACGGGAATATCCTTATATTTGTATTTCCTTAAGTAATTACATTACGCCTATATAATACATTAATGTGACTTATTATTATTGTGTTCATTTTTTTTAATCATACAAATATTATTTCTATTTATTTCGAAAGAGTTTATATTTATCCATACCTACTTTATATCATCATAATATAATAAATTTATTTTTATTCTTTAAAAAATCATGCTCATAAGCTTAGTATTATATAAAAAAAAATTATTTTGAGTTTATGGCTCATAAATTATACCTAATCAGGTATGAGTATAACGAATGATATTATGATACGAAAATATTTATTATTTTTTGTATATCGGTTTAGTGTTTTTTTTTATGTAACACTTCCATGTATAACGTGTAATTTATCTATAAATAAATTATTTATTAACATATGAATATATGATTACGTTTGTTGTTATAGTTATTATTTATTTTAATAAACATTTGACATATAGTGAAATAAACAAAATATATCACAAAATTCATATACACATAACAGTATTTTGTATTAAAGCATAATTAATATAGCCCCACGACACGCTTACTTTAAATTTCACGAGTTCATGACTTAACAAATTAACTAACTTCATAAATTTCCACAAAGTGTATAATTCAAATTTAATTACGATTTTTCAAAATTAATAATTAATTACCTGGCGTCCGGCGATATTACATTTCCTGTAAATTACTAATATAGTTGTTTTGTAAAGTAAAAACTGATTAACTCAATAACGAAATTAAATATATATATTTGAAGAAATTGGGAAGTAGATATACATTAATATTTTCTATTCCTAAAAATATAAATATTAGAAACCATAATAAAAAAATATATCGTTTAAAAATGTTGTGTTACACTAAAATTATTTATAAGCCACAAAAAATAACATTCTTATATTCTATAACATCAAAATAGTACCTTAATGTCACTACACGATAGCATTGTATACAGTACGGAGTAATAGAGTCTAAAATGTAAAAGTGCACATACGCGTCCTACAAATGCCTTCTAAATGTTCCTTTCCACCAAACAGGCCAAACACCTTAATAATTTGTATTTATTATACTATATCTATTTTCATAAACTTCATAGAATGTACTGCAAAGATTTAGGTTGTAAATAAACATGCTTTATGCTGCGAAACCATATTATGCTTATAATACAATAATTTTAATACTGTCTAGTATATATTATACAATTTATAAAAATTATTGATCTGAAATGTTACAATGTTAGAGTAGATATACGTGTCTAATGACTATACTATTAATCGTCCATAAAAATCCACTGTATATTTATATGCATACTAGACAAAATTGTCATGTTAATAAATATAGAGTAAACTTAAACGTCAAGTCAGGAATAGTCTGAAAAAAAATGAATAGATATATCACTTACACTTGACATACATAATGTTAAAATATATATTTTAATAAATAATTTTAACTATGTGAGCTTAAATCACAGATGGTACATCCAGCTTTTTAAATTTTAGTACTGCAAAAAAAATATTCTGATGCCGGGTTGCATAAAAATTGATTTATTTAACGGTTGACTAAAATTGAATTTACAAATCATGGGCCACTAAATATTGTTTAAGAGACCATTAGCTAACTATTGATTCTTTAAATGTTTAGTGATTGCTTATGCACCCCGGCATAAATATTTTAAAATAAGTATACAATTATGTTTTATTTAATTGTTTTTAATAATATAGCTGGTTATTGTTAATTTTTAAGTTAACCCATAACATTTGTACATAACTTCTAAATTAAAATGTATTATTTTCTATAGGTAGTAACATCGAATAAATATACAGTAAATTTTATCAACGGTCGTATTAATAAATCATTTTTTTAAATTGAATTGTAATTGTTTCATTTATTGGAACATGCAAATGGCGTAAAATGCAGGATGCGGGGTTTATAATCCTGAAATTCTTGAATATGAGCATATATCATAAATAATTAAATTAATATCTGAATATTTGATCGTATTTTCACTTGGAATATGAATCGTATACATGATGTCTTGTATATAGACGATACCTAATATATTATACAAATACGATGATATATCTCAATGTATTAGTATTTCATTGTTATATTCATATATTAGTTGTATTAAAAAAAAGTGAAATATTGCTTACTTATTGGTCAAAACCCTGAGGTTCAAAAATTATGTTAGTATCATAGTTTATTATTGAAAGCAATAGATAAATTACAAGAATATCTTTTTTTTTACATTAAAGTTGTGATTTTATATACATGTTATTAAAGTTTATAGTTTATACCTAAGTCTTAAATTATGTTTATTATATATTTATAGTTTTTATGATCAAAGTGCAGAACTTATTTTAAAAAACACAAATCATTTATTATGTTCTACTATTATTGAATAAGTAGCTTACTCGCTGGCCACTATTATATAGTCATTGTTCGAATTCTATTTCACAACAATCGTTTTTCAGTACAGATTATGCTTGTTGTAAAAATTAAACTTAAGTGCTGTGACGCTTACGCAAGAGGGACATGTTACATATCCTTAGATATATGGATTGTGGTTATGTATAATATATATATTATACACTTATTGTTTCAAACTGCATCGGATCCCTTTGAATTTCCTTTGCCTTGACTAACAAACCGTACGTAATAGTATCACAAACACAGACCCATTTTCACTATAAACGACACGATGACAACTAGCAATTATTTAAATACTTTCCAAGTAACTGGTTTTCAGCCGACAACTTTGTGGCTGTCATTACAGTATATTACACTGTTAAACTGCCGATTGCCCGTTCTTGAAACAATTTTCTTCGCATCAAAGTCTTCTTGGAGGAACAGGCACTTCAGTCTTCAGTGTTAATAAATGCACGCGCATGTACTAATTTACCTCAATGATTTCGTTGACCTTCACCTAGCAAAAAGTTTCCTTCAAAAGCTGTTATAATATCATCATTCATCACCACCGCTTTTATGCTGATATTTTGCGATACTGCCTTCATCTTTCAGCATACATTTTTATTTTTTATTTTAATTAATTTTAAATGGTCATATAGTAAATGGCTTATAATTTATATCAATATGCTAAAATACTACTAATGTTTTTTTAGAAACATTACCATATATCTATACAACATTAAGATCGTTAAAATTATTTGTTACAACTTATGAGATTATTTGAAATATCATGTATATTATAATAGGTATAGTATTAATTCTCTCGAGAATACGGCAGATGTCTATATCGATCCAAAGTAATATAGACATCAGATAAACAATGGTTTTCAACTAATCTATAGAGGGTTAAATTTTGGGTTTCCTATTAATAGGAATTTCCTATTATCCTTAAGTGCTTAACAACAGTTTGCTATTTATCTAATTAATCAAAAAAAGTTATTTATTTAAGCATTGAAAGCACCGAGATGAGAGCTATTTCTGCAAAATGGTTAATGCACAATAGTAGGTATCTAATTTTAATATTGCCATTTTTTTAAATATGTATTTCATACTTAAAAACTCAAGAAACTTAATTTCTATCAAACAATAATGTTATCAATATACACGCAGTTAAAACTTAAGACGATGTTAAATATATAATATTTTATGTAATTCAACATTAAAGTATAAAATTAAGTTAGGCCAAATTATGTTTTGGCTTGTAAGGTTAAATTTAACTAATATAAGTGCCAAGTGGTCATATTTTGTACTTAGTAATCAATATAATATAAGTTCAAAGTTGAATAATTTTCAATTTTTGTTATAATACCAAATTAGTATTTAACTTTAACGGTAGTAAATATGACATTATAATATAGAATATATATGATGATAATAATAATAACATTTTAATATAATATAATATTTTAATATACAGAAATAATATAATTTCAATTATTGAATATTTTTATTTGTTCAACTAAAATTAACTAAATATATTAAATATCTCTGCGTATACTGCTTTTATTTTGTTAAGGAAATTTGATTCTTGGTACCTACTTATGTATAATACTGAAGCAGTACCTATAACTATTTTGATTATACACACAATACACGCATGGCACATGAAACAAAGCAAACTTTACCTAAAATAAATTCAAATGTACTTATATATTATATGCATATTTTATACATTCAATTTGAATAATTCAATGATGATCCAGTATAGAATTATATTATATTATAAGTAATTACTTTTTAAATCCAAAACTACTAATACATTTATACATCCATGGAGTATGGACGTATGGTCCTAAAAATTCTAAATATTTGGGTTATATGTAGTAAATAGTAAATACTTAAGTCGAGTCGTTTATATACCAAAATACAGTTGAATACCAAAATAATAATAATAATTCTTTTTTTACTATTCAGTATTTCTTTTAAATTAAAATATTATTTATAAAATATTTATTAAACTTTAAAATCCACAAAGCACGTATGTTTTTATAGTCTTGGTCATCTGTTTACAGCATGGTACAGGCGGTACAAGACGTAGATGGCTTCAAACAAAACCAAAAATGTTGGACTACAGGGAAACATATTTAACTAAATACCTACTTAATGTTTTTTTTTCTAAATACCTTACGTACGACTCGCGACGTATGTAATACATTTAAGTTGATATATAAATGAACTTTATCACAGAATTGTTTTAAAAAATGTTGTTTTTGATTTCTCACAAAATTTTTAACAATTTCGAGCCCTGACGACATCAATTTCCTTAAAAGTTTATAACAATTTAGAACTCAAACATATGTTAATTAATTTGTTACTTAATGTTTTGATCTAACCGCCTATATTTAGTTCCTTAAAAATCGTTACTGTTGCGGTAAAAAGTACAAACTATATAAACCGTATAAACTTATCGTGGATCGTGGTCAAAACGTAAAATGCAGGATTTACCCCGTGGCGAACCCAGAGTAGCAAAGCCGGATTATATAGATTCGATACTGGTAGCTGTCCTGGAATAAATTTATTGCCAATCCACGAGAAACGCAATTTCGATAAAGCGTCTTATGAACTGACATAATTTAAGTCGTTGTGAACACATTAGTTGTTACGCAAATAATCGCATTATAAAAAATAAAAATATATAATCCCGTTAGTTTGAGGTCTCTTAATTATCAAAAATAATTATTTTCGTATATTTTACCATTATATATTATGTAGTATGAATTATTTGGGTAGATAATATTATATTTGATGTTTATAGTTAAAATACATTTTAATAGTTGCTCTGAACAAAATTAATTTAAATGGTATTCAATTAAATAAACAATTAAATTACCTATTTAGGTTGTTAAATAGACGATATGTCTCTTCATCGCCATTCCCAGTTAAATTATTTAAAATAATATATTGCAGACCAATAGGTAGGTAGTAGGTACTTATAAGTTATAATGTTAAATGAGTATAAACAGTATTATATAAAGTATTTTAAATAATTGTGAATTATTTTCATTTCTTTAAATGCATAATATATAAATGTATAATACTATAATAAATATTATTTTGTTAATATTATATCGATTAAAGAATTTTTAAAAATATTTCATTATTCGATAATATGTACATTATTGTGATTCCAAATAAGGGGTAGGTACAGTTTGTTTCAAATTTCAAACAATTGATTATAATAAACTTGGAACTTCCTTACCCACTAGGGTAAACAGTACACTAGTCTGTTACGTTAATGACACTGTTATTTTTTTCGGAGTAACTCTTGGGACGAAGTATTCACATACATACAAGATGACCTGAGAAAAATCAACAATTGGTCATGTGCAAATAACCTATTCCTTAATTTTAAAAACGGTATTTACTAGCTCACTATATAAATATAACTAATTCGAACCAACCAACTATAATCAGTCTGTGTATTTATAAAAATGTATGCTTAAATCCAAAATCATGTGCATATCAAACTTTGTTAAAAATAGTAAAATCTTGTAAATATTTAGGTATTGAAATGTGCCATAACCTCGAATGGTACGACCATAATATAAAACAGACAACAATCAAACTAAGAAAAATAATCTATGCTTTCAACAACTTATAACTAATATACTAGAAATCAAAAAAATTAGGATCGTATACCAAACATAGTAGTATCAATAATGAACAATGGTATCAGGTGATAAACATAATGTTACAAATTATAGGCCGATTTCCAAAATGTCCATTATTCCGAAAATGTTTGAAGCTTTATTTACAAAAAAGCTGTCTTTAATTATGACCCCCCCTCATTTCTAACAACCAACATGGTTTCAGACCTAAAATGTCGATTACTACAAATATTTTACTTTTTCAGGAGAAAATCCTTTCGGCCTTTAATCAACGTGTTCAATTGGACACAATTTATACAGACTTTCAGAAAGCGTTTGATAAAGTAAACCATAACATTCTATTATATAAATTATCTTGTTTTGGTATTCATGGCACATTTTTCAATTGGTTAAAATCATATCTATGTTCTCGTACCCAGGTGGTAAAAATTAATAGTTATGTTTCTAATGATTTTTTGGTTAGCTCTGGTGTACCACAAGGTTCGCATTTAGGACCCCTCTTATTTATATTATTTATTAATGATTTACCATCTATTTTTGATAGCTCAGTTAATATTCTTTTATTCGCTGATGATGCTAAACTATTTTCAGTTATTAAATCACCAAGTGATGCATTGAAATTGCAGTTAAATTTAGATAAGTTTGTTGAATGGAGTCGTGTTAATCACCTTCCATTAAATATAAACAAGTGCAGCGTTATAACGTTTTCTCGAATAAATAATATAATCACCTATAATTATTTGATTGATAGCTATATAGTTACAAGAGTTTCTTCCATTAGAGACTTAGGGATTATCTTTAATTTTAATATGGATTTTTCCATCCACATTAACACCTTTATTAAAAAAGCTTTTAAGATGCTTGGTTTTATTAATAGAAGTACGGTTAATTTTAAAAATACCAATGCCTTAAAAACTTTATATTTTTCCCTGGTTAGGTCTCATCTTGAGTTTGGTTCAATTGTCTGGTCACCTCACTATTTTTCATATACCTACCAGTCTAATTGAAAATGTTCAGTATAAGTTTCTAAAACTATTATGCTTCAAATTAAATTTACCCATCACAAGAGAATCATATAAACTGCATATTTCCCAATTGGGAATTGCGTCTTGTGATTTGAGAAGAGATGTTGCGGATATTATGTTTTTATATGACTTATTAAATAGTCTTATTTATTCTCCGGAATTATTATCTCAAATTGGTATTAATGTGCAAACTCACGTATTAAGAAAATCTAATTTTTTTCATGTTTCTCTTTCCAAAAATAATTATACTTCCACCTCGTTTTTCCCCAGAGCTTTATCTTTGGCTAACAGTATAATGGATCATATTGATTTTTTTGGTATGTCTCGTTTTGTATTCAGACAGAATGTTTACTTGGCTTTAAATTTAAATTCTCTTGTTTAATTATTATTATTATTTTATTCTTATTTTTGTTGTTGTTGTTGTGTAACCATTTATTGTTAATTAATGATTTTTACTGTACTATTTATTAATTCTTTATTTTGCTGTTAACTAATACTATTGGTACTAAGTAATTTTACTTCTATTGTATCCATATTCTGTATAAGATAAGCTGAACTGTACTTAAAATTATTCAAATTGCTAAAGGGTTTTATTACCCGTTTATTATACATAAATAAATAAATAAATTACTATTTGGGGAGGGGTCCTACTACACAACATTAAATAAATTCAAAATAATACAAAATAGAAATATAGAATAATACAAATTATTTAAAAAAATAATCATTTGTATCACACTAAATATCTATACAAAAAATTGTTCTATATACGGTTTTCAACATCGTATGATTTTAGTTAACTTTATCTTAGCTAGGAGTCTAAAATTGTAAAACAGGTCAAATTAAAATTGAATTGATATGAATATTTATAATAATTATAATATTGTAAATCGTAAACTCATGCCTCCCCCCCCCCCACACGAAACTGTTCAGTGGGGCTCATTATCTTTTCGAATAAATCAACAATAACAATAACAACAGTACCTAACACAACCCCCTCAAAAAAAAAAAAAAAACGAAAAAAAAAATATAGATTTTTTTTATATCTAAAACCTAATGTAATATTTCATTACAAAAAACTATACTTTTTCAATACTAAAATACTAAAGCACCAACAAATACATTATTGAACTGGATAGGTATTAATACTCATGTCTGTATATTATGCCAAAATGATTGTTATATATTAATTATTATTTATATTATACAAACTCGGCACAGATCTTATAGTGGAACGGCGGAACTTTGAATAGGATTGTCGTTTTCGAACAGTGTAGGTCATGGAAATGGCCCGACAGTCAACAGTCGTGTGCAACACAATATAAATGTGCTATTATAATATGACGTGCATTGTTAATATTTCATCGCGCACAGTGCACACTGCACGCCAACGCAGCCGCACAAGAACACACACACTCACAACTCGCATCATGCTATACATTCCATAAACGGCATATTATATTATGAATAATATGATATTATGATACGTCACAGTCGTTGACCAAAATAATGATTTCCTAAAAATAAATATTTTGGCTATATATTATAGCCTATAGGTATTAGCATTGATTAATCATACAAATTTAATTATTGTCAATCAATGGTATTATGTGTATTATAATATATGTATTTATTAAATGTTTTAATGATTTTATTATAATATTTACAAATTATTATTTAATATATATTTATAATTATAGACATATGGTTTGTTTTCGATATTAAATCGTGGGCGACGGCACTTTTTTTCATTAAAGCCCGTTTCACATGGACGCGTACGAAACTACGAAACCACACGTACGATACACTATACGTCCACGTGAAGCGGGCCTATAACTTAAAAACCTCAAGAATTTGAATAGTCTTTAAGCATCGATATTCAAAATATCCAAAAATAGAATTTCGAATAACAACGTTATTTAAGAAAAAAATGTCGATCATGATTGGCGAATCACACGTCATGTAATACTGTATATTTAATATATATTATGTATGACGTATGTAGCCATGTAGGTATAGTAAAAAGTTCATTTGTAGAAATTAAAATCCAGATTTAATTTTCACCATACATTTGCAATATGCATTTATTACTAAAAGGTTAGTAAGTAATTATTATTGCTATAATGATACTAATACCTTACAATTAACAAATTCACTGGTTGTAAACATAAAAAAAAAAATGAATAATTTCAAAGTACTATGAATATGTATAAATATTAAATAATTATAAATTAAATATTTAAATGTAACCTTATACATTCTAAGTTTGAATTGTGTACACAACTACTCGATAATTATTCATAGAATTAATAATAATAATAATATTATTGTTTTTTTTGTAACCAACTAAACATGAACAATTAAAAAAAAAATACAAAAATTTTAAAATGTATACTTGGTTTACACATCATTCTCCTATAAGTATTAGCAATAATAATTTAAAATAAATCAATAAAACATATTTTAAAGTACCTACTGATGTGTTTATAAACTGAAATAATTATAATAATAACTGATGGCTATTATTTAATGCAAAAAAAAATTGAATTTGTTTTTTTAAGTTTAGATTCTTAAGCTGCTTGATATAATTTACCATTCAAGTATAGGTACATGAATAATAATAAATTGCCATTTATTAGATTCTATAGTTTAAAAACTGTTAAAGAGATTTTGACTTAAACAGTGATCTTCTAATTTCTTAAAAACTCTAGTAGTAGTAAAACTCTACTAGTGTTACATAAATATCATTTAATTTTTGTTTATAAATCATTTTTAATATTATTTTTTAAAAATATTCTCACTACATAGTTATATTTTTGTTGGTCTCGTACAATAATGTATTTCCAAAAGAAGTCTACAGACCACAAGCTTAAAAGTTTTATCGGTTGAACTCTGGCTTTTGATCTGCTTGATGCAAACAATTTAGTAAGACATCAATAGATTAGAATCACATACTTCTATATAATTCTGTATTATATTATTTAGATTTATGTGATTAGAAATTAGAATGAATGTGATTTCACGACAATGATAAATTATTCATTTTATTTTAGTTTTATTACATTTAAATAGATAGCAATACGCCAATATCTGGCATCTGTGTTTATAGGAATTAGGAAAATATTCATAGCAACCATGAATTAAAATATACATATTTACATAATATGCAAAATTTCAATTAATAGCTAATAGTTTAATACTTTAATACACGATTAAAGATAGTACGATTATACTATCTTTAATCGTGGTTTAATATATCTATCATTCTATCTAAATATTATACTGTTAACATATCCACGAATGCGTAATTTTAATACCATAAAAATGTACAGGCCCTGATTAAAAAAAATGTAATATTTACTTCAAAAATCGAATCTATATATAATATAATACGAATTTCTATTTTCTATATTATTATCTCTGTGTAATAATAATATTTTATATTATGCACAGATAATATCTATGCAAACGACCGAAGCGCTACCAGTGACAGTTTAACCGAGTTAAGTCTCCTTATCAGTATCAGTTATCAGTTATCTTTAGTCTTCATTTTCTTATTTTTTTTATGTTTATAGATCATCACCTATTATCGTGTTGTTAACTTAATACTTTTAAAATTAAAACAGATTTTCCTTTTTGCGATTTGTGACATATTGTGAATTGTGAGTATAATTGTGATCATACTATATTCTGACCATTACATTACATATTATGAATTATTTGAGTTTGAATTCAGGTTCATTTCAAATTCATAAAAATAAATTCTATTTTACCAAAGTATCTACCAGAGTTATTGACAAGGCTCAAGGATTACGCTTGTGTGTTTTTGTTTAAAATATTTCTGATTTCTTCAGCTTATTAAATAACACAAAATATGTAATTCTATGTGTGTAGTCATATTTATTTTGTCTTTTTATATTTAGATTTTTCTCTACTATGATAAGTTTAACAATTAATTAGGTTGTATATAGGTATGCCTATAATGATGTGTATATTTTCGACTGATGACTATATAAGTTATAGTCATTATATCATATATTTTATGTAGGCATTTCTACATTCTACGGGTGTTTTAAAATGCATCACTACAGTAGTACAGTTGCAGATTAAGATATTCCGCTGTTCTCGTCATCATGGTACTTTTATAAAGTTTTTAATGATCAACTTATTGTTTGTAATTGAACCAGAAATAGCCATCCCAATTATTGTTAATAGACACTCGATAAGTTAGTACTAAAAAATATAATGACTGCTTTATAGTGATTAGTAAATGATAACTATGGTGTTAGCATTAGAAACTATTTATTATAGGTTATACATTATGTAATTTGTTATAATACAATATTAATGAATACTGTATTGAATACATTATAAAAAGATTGAATAAACCTTCGGAATATATAATTTTATATTGTACTTAAGTTTAATTTGCTATTAATTTTGCTAAAAATAAAACCAACGAATACATAGTCTATGGTCTAAAAAAAAGTAAAAACCTTACTAGTTAAAGAAAGTAGTTCTTAACAACCTATGAATATAACTAAGGTACCAAGTACTACATATTGTTAAAAAAAACAAATTAATCAATCTAGGTTTTTTAAAAAATATTTTAAATGTACCTATATTATATACATACAGAAAGGTTCTTTAAAAGATAAACACTACATTTCTCAAAAAAGTTTTGGAAATATTTATTTTACATAATTTGTAATCATAAAGTACAAAAAAACATTTTTGAAAACAAATTATACTTTTATTTTGAAATAATATTTCAATTTTTATATTTTTTGAATAACATTGTATATTTAAATTTTTATATTCTAAAGTAGAATACTTTTTTGGGAATTTCAATAGGTACATAAAAAAAAAATAGGGAAATCGCTTTTTACCTATATCTTTTCATTTTAATTTATGAAATGTATTTGTAATTGTTTTAATATATTTTGTCTTATAGGTACTGATATATACATCAAATATGTTTGATTTTATAAAAATACCATTCAAAGATAGTAAAGTATCAATCACACGTCCATTTCTTTGTGAAAAAGTCAAACAATTTGGTATTTGTGAAGGACCATGTGTAGACCGTCATGATTTATGTAAAACACTTGATAAAGAATGTCTCAATATTCCTATAAAATGTTTGATTAGCATACAACTGACAAAAATCCTAAGTGCTTCACATTTTTATGGCAGAATTCTTAAGTATAGTACCAAAAAGAATCCTACAAAAGATCAAGACTGGATTAATGTTGATGACTCGTTTGAAAAAATAAAATATGAATTAAAAAACATCTGCTCAACACCAAATACTATTATTTTATGTAAGACCTTTACCATTGGTGAAATGGTTATGGTACAAACTGAACAAGAAGAATTTTATCGAGCAGTGGTCTTGGATATAGTGTATGGATGGCTTACAGTTAAGGTAAAAGTAATATTAATTGACATGGGACATACAGAAGTAATTAGTTCAAGTAAAATATTTGTATTGCCAAGCCATTTAAAAGAACTCCGGCCTGTAGCTGTTGAAATCATCCTATCTTCCATGGGACCAGTAGTAGGAGGAGGTTCTGTTTTCAATTGGCCAGTCGACACAACAAATCTTGTGCGTAGTTTATTAGAACCAATTATTTTGACAGATTTAGAATTTATTTGCAAAGTTGAACTTATATTAGGAATAACTTTATGGGTTGATTGGATATTAGCTAAGAAATGTATTAAATGTTCCCACTTTGCGTGTAAACTTTATAAAAGTTCTTTGATATTACCAAATGAATTAATTAAACGCAATCTTGCAAGAAAGAGTTCTTTGCTCATTGATCAATTAATAAACTTAGATAAAGATGCTCATGTATGGAAAAAACATTTGAATGTTGCAAAACCTTTAATCATTAAAAAATCAAATATATCATTATTTTCATGCGATGAACGAAAAAATGAAATTGACGAAGTAACAAAAGTACAATGGGCTCATTTGTCTGAGCATATAATATCAAATATATCTGTTCGTTATGTAGATTGTCCAAATTGTTTTTTAGTAAGTAATATGAAATTTTATGATAGAGTTATTGCTCTTCAAAGAGACATTGATGATGCTATCAGTAATAAAATTGTTGAACATTTAACTTGTGCTACTGTAGGAAATGTATGTTTAGCCTTATCACCTGAAGAAAATAAATATAATCGTGTTATTATTCAAAAAATCAATGATCAAAAAGCTGAAATTCTCTATGTAGATTATGGTGAATTTTACGAAGTTGAAATTAATGGTTTATTGACTATACCCTTAGATTTGATAACAAAGTTACCATTTCAAGTAATTGAGTGTAGCTTAAGTGGCTTTAATGGTATTTTACCAACAGATATTGTAGATCAGTTTAATAATCGTCTCTTGGAATTAACAGATAATAATATATATTTAAAAGTCCTTTCTTCTACCACGGATGCAAAGTTTACTGGAGGAAACCATTATGAAGTTGTATTGTTTAATAATGATATGAATATAAATGTTACAATGGCTGATGAATTTAATATGTGTGTTGATAGTAATCAAATACAAAATATTTTGAGCTCAAATTATAAATACAAAGAATATGAAAGTGAGGATGACGATGAAGAAGATTTAAAAAGTCAGATGGATCTATTTAAGAGTCTATTCAAAAATTCAAATGTAATAAATGAAACCAAAATTGTGCCAAATTCAACAGATGAAAAAAAAAATGAGTCAGATTCAAAAACATTAAATAAAGATAATACTACTGCTAACATAGAACAGACAAAATGTATACAAATTGAGAAAAAATATTGTCTAGATTGCAATGTGATTCCAGTGGTCCCACAATGTTTTTGGCATCAAGATGACACATGGATTTATCTTAAATTGAACATTTTGTCAGTTAACAATTATAATATCTCATATACAATGAATACCATAACAATAAATGTTGAAACAAATTCTGTATTCTATTCCTTTACAGCACTTTTGTATGGGTTTATAATAGATGAACTATGCACTTGTCATGTAGGTTTTGATGGGATCTTTATCAAAGCACAAAAACTCATAAAAGTTAAATACCATTGGCCTAGACTCTTAAAATGTTCAAAAAAACATAAATATATTATTTATGATACAGAATTCTGCATTGCTGAACGTACAAACTGGAATTTGTGGTGTAAAATTATGAATAATTACAAAATAAGGGCTCTTGGTCAACAGTTAAATGAAGAATATCCTGATACCGATTATGATGAAAGTGATTATTCTGATAATGATAATGCCATAGTTGAAGATTGATGAAAAAAAATTTATTTACTTATATTTTAATATTTAAATATAGTAAACATTGTTTTAAAAACTCGTATAGTCTATAATTATGATATATGTTTTATAATATTATATTACACAATATGTATAACAAATCTTAAATGCATGTTTGTGTAGCATGTAACATGTATAAAAATAAATGTGTTTAAAATGTTTCACAAAATGTGTGTATGAAATGGCTCTCAACAAACTGGGAACTTGTTACCCTTTTTTTAATATAATACCATTTCATTAATGTGTTACAAAATTAGTATCATAATCATTGTTGAAAATATTTTTGTTATGTATAAATAAATAATTATTACAAAACGAATTTGAGTATTAAACTTCATAGGTTAATATCATATATTTTATATTTTTATTATCATAATAAAGTTATGCTGTTAGTTGTAATACATAACATGTTTTAGTGGTTTCACAATGAAACAAAATTTAAATTAAAATAGGTATTGTTCTCTTATACGTACAATGTAGTGAACCGTTACTGAATTAAAAAGAACCGACAAGTTTGATGTAGGTGCGTAAATCTAATAGAATCACTTTGTAATAACTATTATTATCGAATATAAGATTTCAGTAAGACCTTATGCTAGTTGATTTAAAAACGAAATAAATTGTAAGCCCGAGTGTTTTCACTTCCATTTGTTTCGTTAAGTAAAAAACACTTAAAGAGATTACAATTTAAACCTATTAGGTATTCGGCATTAAAAATCCGAGCAAGGAATAAATAATAGCAATGCGTTTATTATGTAATTCAAGTAGGTAGCAATTCAGGTTTAACAAAATGTGGTCATAAAAGAAAACCAAAAAAAAAATTGGTAATTTCAAATGTCTAAATATATTATAATGATTACAATGTCCAAACAAGTCTGTGTTTGAAAATTGTATCATTTATCTGTATAAAATGATAAAATAAACATTTGTGAAGCATTTCAATTATCTACGGTTTTTTTGTTTTTAAATTATAACAAAATAAGAAATAATTAATTAAAAGAAATCTAATTACATATAAGAAAATCGTTCGATGAGAAATCGTTAATTTACGGGTGAATTAATCCAATGTCATAGACATTTCTTCTAACGCTCATAAAGAATTAATTAGACTTTTCGATAAACTTTTTTTTTTGTCAAAGGTTGAATAACTTATAAGGAATCTTGTATACAATTTTCAAGTTTTTTTACAAAACAAAAATTATTCATCGACAGTTATTAAACAGGCTAAAGGGGGGAGGGCTTTTACCACGCCACACACACATGCACAACCAGGGGTGTCACACAAGTCAAAATTCTGGGGTAGCAAAAAAAAAATGGCTCCTGCTTATTTGAAAAAATTGTATCATTATTTTTTATATGATAAATATATTTTATATATACAAATAATATTAACACCAATCACGCTATCAAATAGGTAATATAATATTATATTTTGTATTCCCCCGGTCTTAGAATATAGTATCCCTAAACTAACAATCAAAAACTTGAATAATAAATATAGAATATCATTTAATGGGCGGTCATCGTTTCCGCCAAAATGAAAAAGGTTTGATTTTCGTTTCCGCCAAATCTATTTCTACTTATATTATTGTGATGTCGTTTGAGAACCCCTTGTTTATCTGCAGTTCTATCGATTATCGATATATATCGAGATTCGGGATAAACCATCATTTTATATTAAAGATATAAAAGAGATATTTGATTTTACGTACAATAATACCCATTACCCACGCATTATAAATAATTATAAATCGAACTCTATAATATTATAAGTTATTATAACCTATATCATGCGTAGTTAGTGTCTGTGTTATCGGGATTGGAGTTCTGTGATCGAATATGTCAGTACTGTGACAACATAGTGTGAATCGTGAACAATAATATACGTATTTATTGAATATATTAGAATTTATATTTATTTTTTTGTAATATAATTCATAACGAGTAAACGTGGTAAAAAAAATGATTTTAATTGATGGGTTCAAATTTAATTTTTGATACAAATCGGCCCAAACAAATATTTCACGGTATCGCTGGTTCATCAAAACTATAGTACTGCAACTATTTATGTCTACGATGAAAATGTAATTAGAATTGTAAGAAATATTTGACTTTATACATATATATACAAATTTAATTATAAAATTCAATTGAAGTTCAAAAATATGAATCTGAAAATTAAGTCAAACAATTTTTTGGGGGTCAATAAGAACCGCCTTTTCGTGGTGGCCCCTGGGTAACTCTAAATGGTTCTCAAACTATAATTTAGACAGTTGTGTAGAAATAGATTTGGCGGAAACGAAAATCGAACCTTTTCGCTTTGGCGGAAACGACTGACGCTCAATTTAATATTTGGGGTAACAAAAGTACCCCCCCCCCCCACCCGGATACCATCAGGGCCTTAGTGACGTATAATGCGCACACCAATGATTCGTTGTTTGGGATGGACTAGGGCAAGCCATCGTAGTTTCCCGTTTTTCTGTGTTTAAACTTTAAATCTTATGGCAAAACTGAAAAACACGATGTACCTATATAATATACATAATAAGGACGTATATGGTATATGGCTATTGTTTACGTGCAATTTATTGTGTTTAGGTCCGATTATACAACGGATTACGGTATCGTATGAAACTAGTGCTGCAAGACTAACAAATTAACAGAACGGGATAATAGTTGGATTGTGAATTGAATGTAGGTACCTATTAAAAACCTGAAAAGTGAAAATGCATTTAATTCTCAAAAAGTCAGACTATAAAATACTAAATAAGCATAATTCAAAAGTCTTAGTGCAAAATATTATTAATAATTAAGTAAGACATGCATGGTCCTTACACAACATGTAAAATACTTATAACTTTATATATAAGATGGTAATTAAACAATCATTTTTAAAATGTGTACCTATATAGTATGTTTGAATTTTCGAAAAATTTTGAAAATATCGAAAAAAAGTAATAAGCAAAATTAAAAGAATGACAAAAAAAGACATAAAAATAAAAAATGTATACTAAAAGTTTCCAATTAAATATGATTATATTATAATTAGGACCTAATTTAAATTTTGTGTTAAGGAAGCTATATATGTTTTAAAATAATCTAAAAATAATGCATTTTCAATTCACAGCCCTAGCAATAGTGATGACTGATAAGTATAGTCGCTGGACTTAAAAAGTAACAAAATCAAAACTTTATAATCAATAATATTAATAAAAATTAAATATACCGAATATCACAATGCGGTTACTATACAGACTTATAAATTATTTAACAATAGAAAATAGAACAGTGCAATATTATTGTATAATGGCCTTAATTTGGAGAACAGTTCGGCGTGTTGGATCGATCGGTATGCGTCGTTGAACGAATGACGAATGACGATGCTGCGACGATCGCATAGGCGCAACTAGACCTAAATTATTTGCGTGTGCTAAAATTATGTAGGTATACCCGCTATTTCAATAACCCACACTGATTTTGTTTTTATATTTGCAACATGCCTTTCAGTGTTTTGAATGAACAAGTTGCTTTAACATACTTGCACAAGTTAAGAAAAGCCTCTTTATTTTTTTTATTAAAAAAAATCAGCTAAAAAAATTTGGCAAGTGGGTACCACTCCGCTCCGCTGTACAGCATGTGTCGAGACTGATCACTTTCGTGGATGTGTTAAATTCGAATTCAATGATATAAATCGTTGGATACGAAAAACGATTCTGAGCGAAGACGGTCTGTCAACCTACATAACGCGTAGGTGTATTCTATGATATTATTGCTATTAAAATATCTATAAAAAATAATTTTTTTAATACATTTTTCGATTACACTATTAAATATATACGAAAAACCTTGTTTTAAATTTTCAATCCTTAGCTGTAAAACTTATCATTTTATACTTTTTTTTTAACTACTAAATAATTTGCAAACATTAGAGATTTTGATGAATTTGAATTTTCAATGCTTTTAAAAAAGTGTGCATTTGTATCTTAGATATTTTTAAAATAGCATTTAGAATAATTCACAAAAAACCTTGTTTTGAATATTTTTAATCCTTAGTTATAAGAATTGAGCATTTTATAAATTTTTAACCATAAAATAATTTGAAAATGTTCGATATTTCGATGTCCAAATTTTAAATTAAAATGTCTACTTATAAAAAATATTTTTTAATATATTACTTTGATTTTTTGGGTTATACTATAAACTATTTACGAAAAATTTTGTTTTACATTTTCAATCCTCAGCTATGAAAACTGACCATTTTATAAATTAATACTACAAAACAATTTGCAATTGTTCGATAATGAATTTCCGTCAATATAGCCGTTTTTAAATCGGTACATACGACGACAGTAGTTGTACAGTGTGCGCTGCATACTAAACTATATTAATCACTAATCAGCTATATCATTTTTCATTAGGTATGATATTTTCATATGTAACCTCTACCAATGTCGGGCCACCACCATATATGTAGGTGTCTACCTCATCTGTATATTGAAAACTGATGAGAATCCCCACATTTATAGGTAATAATAACGTTAATAACCAATGAATCACGTTATTTGCCCGCGATATAACGTCATTTACCGTAACATAGTATACTAAGTAGTTTTTATAAAGGGAGTAAACCGTTTACGCCAAAATGGAAAAAGGTTTGATTGTCGTTTCTGCCAAAAACTCTAGTTTTTTCTAAGTCATACTTTGAGATCCATTTAGAAACACATAGGGGCCACCACAAGGAGGTGGTTCTCGTTAACCCCAACAACTTTTTCACTAGTTTTTAATTATTGATTTAATTTTGACTTATGTATCTAAATTTGTCTAGTCTTATAATAATGTTATTTCTATACCTATAATTTTAATTTACTATAGTTTTTAGTTTTTACATAGGTACTGCTTCTGAGAATTCCATACGGGTAATCGTTTTAGTTTTGTACTTTGATATTGCAGTCGACGTGTTAATCAATCTGTTCGTAATATTTTTTATTCATTAGGTTTTGGATATTTAATATACATTAAAATAATATAAAACATCTATTATACTATATGTATACTATACCAGTGGTTTTCAACCTTTTTAACAACGTATAGTAAGTATAGCAGATACTTACTATACCCAGGGGGGTAGATTGGCTATTTTTGGCCCGGGGTGCAAAATTTATTAGGGGCCCGTAATTTTTTTCAAACCTACCTAAATTAGGAAAGAGTCCGGATAAGTAAATATATACATAAAAAAAAAAAAATTAGAATAACATGTTATTTTTTTTGGGAGGATGATGCAGATATGGATATAATATAGATACTTATAATAACAATTTATATATTACGGATCATAAATACGAATCGGGGCCCGGGGTGCTACTTGGTATACATAGCACCCTGGGCCAGTCCGCCCCTGAATATATACCTGTGCATTTTGAGTGGAAGTAGAAAAAATTCCCAGTCATATACCCCTCTCAAATAAATCCCAAATACGCCGTTATCATCAATATTATAACCATCGAATTAATGACCGACGCGTAACACGAGTATGATGCCTACCATACATGTGCGTACTTCGCAGAAACTGATTTTGAAATAAATCAATAAGACACTGGCAAATAGTTCGATGTATAGACAGGCAGTACTCATTGCACGCACCACTTAGTTCCGATTCGATTACGCACTGGGTTACGATTGATCTCGCCGCGACTATAATATATATATATAAACATACCTTTATACATACGATGTATATTGTGTATATATATATATTAAACGCGATTTTTCATTCCTCTCCGCACACAGTCGCCGTCGTATACTGTTCGCGAACGAATATTCGAGATGCGCGAGCAAAGTAATTGCGTTTCTCCACTTTGTCCAATTTTTTTTCACGTTTTTTTTTTCATTTCGTTTGCTGGAACGATTTTCCAGAACGTCGAATTACATCTATTTCATGTATGGTATGTCAAAAGTATTTTACAATAAATGATGGTAACCACTATATGGCACTATGTATAGGTAATAGGTATACAGGCAATATCGCATCTTTTCCTTTCAAAATACTATTGCTCAGACACACATTTCTCATCCATCATCACTATAATAATATACAACTTTAGACTATACAATATGATAACACGACACATAAAAAATGTACGCTGCTCAACCCACCATAGTGTAGTATTATAAGAGAGCACTTAATTATATATTTTTTCGAGTTTAAAAATAGCTACCTTTTTGTACATCGACGGTACTATTTGTATGAATCAGTAACCTTTACCATTATTGGTTTGAGTACAGGTAAAGCGGGACATTGATCGTTACATTCAAACATTTAAAAAAAAATTGTATACCTACCCTTACGACAGCTGGTACCGTGCGTAAAGCATCAAGTCTTAATATTCTGTAGCAGAGTTTCCCAATCTGTTTATGGAACGACCCTTCTGGAAAATGTTTTAAATTTAACGATCCACAACATACTACTGAGTAATGACCGTTTTTTTTTTGTTGTTGATAGCTATCGTTGCGATAACTTTTAGTACCTACTGGTACACTCGTCGAGGACAATGATAAAACAATTCGATAATCACATGTGAACTAAACTGAATCCATACTAAAGTAATATAAATGCATAATTTAGTTACACACAAAATATTGTGTCATATAGGTACTTGTATATTTATACATATAATATAAACAATTTATTTTTTACATATATTATATTTTATACTGATCTAATATTAAATATTTTATACTATAACAAATATATTTAAATTCAAAACTTTCCGCGACTCACCAAACACATTATTGAGACCCACTTTTGGGAATCTCTGTTCTGGAAAACAATATAAATCAGCATATAGTATAGGCTAACCTACTGTTAGAAGATATAAATACGGTTTGACATTTTTTCCTCAGAATATGGAATCTTCCAATAAACTCACAAAACGGTGTAATTAAAAGCTACCCATATAATATTTTTAAATCGTTCAAAATAATAATATGACACAATTTAAAAATGATAATGACGAGGTAAAAAATAATATAATTATGTAAAAGTGAGTT
This sequence comes from Neotoxoptera formosana, assembly GCA_022818045.1. Taxonomy (NCBI): domain Eukaryota; kingdom Metazoa; phylum Arthropoda; class Insecta; order Hemiptera; family Aphididae; genus Neotoxoptera; species Neotoxoptera formosana. Next base: position 74,437,040 of record CM040631.1, on the reverse strand, counting down.
ACATAAATTAAATGTAAAAACTATTTTTTAGTGGAAATGATCCACAAAGGTCCGAGTTAGAGATGTCTATCGTTGGTATGTGTTTTAATTTGAAGTACTCCGCTATGGTTATTGGTTGAATCAAAATGACGATTGTAGAAAACATTTGGTTAGTGTCAATGCAATCATATACAAGGTGCCATGCGGCCATGCGGGTATCTTAAAGTCCATCTGGGTATCCTAGGATCTAGACTACAACCTCGACAGCCTCCACCTGAAGTATATGGTTTTGTGGCGAATTTTAAATTATTTTAAATACTCTGGTTTGAATAATCTTAACGTATATTATGTATACATCATACATTTAAGCCGTCTTATAGTATAATATTATTTCCAGTAATTTACAATATTAATGCAAATTTATTTTAATTTAAAAAAAAACTAAATTAATTCACGCGCGCTGTGCAATAATAATACGTGTATAGGTATAGGTATGCAATTTTAATAGAATAATAAATGTACACAGTATAGTGTGCGGTACATATATAATATATAATTAGTGCCGTCTTATATACATATATTATAATTATTATGCGTTTGCTTGCGATGGAAATGACAATACGTCTCGTTGATGAACGACTTCGTTCTTCTCGCATATACCGGGGAAACTTGAATTACATATATAGAACACGAGAGAAAATTAATTAATTAATTTTGCTCCTGATCGCAACGGCAATATAGTGAGGTATGTATTATTTCACGCGACTTTCTTGAACTAAAATGAGTAAAAACGTATGTTTTAAATCACTTTGAGAAGACTAATTCTGAACGAAATTTGCTCGAGTCGACGAGAACAGTCGTTATTAAGTTTTAACCCGTCACAGTCGAAAAATGCACGAACAACTCCAGAGTATTAAATGATTGTAATTATTGTTTTAATTGTATACCTGTACATAAAATATACTAAATCTTAATTATATTAGTTTTAATTATGTAACAACCATAATATGAATAAAAATAAATATAAATGAGACAAAAATAATAGAATTTACGTCTGCATGCTATTTACCCGACCACCTTGCCCGACTTGGGCGGTATTTGCTTCGATAAAATAGGTAAATATTTCCAAAGTATCAAAACATTATTATTGTCAATGCCATGTATTCATCGAAATTCTAAAGAACATGTAGTTGGTTAGTAGTTGGGCATAGAAAGAAAAATTTAGTTTGTTTCGCGTGGACAAAAATTATTGTGTAGTGACTATATTATGACCTCGACTGGCGGTGGACACGTTAGTACCTATAGGTTCCTATACATAAAGATAAAAACTAATAAATACAAAAACTTCAAATGGGTAGAGAATTATTTTAAATGATAAACTCGATACTTTTATGGAAAAAAAGAAAGGAGGAATTCAACAAATATCTTATATATAAAATTCTCGTGTCACAATGTTAGTTAACATACTCCTCCGAAACGGTTTGACCGATTTTTATGAAATTTTATATGCATATTCAGTAGGTCCGAGAATCGGCTACTATCTAAGTTTGTGTGCGGTGCAATAAGTGGTTCAGGAGTTATGGCGAGTTTAAGTTATTTTGAGATTTACGATGGAAATATTTGTTTATAAATGGTTGCCATTGGTTACAACCTACTAACTCGGTTGTTGTTTTTTTTTTTTTTTAATGTACCTAATTCTGATTTCAGTTACTTGCGCATCTTATGGGGTCCGCAATCCACCGCAGGTGGATTGCCTACCTGATAATGTACTACTGCTCGCATATATTATCCACGATCCGATGCATTGGATTGCTTACCTAGGTGGCTTAGATGGCACTTGAGGTTAATCTTAACATAATATATGGGCATATGATTCAGGCAACGCTGGAAGGGACAGCTAATATAGCTGACACTTCGTGTCACGAAGTGCACGGGATCAGCTAGTATATATATATATTATTTAATTATCTAGTATAAATAACTACTATTCTATGAATTATTGTTAATTTATGATGTAATTCAGAGACTCGATAATGACATAATATAATAGTCATAATACAATTTACAATTTATTATTTAGTATTACATTTACTTTAGTAGGTATTATTGATTTTGGTATTCTAGGGTGCATTTCATTTGAATACAATTACAAATCTTTACTAAGTAATCATTTGTTAAAGCTTTTACGTATTAAATGATATCTATTTTAATAGGTTGTATTTGGCATTGGTTGTATAAATGAAACATTTTTCATTTTTATTGTGCTACAATACTTTAAAAATGTATTGAAGTACAAAAATACTTTACATAAAATATGGTTTTTAGAATATACACAATATGCACTAGAGCAGCGGTTTCCACTTGTGGGCTTCGGGCAACGCGTTGCTGGGCCACGGACGCCGGTCGAGGGTCTAAGCCAAGGGTCGGCAGATTTTAATTTATGCTGATTTCCGATTGGCATTAACATCAAGATTTTTATATATGATTTTATAAACGTTTATATATTTTTGATAAAATTATGTATTATTCAATAGACCAATGACCAGTTAATATTTGTGTGCATGTGTTTATTTTTTTTACCTGTTTATCCAGTAAATGGACCTGGACGATTATTTTTTTTTAAATTGGTGGTTTACATAACTAAAAAATTGGGAACCGCTGCACTATAGTATATTGTTTATGAACCGATTGTTACGCATTATTTTTTTTCATAGCAAATAATATTAAATTTAACACATTTATGTTATTTCTGTAAAATGTATATACATTATACATAAATATATAATATATAATCATAAATAGGTACCTACTTGGGTTTTTAACTATAGAATTTGCATTTCATACTAAAAAACATGCATTCAAAAATTATCTCAAACGTTTAAAAATTAAATATACCTATTATGCTAAATATAATATGGTAATACCATAATGGTATTATAATATAGGTTGAGGTTTTTAATTTAAAAAAATACGTGTATGCAGTCAAGTATTGTCTGCTTGAATAAAAAAGAGAGTTTATTTTATATTTAATTATTGAAGTGTTAAATATAGGGCAGCAATTACAATATTTAGATTTGTCTTATAATATTTCCGAACAATTGTATGGTTTTCATTTTGTTAATAGAATAATGACAACATTAAAAATATTTTTAATAAATATTAGAGCCATAATTAATCAAAAGTTTTCAAAGTACAACGGCCATTAATTATTTTTTTTGTGTGTATAATTTAAGTACTTCTAAAAGGCAGAAATATCGATAAAAATGTCATAAAATGTAATGAAAAACGAATAAATGACTTAACAAACCAGCAGAGCATATCAGTTTTAAATTTAAAATTAAATTAAATGATTTTAAGTTTAATGATTTGATCCACGGTTGTAACTTCATAGATAATCATTAAACTGTGTATATATACATTATTATGTTTGAACATACGATCGTATGACTAAATAATTATCAAAAACATTTAATTTTTATATTGCGTAGAGTTTATTTAAATTAAATACTCCAGCTCGACATTCGCAAATATAGCAAAATTAATAAATGATGTATGTATGTTTAATGGTTGTTTAATCACACAGCTAAATAGAGAAACCAGATTTCTGGATAAAATGTACGTTTACCCAATCAAAGAGTTACGGAAGTTGAACATGAATTAAGTTAGATGGTGGTGTAAATATTGTGAGAACAATTACAAGAGCCTGCAGTGTGTGTGTAGATAGTTTTATTTTATTTTTGGTATTATATGTACCAACGTACGTCTATATATATATATATATATAATATATATAGGGTGATTCATCAAGAATATTTTGGGTAACTTACAATTAGGTACTTGGATTTTAACGTTAATGACTTAATAACAATTAAAAAAATATTTTAACATTATCAAACAATAAATTATAATAACTAATTGGCAATTACTATAAGTAGATATATATATATTGAGCTTTTTGAATAATCATACAATAAATTAGCCCGAAACCGACAACGAGTCTATGTATAGATATAAATATGTAACTATAATCTCAAATAAATTATTGTTTACCTAAAATCTATTTTTTTTTTTAGTTTTCATATTTATCCATAACACAATTTTGGTTCTGATAACTAATTTATTACACTTTACAATGTCAGAGTGCATTTAAAGAGGATGAAAATACATTTATTATAGCGAGTCTTGTATTATCAAAGAACCGTGTTTTTTTTAAGTAGAAAATTGATTTCTTATTAGAAAATGTCTGTGGAGTTCACAAAGGAAATATAAATAACCATAATACCTATACTGTTTAATTTATGATTATATTTTAAATAGAATTAATTTTTTTCGTACCAAAATACAGAATTTGATTGTTTTTAAATTTTTTGAAACAATAATTTTATTTCAGTTTAAAAAAATAATAATAAATATATATATATAAAACTAACAAAATTAAAAATGTTCTATTTCATCGCTTCAATAATGACGACAATTTGTATTATTTAAATTTGTTGTTAATATCATTACAAGTTATTGACAACAACAATTTATTTTATACATATATGTAAAAATATAAAATATATTAGTTGTCTTATTGTTAAAAAAAACAGAATTGTACAATTTAATTTAATTTAAAAATGTAAATACTAAAATACTAACGATGTAACAAGAAAAATTATTTTACTAATGGCCTAGCTGTCGGATGTATTTTAGATCAATAAAAAAAAATAAATAAATATTAGTTGTGACTACTGACTATAATAATAATATAATATAGTACATAATATTTCATAATTTTTTTTTTGCATTGTTTGATTGTAAAAGATTTTTGTGATTTTTAAACTGCCAGTTCAGGCACAAGTAAATGTTTACCAATAATACAAAATGTTAAATATATTAAGGAACAACTAAGATGTAAGATTTTTGTTGACCAATAATCAATACAACTATCTTACAAAAATACATAATATTGTATTATAATACATAATATTCCATAATTGCATAAGAATTAATATTTCGTCGGGGCTGGTCAAAATAATGTCCACATAAATGCATACTCCAATCAACAATATGGGAACAAAATACTGAAAAAAATGTATATATATTATGTACAGACGTTTTGAAAAAAGTACTTTGGGTAAAGGAATCTAGGACATTAGGGAGTAAAAAACAAAAATAATCTGTATTGGATTTTTGAATATTTGATTTATACGCATTTTTTTTTTTTAATTTCCAGAACCTGGTAACCAGATGATTATAATTATAACAACAAACGAATTACAACGCGTTCACGTACACCAATTAAACCTAAAGTCATGTGTAGTATCATTTTTTTTTAATTTTCGGCATCAAATAGCGTGTTTGGCGTGGTGCTTAAAAAGTGAGAAAATAATATGCCACACGAATTTGGATGTAATGTTTTACTATTGCTATTCAATTTTTTGATTTTCAGATTTTCATGTCGAACAAATTGGTTTGGAAAGAAACATTTTTTTTCGATAGTATATCATACCCATTTTAGTAAAACTATAATTTTTTATTTATTTTTGGTAGAAAATACGTGTAAAACATTTGTAAATTATTTACAATTTTCGTTTGTTCGGGAAAGGCTTCCAAATGGCGGACTGATTTTGAAGTCGAGAAACGATTACCCAGATACCTAGATAGATTAATTTCAATCCGGGTGGTCCGTACGTTTGTAGCTTATAGAATCTATAATAATACACGCATGTAATTACATCAATGCATTTCAGAAGAAATTATTGTTATTTGAATTTCAATTAAAAAATAATAACGTTCAACACTTTCCATTACTAAACGAATTGAAAAATTCAAAACCTATCGATAGCATTAAATATGCACAAGAAATAAGGAAACTTATAGCAGCTTTTGAAAGTCGTTTCACTAATTTAGACAAATACAAGACAATATTTGAAATATATTCATCTCCTTTTCACACTGATGTCAATTCGGCCCCTGAATATCTTCAAATGGAACTCATTGACTTACAATGCAATAATGAATTGAAACATCAAAATCAAAAATAGATTTTTATAATATTAATATCACAAAAGAAAATTTTCCCCATTTGAGAAATCTGGCACAAAAAGTTGTGAGTGTTTTTGGATCGACTTACACGTCTTGTGAATCGTTTTTTTCGAAAATGAAATTCACCAAAGATAAATCACGCTCAAATCTAACAGATGAAAACCTGCAACATCAATTACGATGTGCAAATACAAACGTTTCTATTGATTTTAAAAAGCTTAGTGAACGAGTTGAGAAACAAATATCTCACTAAATAGTAATGTTTACTCCATTTTTTTTGTATTAAATCCTTTTATTATTAATTTATATATTTTTATTTTTTTTAAATACTTTTATAATTTTATATGTGGCCTAATTCTGAATAAAAAAATATAAAAATATGTGATTATATTAATATTTTGGCTGATGACCTTTTTTTTTTTTTTTAGCAACCCTATATGTGCCATGTGGCCCGCAGGATTGTAATGTATTTACAAAGTGGCCCGCGAGATCATTTGGGTTGGCCATCCCTGTTATAGATTAAAAAACTACTCGACCGATTTTGACACATAGGTCAGAGATTGTTCTCAGAGATGTCAGAAAAGTCTATAGTATAATAGCGTTCAACGACTTTCGAAAGTAAACCGAATGCTGCGTATATCCAATCATAATAATAATATATATCCGACACGGGCGGATTCGCGGACTGCTCATCTGATCACCTCGATCGAAATAGTTCACAAAGCGAATTACACCGACGCCGATTTGTGCGCGAAATAGGTACACTAAAACGGAGATACACCGACATAGCACCGCGTATTTTATTTATTATTTTGGGTTCATTAGTATAGTTACAACTTAGTTATAACCTATACATATTTTAAAAGATTTGATTTGACATTTTGCAGGATACCCCGTGTCTCTCTACTTCGCTCGTCTAAACTCAAATACTTACTTATAACTAATGAAGTAGGTACTTGGTCGAAATTGTATTTTTATAGATTTAAATACCCAGAGTAATATTCTACTCCGTAATTTATGAAATGAAAAATGTGTGGTGTCCTTCATAAAAGAAAAAAACTTGAAACATAAAAAAGATAAAAAAATAGTAAAAAGTATTCATTTTTTTCAGAAATATTGTTTTGAAATCACATCAAATCATATGAAAAAATAAATATATTTTCAAAAAAGTTATTAAAATAAAGAGTGTAGACACTTAAACGGATCACCCTGGTATATAACTGCGTAAAAATAAATATCACGTAAATGTCGATATTCGGTTTGGAGTATACCTTTACGGCCTTACCCTCAGCTATACTATATCTGTTAATGCGTTATGTACCTATCATAATTTAATATAATGACAGTCATCGTGTGCTCGTGCTATTCTAAGTACTCAAGTAATATACCTCCTATGTTAATATATTATGTTATATATAATAACGTTTTTTTTTTCTTTTCAAAGAAATGATAAAATATTATAATATTACATTTTTCTCCGCCGTACCTTTATAAATATATATAGGTGCATTATTATTTATTATTGCGCAGAATTCTTCTTTTCATCTTGAGCGTAAAGAATTGAATATAACAATATATTGCACCGTCGATCGCCTTCCAGTTTTTTAATAAAAGTAATAACATAATGTACCAAGGAATACTATATCTAGGGTGGCCTGCAGATATAAAATACTAAAATACGGGATTGTTTTTTTTTAATTACCAAAATACAACGTTTATTAAAAAAAAAAAAATGTAAAAACGTTAACACGTTTTATTCTGGTAAATAGAAAACAATTAATCTCGTATTTTAACCTAACCTAGCCCTTTATCGAATACAATTTTTTTTAAACTTTTAATAACTCGGGATGAAAAATTCAAACTAATCTCCAAAAGTAGAAAAAAAACCATTTTAGTATAATTTACATATTATTACGATACCTAATGCTATATTGATACAATCACTGCTTAAGAAGTTGATGCATCTTTGGCGGCTTATATTGTGGTTGTAATTTTCTCGACGTAATTTTTACAAGTATGAAAATGGGACATATTTAAAAAACGGGACAATTAAGCGACCGGAAAGCTTGTGTCGGGACATCGGGAAAGACTTTTAAAACCCTGACTTTCCGGTATTAAACGTCCCGTCTGGGACGCCACCCCCTAATTGATCGATTGCTGCTAAGCGATTCAGAAAATACTTTACCCAGGTTAAAACTTAATGCGAACAAATTGTATAATATTCAAAAACAAAAGTTTTTATTTTCTACTACGAATGATGGCAACCAGATAAAAAGTTACAAGGAAACACGTATTGTAGCTATTCTATTGTATGAAAACGCATTGGTTTATTTTCACCGTATTCTGTTCTTCTGCATTGTCTTTTTTCCTTTCGAATTTACGCCAAATGCGCGAGAGTTGTTCTATTGTAGGTACCCACTTCGTGATAGCTCACGAAGATAACGAATAGTATTAAGATTTAAGCGATAAATGCGATAATTTTGTGTAATTTTATACAATCGACTAAAAATGCATATCTTCTATATTATAGCGAATTCAATTTATTTCTCATTGACTATAATATATGAACATCTTATTTTAATGTAAATATTTTATTTGTTGTGCATGTACAGTGATGCGGCAATGTAGCTCTTCATATCGGATGTCTGGTTTAGATCGGCGAACAAACGTAGACGTTCAAATCTTGAGTGCTGCCAGTAAAGCGATTGCGGAAAAATGCTTTTGGAACGCATGCAAAGCGTTATCTTTTGGATTGTTTCTGATGGCTGTCGGGGCCATCATGGCCATCATTGGTATGTACATATTTTACATTCTACAACACAAACGAAATGCTTATTAAAAATTAAATTGCTGTATGCCCACATATCGTGATAAAAATGTGCACAAAATAATATTATGCATCGTACTAAAAAGTATTTTAACTACAAAAATACGACATGATGAATTCGATTCTCTAGTAAATGGTTATAATGTCTACGATGTCTTGAACAAATGGTAACATTAGGTGAGACTATTATTTTGTACAGGAATATATTGTTATAAGATAATCATTTAAAAAAATTAATTGTTTTTTTTTTTAGTAACAATACGTAATTATAAATTGTTAAAATATATGTACATAATGTACCGAAAATTGATGTTTTCAGTGTCGGCACCAGGTGTCCCAATATCCATAATGTAGATAAAATCCGCAGGCGGATTGCCTACCTGTTATTTTACTGCTTGCATATTGTCCGCGATCTAATGCAGTGGATTGCCTACCTAGGTGGATTAGATGCATGTAAATCACTTGAGGTTAATCTTAACTTAATATTTGGCTCGGACAACGCTGGGCGGGACAGCTAGTATACCTAAACATAAATCAAATCAAATAAATATTTATCAATTTATTGACATATTGCTTATTTAAGACAATCGCCATTAATAATATTCATTTTATTACGTAAAAACAAACGAATTTAAGGTGAAATCCGTATTCGGATGAATTGAATTTAAAAATTAGAGTGAAATATAAAACAAGCAGGGAAAAATTTTGTTTTTCTTAGACGCTATAATACCACTTTCATTGAAATATCTAAGTAATAAAAATATCATCAGACTGCAGCGGTTGATCCGTATAATCTTTAGGTTAAATCTCTTCTCATTTTCCACCCTATTTATTATACCAAAGTATCAGTTTATTTTTTTATTATTTGATGTCGGAAAAATATGTTATATTTATGAAGATACATAAATATAATGAAATACGTAATAATATATGGTTAATAGTTTCCTTGTTAATACATTTCCCTCGTGAATATAAGAATTGATCAGTAAAACATTTAGTGTCCTGTTAAAATTAAATTTATTAATGCCCGAAATCGCATATTTTATCACAGCAGTGACCTGTAGTCAGATTTTATTTTTGTTTGTGATTATAATATTAAATTTTTAAAGTACTCTCGGTGTGCAATAAACAGTTTAAAGTACCTACTATGGAAAAACTGTAATAAATATTTTTATAATATTTTCACTCTAAGCATGATGATTAATTATATTTTATATTTTTATCAATATAGTTACGTGCCATATTTTTTTATGCATGATAAAATGTGCTTAAAAAAATTATATTTATATATTTTGTGATTATATTTTATTATTTTTATTAACTACAATCAAAGTAATTATACATTCACCAACAACGTCGTCTTTAGAAGTTTAGTAATGTAATAATGTATTAAATAAAACAATATGTATAAAATATATTACATAACATTCTCAAGGAACAAATAATACGCAATTAATATGTTTTATATACTATTATATCACACCAAAAACACTTCGTCATGACTCCGTGTAAAAAAAAGCTTAGTGAAAAAAAAATTTAATTTAGTAATGATTAAATCTCTAAAAATCGTGATATAATATGGAAACCAAGTCAAATGCCATTTTATAATATTACAAATACATACGACGACAAATATAAGATGGATTAACAAAAAATAGCACATTATTTCAATGGTACAACTCGGTTTCCTGTTACTATTATACGTTAGTGGTTCCTACGCTATTTTTTTTTTTACTTAGCTTCCCGCCACTTATATACATAGAGATTTTTTGAGATTTATGCCAAACCGTCAACAAACATTGTTGTTTGACAATATTAAAGTAATATTTGTGTGGTTAAAATGTTTAATCGTTACTTAGTTATGAATTGTGTATTAATAGGTTATTGATGAAAACTTGTTATCCACCACCACTCACCAATTGTTGTATTTTAAAATTGATTTTTTGTCATTCAATTCTACTCAGAAGTGAACCGTAATAGAATTATATACTTAATACTAAGTAGAGCATACCTGTCTATAATTGGTTTGTGCGCCGTTTGAATATATATTGTATAACGATACCTTCATGTAGGTACCAGTTACCTACCTCACACTGACATTTGTCGAACTTGTAGCCTAATAGATTGACAGATTAGAGTTATTATTTTATTTATATTATATGTTTGTAAAATTAACACACCTTCTTTTGGCATTCGCTCACAATTATAAACTAGGTTGAGTTGTAGGCTGTACGTAAATTTAACCGAATTATTCACATAACCTGCAGAACTACCTGGTAGGTAGTTATAAATTACGCTGCCTGTACAGTGATATAGAATAAAAGCAACTTAGTAAAAATGTTCAATGGTATTTTTTTAAATTTTATAACGATTTGTGAAAAACCAATAAATATTCATGTCTTTAAATTTAATTAACGTATGCATATACATATAGTAAATTAAAAAGCCCCAAAATAACAATATTTGTATATAATTCTCAGTTGTATTTGATTTGAAGGTTTTCACTATTAATTCTTCAGCAATGAACGCTTGAATGATGAATAATAAATCATTTTTAATCAGTTTTAGTTTTGTGAAATATATTGTATATATTAGAATTTCTTAAAATTAATGGTTAAGTGTACCGGTGAAATTTCAAATTGCAATCTATGTATGTATAAAGATTAAAGACATAAAGTAAGTATTTAAGTTCAATTTTTTGAATGACCTGATATAAAGAAGACTTGCTATTTTTTATGTAACATTTATAAATTTAATTAAATGTATTGTTTCAAAATTATAAATTATTATAATATTTAACAAAAGTTGACTTTAATCCGATTACATGAGTTGTCTAATATAATTTCCTTCAGGCTAAAAATACTTGTAAAACTATAGAGGGTTACGTGAAACGAATAATCATTTCCATGCATAAGCTTTAGTGATCCTGAATCCAACGGTACAAAACAAAATCAAATAACTAAAATTTAAAACTTGTTCAATTAACTTCTATTCAAAGTTCAATTAAAAGAGTATAGTATAAACCTTTATAAAAGGTACAAATCAAATGTTCTACTTTAAAAGAATTAATACAGTTTGAAAACTAGGACACTCCACTGAATGATTTATAAATTTCATTATTAAATAACTTTAATATCATTCTGAATGTAGGTAAACGTAGAAGACCCATTTGTTTACTAAGCTACCTTTCTATTATTAAAAATTATTAAAATGATTTTGGCCTTCTTTCATACAATATTAAAAGTTCACTTATGAGTTATGATCTTTATAATACCCTAGTACCCTACTATATATTATATAGTAGTACCTATAGCTATACAATTATTACATTTTGAGACGTTGAATACAATTCTTTATTATAAATTCTTAAAATGTATAATATAGGTTATTTCGGTTCTGCTTTTAAGTTACGAAAACAGTACATTATTAATAAGACTATGATTTTGCAAGCGTTGTATTATTTATGATTAGTTATTTGTGTATATTATAATATAGCGTATATTAGAACTGCATATTATAAATTGGTATTTTTATTACTTATTGTTTCTTTCCTTTAATATTTGGGTTAATACTGTGCAACTTGTTACCTATCTGAATTCTGAGCTACGGTTGAGTAAACTCAAATAAAAATACAAGACTAAAAATCTATTTATTTTACCCCCATTGAATAGGTGTATTATGAGTAAAGCAAGGACTTTTATGCACTAAAAATGCATCAAATATATTATATATAATATATATACACACTTATGCATAAAAAATTCAAAACATGTAATTAAGTATGCCATAAAAAAACACGCTGAAAAATTACATTTTTTTCTTTGAATATTTTCTTTTTATAATATTATTATTTATTAATTTAGTAAATTAGTTAAATATGCTCTGAAAAAAATTAATATATTTAATTTTCTATGTATCTATTTGTATAAAAAATAATAATGCAGCAAATACCGATCTCATTTTTCATTCAAATTAATGCTGTAGTTAAATATAATTGTTGACCTTGATTAATGAAAAGGATGTACTGGAGGTCTTAATTTTCGATAAACCATCAAAATATGCATTAAAAACTTATAACCTCAAATAATATGTCCTTAGAACCCAAAAATATCAAAATATGCAAAGATATGCACTAAAAATTTTTATTATTTGATCACAAACGTTCTAAAATGTATTGTGTACTTACTAAGCATACGATAGTGTTAACCTTGAACAAATATGGAAATATATGAATTTCCTTGCTCTAATTATGAGTATGTTTAAAAAGTGTGTTGAGTTAATTTTTTTAAAACAAGTTGATCACCGCAAGACCTTTTTTTGAGTTTCACTGATTTATCTCCTGATGCCATGAGATTTTTAATCGTTCGTTAACAAATTAAATTAATATTATCACACTGTAGAATCCAATTCCGCTTTAAAAACCGTAAAAAGGGTGACTCTATTTGAAGTATCAGCATGTAAACCTAACTCATGAGTTCCCAAAAAACGTATCAGCAACAATTTTAAAAATATTGTTGAGATCCTAAATAGAATTTCAAAGCAGATGTAAATAACTTGAAAAAAAAAACCCGTGGCGATCAACCTTAATAATCCAATGAACTTACTTAATATACAGTATATTAATAATCAATATATATTATAAAAGAAAGTGTACAAACACTTCCAGTTATCCCCAAGTTAACAAGTAGACAAAATCAATGCATGCTTAAAAAAATCACATCTCTGGTCACACATACAAATACTGCGATTAACAAAAAATAAACATTAACAAAAAATATGAGAGTTAAACTATCGAAAGATGAAAACAAGCACATTTTGCTCAAACAATTTTACAATTAGGAGAAAGTACATATCCTACTGACCAGACGACCATTGAACTCAATGGTGATTTCTACAAAATAGTCACTTCTGAAAATGAAATTTATCCAACATTGTTCACAACTATACCAATCCGGAGTGGCTATTCCAAAGGGAAATTTTGGCAACTAAAAATAATATTGTCGATGAGATCTTCTTTAGTATTCAAAAGAAAATTTCCGGCGAAGAAAGAATATACAAATCGAATGATACGATGGTAAACATTGAAGAAAGTGTAACTTCCCTACAGAATTTTTAAACTATTTGCAAGTACCAGAAATGCCATTACACTGCCTTTGAATGAAAATTGGATCTAAAATCATACTACTCAGAAATCTCAACTCATCAAGATTATGTAATGGAACAAGGATGATTGTCAAACAGCTACAGAAAACCCGAACTTATGACTGAAAAAGACAAAGGACACACTATATTTATCTCCTGAATATCACTGATCTCTACTGAATTGCGCAAGGACAAACTTAAAAATATTTCAGAATCAACCTCAAAACTCCTGATTTTTGTCAACCACTGATAACAAAATGAAAAATGTTGTTTATAAACAAGTATTGTAATTATTTAGAATATGTTTAAATAAAAATGTCTTAACTCAAATATTTTAAAAGTTACCCTTTTATTTCAACTATTACCCATATTTAATTCTCTCATATATTAATATATTACCTGTATACAAGGTATAACCTCTAGAAACAGATCAATGAATCCACCATATGTTACTATGAAATTCTGCATTAGAATTGACAATGTATCTTTTAGCAACCAACACAATCTCCGTTAGCTATGATCAAATTTTTTTTTTAAATGGCATATTGAATAACTCCGGGCGAAGCCGGGTTATAAAGCTAGTATATAATATTTATTATATTTTTTTTTACATATCTAAAAAAACAAGGCTATATTATTATGAACTGAACAAATCAATTGCAAATTTCGTAAATCACCATTTGCAACTTATTATCTGAAATATTATATTTTAAATCATATCTATTGTTATCTTCAGTATTGAGCTTTGCAAAATATCAAATGTCCAAGTTTTTAAATTCACAAGCTTTTTAGTATTTATTATGAATTTTGATTTAATAATCATTCTTGCATGTTGATTGGGATTTTTTTTTTTGTTCATAAAAACCATATTGATTTCAAATACTATATTGTATTGACATTGTTGACGAATTTTTGTACACTTTTTTATACAGGATATTACGCGGAACAGCTTTCATCAGATGACATTGTCACAAAAACTGACAGTGGAAATTCAAGTACATCCATACGTACAACGAAAACAACAAAAAAAACATCTCATATATATAAATTGTCATATGCCGGACCAATTGTAATGGGCGTTGGAGGTAAATATTGAGTAATGTTATTAAATTGTACTTAACAGAATAAAATTAATCAGACAATCAATACCGACTAAAAATTATTGCATTAAATTGTCAATGAAAATCTTAAACGTACATATATAATTATAAGATCTTTCAACCTAAGTACAATGTAGAAGCATAATTTTATACTCTCATAATATTGTCAAAATATAAATTTAAGGTCTAATCGTGTAACTATGCTGAAGATGGGTTACCGTAGATCGCCTTCTCTCGGTATACCACACGATTCACCGATCCAGAACAATAAGTATTTTTGGAATACTTTTACTTTTAAACAAATGAAAACTTAAAAAAAATATGATATCTTGATAATAAATGTACAGAAAGTTTTAAAATTTTATCTTTTTGTTCTTTTTTTTATACCTTAAACTGTTGTGCATTTTTCAATTCTGACAATCTCAAAGTATCATCTGTATTATATTAAACATGCTGGTGTACCCGAAACTTTTGTAGTAAACTTTTTTACTACTCTTAAAATATAAAAACGGTAAAAACGAAATCATCTTTGCTTTCTTTAAAATTTAAATCTAGGTATATGTATAATATCTAAATGGCTAAATGTATAAACATTATATAAACGTTTTAATATGTATAATGTAAATATTTAATGACATTTTAGTCGTCAGACTGTTGGCATTTTGTATGATCATCTTCTGTTTAATTTTTATGTCTTTTTTAATTGCAATAATACCTAATACTAACTACGACTGAATAGCGTGATTCACCAAGCATTCGAACTCATTTTTCCTTTATAATAAATATATTTAATTCTGATATTATTTGGAAATTTAAAATATTCTTGAAGACCACATTTTCAATTCTTGAGATTTTGTGTACTACTTTAAGAGTGTCTTCAATCCTGATGGTGTTACAAACTTCTGTTTTTTAAATTAATGTAAATTATTTAATGGATTATTTTTTTTGAAAATGTTGATGTACACATCTAGTTAAACATTTTAACGATTCATTTCTCAGTTATTAAAATGATTATACTAAGAATAGTAGTCCTTAAGAATGTCTTTATAAAATATATGTAATATTGGATCTAGTATTTATTTTCTATAAATATTATCTATACCTCTAGTATACTTGGATCATTTTTACAAATGATTAATGTTGATGTTAGATTAATATAAATTACAACAATTTTCAAATCACTATAGCTCCTATATCTTTTAAACCCATTATCATGGATCTATTATCCTTAGTACATAAAGTTCAATAACTCAAATCTACCCATTTGTATTTTGATTTTAATATGTCGACATTTTCGGTAACATTTTCGGCTAAATAATTTACAGTTAATAAGGATTGTTCTCATTTGAAAATAAAAGTTTTTATAACCACGGGACATTCCTTAAGTAGTAAAAAAAATGTCGAATGTTTGAAAATATGGCCTTTGAGTATAATTTAAAAATTCTAAAAATCAGATTTTGAATAACTAAATTATTGGTAGGTATTTCAGGTACCTATCTCTTATGTCACCGTATTACAATATCTTAACTCTTCAGCTCTACTGATTTACTGCATTTGATCAGAGATATCTAATTACTGCCGTGATAATAAGTTTGAGAACCACTGGTGTAGTGACGGAGGGTTCTTGTTTCAGGATTCATCGTGGTAGCGGCGTGCGTGATGACATTCGAGGCGCGCGATCGGGCCGCCAAATTCATGTCCAACCAATTGAAAATAATGGGCGGCAGTGGCGTCGGCGCAGGCCAGGTGTCGAGTCATCGCGGCCACCACGGCCGGCAGACACCGTCCGCCGGTTACCTGTCCAGGGGCGACAGCGGCCGGAGCAGCTACCAGAACCCGTGTGACGGTGGACGACACAAGATGAACAAGAGCCCGTCGGCGCCCAACCTGGCGGCGGCCGCGGCGGCTTCGGCGAACCGCGGACCGGGGGGCGCCACGCAGTCGGGCGCCGGGAGGCTGCCACTCCGGCACAAGCACGCGGTGCACGTGCTGTCGTCGGGCGCCGGTGGCGGCGGCGGCGGCGGTGGCGGCCGAGTGTTGCTCAGTCCGCACACTTTGCGCCGGCAGGCCATGTCGATGGACACGCAGGACTACAGCCCGCTGTTCTCGCCGCCCCGGTCCCGGCACAGCAGTTCGGGTCTGTTGACGTACAGCAACGGCAACGGCAACAACAACTTTGGAAATTTCAACTGCGGCAACGGCAACAAGCAGGGCGGCGACGGCAGCAGGGAGTCGGTCAACGACCCGATGAGAACGTCGTCCCGGGGATCGCGGGGCTCGATGGTGCTGGACCTGCACGTGCCCAACGAGTGCCCGGTGACGATGCGGGTGCGGGACAGGAGCCGCCGGTCGGACACGGCCCGGCGACACGTGCTGCGCAGACAGACGCCCGTCGAGCTGGATGACACGATAATCGCGTACGCCGCGGCCACGGCCATGGCGGCGGACCATCACCGGCAGCGGGCCAAGCGGTGCACGCGGTCGGCCACGTGCGACGTGCCTCACGCGGTCAGGTCCAAGCGCAGGCGACAGGACTCCAGTTGCTCGGACGTGGTGGCGGCCCGCCGGAGGTCGGGTTCGCCGGGGTGCGGAGGCATCGGCAAAGGCGGTGGTGGCGGCCACGGAGGCGGCGGATGGCGTTCGTCGGCCAACGACGTCGTCGACGCCGCCGAGTGGGCCAGGACCGCGAACCGCGGCTCCGTCAGCGGCGGCGGCGGTGGTTCGGCCGTGTCGTCGCCGCAACGGTTCGCCGATGACCGTTCGCCCGTACGACAGCAGTCCCAGCCGACCACCGCCGCGGTAGACGGCAGCAAGATGTCGCTGTCCCGGACGTGTTCCGACATCATGTCCATCGACAAGTCGTTCGAAGAGTCCAACTACAGTAGTTCGTAAATATAACATAATAGATGATTCGCTATGCGCATAACGCACAGTCCATTTTGTGAGTGATTTCGGTCAGGACCACGGTTATCTACCTGCAGTAGATAACCGTGGTCAGGACACACGTAAACAATATTATTATTATTATTATTATAGTATCTGCCCTATGTATTGTTATAGTAGGCGATATAAGACGTCACTGTAAATGTAAATACCTACTTATGCCGCGATTTAATAATATTATTATGTTTGTACTGTATGTCATAATATTATGTAATTTAAATCGCCGACTTACACGTACCTAGCTGACATCCGGTATAAACGATTGTCGTTGTAGTATTATATTATACTTTTTTTTTTTTTTTACAACTAATATTATCGTCGCTTCGTTCAAAACGATAATATAATTATGTAGGTACCAAACATGGATTTATATACCGGGTGATCCATTTAACACAAGACACTCATTATTTCAAAAACTAATAGTTTTTTAAAATATTTTTTATTGTTTCGTTTTATTCAAGGGGGATAGCATGCACCTTTAATTCCTTATTCCTTTAGAATTCTTTAGGAGATATTCTTTTAGAATATTTTTTGGAACACTTTGATGTATAAAAATCGAATTTTGCACTTACAAGTCATAACTCATAAACTAGGTAGTTATAACTTATAGGCGTTGATGAATAGAGTGATGTGATACAGTGGTAAAGTTCTCCGCAATATGTGGTCCACTTCTCCGCTCGTATAAACTTTAAATACTTATAACAAACTATAATAAAATATTGTATGTCGTCGTTTAAAAGAGTAATGAACTTCAAAAACAATAATGATAAAAAATAGAAAAATGTATCATGTTTTTTCCAAACTTAATATTGTTTTGTAACGACTTACAATAATCGTGTAGTAGATATATTTTCAAAAACGTCAGTGTTTTCTGAAATAACGAGTGTCGTACGTGGAACGGATCACTCGTACGTATTACCATTGATTATAGATGGATTGACTATCTATAATCAATGGTATTACCCATATATTAGTATTGGCCGACTTTCGATTTGGCATTTCAAAAGTCGGCCAATGCTAATATCACATTTTCGACCGCGAGTTGAACTTGGCCGCTTGAGAGTAATCTCATGACAATGTAATATTATTGTTGCAAGTATAATGGATATTTTAGGAAAGAGATTAGGTGTATTCTATTATATGAGTCATGAGCGATTTTTGCAGTGGACGAATCAAACGGCGAAAAGTTTATCGCAATCGATAAGCTGCGTAGGTATATATCACAATAATATTAATATTAATTACCACTGCGAACATCGTATCTGTCCGGTTTTTTTATTTTATTTTAATTTAATTTAATTTTATTTTGTGGTGGGGGTGGTGCGGGGGGGATTACGTTATTTTGGGGGCTAAGCCCCCTCCCCTCCCCCCACCGATTTCCGACAATGCGTATTACCGCAGTGCTTCATTCTCGTTCATAGGTTCGTGAAATGAAAAATAATATTATGTTAGATGCACATTGTGACACATCGCATTAACGATGGTCTGCACAGCATAATATACGCAGACGATTATTATGATTGTGGATCGTGCACTGTATAATTTATAAAATATGTATAATACGAAAACGTATAATTTATACGCTCTCCTTGCTTTAGCCCCGCAGAGTAGGCCGAGGTAAAACAAAACAAAAAAAAAAATGTCTAGAGGGTTTCCCGTGACGTATAGCTGCGATTTAATAGTTTATAGCATGAGCAGTATATTATGTAGTGTAGGTATAGTGCGGATTTAGTGGCGTGAAATACCTACAGAGAATACGGGTGTGTGGTCTTGTACAATATTAGGGCCGAGTACAAATGATTTTTTTCAAAGATACCGAAAATGTTTAAGCTCTTTGTAACAAATCGAAATCGGAATTTTGCTACAAATGATTATTTATAATCACGTCGATATAAAATAATATGTTATTTGAACATCATCCATATGCGATAATATTGAAAAATGAAAAATAATCTTATAATATTATCGTGTAGTGCAGATATAAGATACACACAATATTTTGTTTAATGTCATAATAATATTATTGTTGGGACTCCATTCCGCCTACCAACAAACTTAAACACATAAAATGTTCCGTGAAACAGTGGTTTACACCTCCGGACCTCAACCGTCGTCAAAATATTGCTATCACTCGTATTAGAATCGGCCACACCTTTCTCACACACTCTTTCCTTATCAGTAAAGATCAACCCTCTATATGCAACACATGCCAAACCCGTATCACCATAAGACACATTTTTGAAGAATGCCCAATATACGAACCAACCCGCACTCTTCTCAACCTCCCACTCAACATCAAAGAAGCACTAAATGAAGAACATACTTTAAAAACCATCGAATTCATCACCAAAGACAACATTATAAATAAAATATAGTTTCAATATAATTTAAATTGTAAATCTATTTAAACAAATTTTGTAACTTTTTAATTTTTTTAATTTTTTTAATATTGTAATTTACTCTCTTTTTTTTTTTTTTTTTTATTTTTTTTTTACGTTTAACTTAAACAAATTGTTGGCTAATAACCATTGCAGTTGAAGCCTGTAAACCTTAATAAAAAAAAAAAAAAAAAAAAAAAATATTATTGTTTAGGCGTACCGATAACCTAATAATATGATATAACATGAGAGGATTTTTAGAGTTTTAAAGAAGAAAGAATATTTTAAGAAGTATTCGATTTATTGTCGAATTGCCATCTACCATAAAATAGAAAAGTTAAAGTCAAACTGTTGGTATAGGTACCTAACTGACATATTTGTCGTTTGATCACTTCGTTGGGTTACAGTACAATCATTAAGTTTTGGATCATTTTATTTGGAATGAAAGGTATACCGCCGAGACATATTACTATCATTATATTATTTATACGTATATTATAATGCACCGACGACGTGTGTAGGTTGGAAATTTATCATCGAGCCGTTGAATTTCATAACTATAATATAATCGTGTTATCGATCACGCGTGAAATTGTTATGCATAATGGATTGGAACTAACAGACTGGGCGACGCGCGGCGGTGTTAATAAATACATTTTCTGGGCATCAATCAAACGGGAACGGTTAAATTGGTTACGTCATTAACCGCGAGCCCGAGAAACCCCGATTTCGTGCCGCCCGCCCGCGCGAGGGACCGCGATACTGTTTCGAACAACATTAATTTCGTTCGGCTAATCGGGTTGGTGTCATTTCTATTCAAAACATAATATTGCCCTCGGGGAGCAAATGCAAAAAAATAACACCCGACATCAAAACGTCTCGAGGCTTTTGGAATTCTGATCAATGGCGCGCGAAAAACTGCGTCCCTCGAACAAGATCTCGTTCCGTTTTAATATCGTTTCGTGCTTACATTTCGCACACGAACGAAATATTGTCGTCTCCCGGTTTTTTTTTTAGATCAAGAATGATAAGACACCCAGTTTGAAGAGCAACGCCCGTGTACGATAGACCGTCTATTTCATTGACACACGTCGTCTGATATGATGTTATGCAAAAACGTACTGTTGCTTACTATACCTACGTCGTACAATGAGTCTTTTTTCACCTTTTAAAAAACCAAACAACAATAATGTGGTAGGTAGGTGGTCGTATGTAGGTACACCACACATTTTAATGATGTGCGTATCAAGGTTGTTAAGGATTAATAAGAGAGCCTCACACTTGCATAAACAAACAATAATACGATTAAATATTTATCATTTACAAACTGTTCGTAAATTGTATTCGGCTTAATTAAAAATATATTATTATCTCATAACCTAAATAATTGTGATTTTTCGTATGGTGAAAAATAATATATTTACGGTACCTATCAATGTTATTATTTTAACTTTTTGATGTAAAAATTAACTATTTGAATTTAAGAATTCAAACATAATATAAAATTATACAAAACAAAATTAGGTAGAAAGTACCTTACCTAGAAATTTAAATGATTTTTTCGTCGGATAGATCCACGTCATCTCCAAAAATATTTAAACAGGTACCCACTGTTTAATATTTTAAAATAGATAATAAATCCTTAGTACAAATTGTGTTCGGATTTAATGTTCTAATATTATATCATTTCATTTTTTGATATCAGTATGAAAATATTTTCGTTTGATACATTTATAATATTATAGTCGTGCATATCATACCCATTTTTATGATTTAATGAAATTAAAAAATGTTCATAAATACATCGATTTATTGGCTATATTATTAATCATAACCCTAAAATAACCGAATTATAAAACGCGGTCTCAGTTAAACATTAAATATCGTTAAAAAAAGTTGTATTATTATTAATCATATCAGATTATGGATGGATCATAATAATTTTTATAATTTACAGCTATTACGAGTTAATTGCTGAAATGTTGATATTTAGCGCGACCGGTATACCTACCATAGTAATAGATCGATGGTCCTATGATATTTTCCGAAATTCGTATTTTCGTTGTAACAAAGCGGTTTTGTGTACGCGATAATAAACTACCTATTGGTATGTGACCCATTATTCTTACAAAGTACAAACAATGAATTTGAAATTTGATCGATAACATATTTTAATGATGATGTCTTGTAATTATTAACACACAGGAACGGATAATAAATTAAGAAGCATCAGCAACTCCACATTAATTATAATATTATTACCATTCAAAACCACACGAAAGTCCAATTAAACAGTTATGAACTCGACTGTGAATCTATATATAGTAGTCCCACGGTCCCATTTATTATTTAGTGATAATTAATAAATAACAATTCCTGCAGTGAAATGTTTTTTGTTCTCATAACTCACTTACATAACTATTATCATTATATAATATGCAGATAAAAGTCATTAAAAGTACCTAAAACAAATTTATTTTTATCATTTCAAGTTCAATAAATATTGTGTTTTATATAACTTTATATTTGTTCTATGTTTAACTTCTTCAATTTTAGTGAGTTTAATTACGATGAACTAGTTATCTATAAGTTTCATAAAATAACAATTCAGAATCAAAAATTCTAATCGACTAACACAAACACACAATATCAACTACATTATTTTTTCTAGATGCTCGTCCTAGTAAAAATGGTTTTTTTATATACCTATATTGTTGTTTTAAGTTTTAACTGTTTGACTTCATATATGTCTTTTGATATTTTGGGACTTAACTCTTGTTAGACATTTGTAATAAATATCTTTCAAACACAGGCACCTACGTACCTATGTATTTTACCATTACTACAAACAATTTTGTTTCAAATATTTAATATACTGTTATTCTTAAATGCATAGAAATACGAACAAACTTCATATATAATTTAGTTGTTAATAGTTAAAATTATTTACTTATTAGTTATTACTTATAATATAGGTACTATACTATTAAAACTTATATACACCGACTTAAACATATAAAACAATATATCGTATTAAGAATTTGTAAAGTAAGTACTGATGTAAGATAAGATTAAGTTTTAAACGGGAATAATATGTTGATTTAGATCAAATGTAAAATGAGAAAATAAATGATAGATATAATATTATCATAGGTAGGTTTATATCATGAACAATATTATGTATTCTAATACTCGTTTTTGGTAAAAAAAAAAATATGAGTTTATTAAATAATATTATAATCATAAATAAGTTATCACAATGTTGTTTCGTTATGACATAAAGCAGCTGATAGGTTTGTGAAAGAGCACTCATAAAATAAGAGCAAGATATTCCGACAATTAGGACTGAAAATATTTCATGTTTTAATAATAACACATTTGCATAGTATTATATTATTATATTCGTATTGTTAATTACAATAACACATTTGTTAGGAACTTGATAAAACATTTAACTACATTCGTTTGATTTGTATAACTATAATATATCTACATCACAATAAATCAATATAACTATGAAATACCTAATGAGTAGTGAAGCATCTCTTATACACTATATGTATTGCATAACTAGATAAAATATTAAAATATGAGTAGTATTCCAAACAGTATTATTATTATTTTGGAGATACATCAAATAAATAAATAATCGATAAACATTTCAAAAACCAACGCTCAATAAGAAATCTAGCAATGATTATTAATTACTGTTATACTTGAATAATTAATATTAAGTTTCGATGATTCTGGAGTACATTTTTTCTGCATCATATTATCACACTGACAATGAGTATCATTTTTTTTTTTGTTTCTCTTTTCTAAGAATTAATATTGTTTGTATTTGTTTTAATGCATAACAAAGACAATAAGTACGTATCGACTATTGGTGTGAAATCCCAGTTATTCCCTTATACATTATATTATTATACCCAAGACTTAAATTGAAATGTAAACTCCCCGAGTAAGTACCCTACATATCAAACATAATATATAGAAAAAAATAAGAATAATAAACTGTTTTATATTTGTATTGTTGTTTTTTAGAAACGTTCCTTTTCCCCATCTAACATAAAAATATACATATAAATATCGAGTGTTCGTAGGCGTGTGTATAATAGGTATGTTATAAATATTGTGTATAATATTAATCATATATATAGTAAGAACATAAAAATGTTTTATTGTGTTGAACAAAAAAAAGCTCTGATATTAGCTGTAATTTATGTACGAACGAAAAATATATATTATATTATAATATGTACTTGTATATTTTTTAATCAATTTTTTTTAAGTAAATTATATCAAGTCGTAATTTTATAATATTATATTGTACCGTTATGTTCATGGTTTAAAATAAATGTTAATTCATATTATTGTAATAATTTTATTTCTGTGTTTTATTGTTTTCAACATTTTAGAAATAACCCACTACAGCTATACAAAGCACGAAAAAAAAATAAACACTATTACCGCAGTCAGAGATATGAAAAAAAAATCTTTTCTACGACTTATTATTACATAAGTACAAATATAAAAGGAATTCATGAATACAATTGATTTGCACTGGTTAAAAACTATTACTTTAAAACTCTGCATTTTAAACATCATAGACTTAAAAATCTTTTTTTTTATTGTAATCGGAGTTTATTTGAGACTTTATGCTCTCCTCCTACAAAAACAAAAAACTACAAAAATTCACTATAAAAATGTAAGTTTTAGGAAAGCAATATTATAATCCACCGCCTAAAATATGACCCAATCTATGCCATTGCAATTTCCAATCTCTAGAGCATTGATTTAAAATATTTTCAAATGCTCACTAGGGAGTTTTTTGTTTTTTTTTTTCACAGAATTACGAAATTATTAATCTCTGATTCTATATCAAAACAATGGCAACACTGTAGAAAAAGTATGTCAAATTTAAATTTCAAGAACTCAAATCCATTAATCTTAACAGATAAGGCAGTACCTATCAAAATATTATGATGTTGATAGATGTACTTCCGTTTTTTATTATATAAAAACTTTTAGACGCTTACAAGTGTTATAAACCGATGAGATAAATACTTATTAAAAATAATCAATTTTGTTTTTTCAACAAAATTGTATGGTTAAATTTAAGTACATACTTAACTCAATGCTCGAGATGCGATTATAATAATAATCTCAACAATTTATAATACTTTTTTAGTTGTTTGTTTTTTTTTTAATTTATTGTTTATCCTACGATTTATAAACTGCTAAACATCAATCGTCTAAAACTTTAATTAAATGTTTTAAATGTGCAAAATAAAAAAAAAAACAAATCCAAATTAGGTACAATTATGTATTAAGACATTGTGAGGTTGAGTGCCGTATTGCCATTAAACTGTTATAGACTTGATCACTTAAGTAGGTAATATCTCGAGTAAATCACGAAACGAACTTTATCCATCACTTTTGTTGAAGAGACTGCAGAGAAGGAATTTAATCGAAAAAACAATATTACTTTTCGTCATAGTAAGAGACTTAAATCAACACAATATAATATATATAGTGGAACCTCGATAAGTTGAACCTCAATAATACGTCGAAAACCTTGATAAATCGATATACATGCCGTTCCTGTGCGAAAACTTGAGTAAATAATCGAACTTAGTAAGTCGAAAACCTCAATAAGTGGAAAACATTTTATTTCCCTTGAATTTCGACTTACCGAGGTTTCACTGTATTTATAAATATTTATCATGACGCGTCGAAAAGGTGATAAATAGGTCTTACAGGTAAGCTGCTGTATGACATACTATATAAATCGTAAGATTTGTAAATTAAACTGGCTCTGTAATCTAGTCAAGTATGTTTACACGAGGAACATTGAGAAAATTTGTATTAGTTATTTATAAATGGAGGATGTGTGCGTGGTACGTATAATACATAATATCTGTTTTTACTATTCAAAAAGAATTTATTTACAAACAGCAAACGATTTTCCACACTTGAATTTGATGAGGTATAATGCATTCGCCGTACAATCAAGTCTTGTGCAATCAAAAAACGGTGTAATGTTTGTTTTGTGTAGGTTATTATAGGGAAATTAGCCTTCAGGTGGAAAATTCAATGATGGACGGCAACGCTTTGAATTGTATGCCAATCATTCTTCAAAATCTAAATCAAAAGTAAAAACAAAAACGGTTATCACGATTTTAATTTATGAGCTATTTTTAAAACATGTCGTATAAGACGTATAGTAATCGCTATATTATTATAATCAAAAAATTTTTTTTTTTTAGGTGGTTTAAATGTTGCCACCCGTCGGAGCATTTTTTTACGGATATTTTACGCCAGCCAGGTCATAATGCTGTCCTGCGCATGCGCCGTGAGCGCGCGCACATAATATAATTATTATAGGCGGAAAAGCGAAAACCGTCCGGTCGACGCCACCGCCGCCGGACGCGCGTGAAAGCTTGTGCGAATTTCACACGACAACAATAATGGTATAATAATTATTGCACGCGAGCCACAAAAAATAAATAAAATCGAGACCGCGCAGGGGCGGCGGCGGCCGACCGTTCCAATGTTTTGCGCCCCGCGTTGTCACGGCGGCACTCCCACACACCCGCGCGAAGGTGCCCACGCGCGTTCGACCGTCAAACCTGATCTACACGGCTATGATACAGGGCGATTTGTTTTTTACCGCTTTTCTCGTTTTTGGTGGTCATCCCCGCAAGTATTGTGATTTTTCCGTCTTCTGCCGTGATGGTCGTCGAACAGAAAACGTATAATTATATTCCAAAAAAATAATACCGATTCGTCAGACCTGATCCTATTAACGATTACCGGCCGTTTTGAGTATAACCCGCCTTTTTGCTCTAATCATTTTATGCTCGTCGTAATGACTTGTTTAAAATATTTTATCCTCTTGGTATAAAACGCGTATACCGTGTGAAGTAGGTACCTACGCACTATCGTTCGAATTTCGAATTCAAAAGCTCAACCTGCTTATAATGAATAGGAAAAAAAATTCAACAGCCGCGTTATTATTTTTTTTATTATTTATTATTATTATTATTATTATTATTATTATTATGTATGATCGAGACTTTTTGAAAAGAGTATCTTCACTGCATGCAGATACATCAGACATGTTTAATGTGTATTATAGACGTTGGGTCCATGACGTCGTGGTAACGCTCTCGGTGTCGCACAAATTTATAGAATGATCGACACCCATGAGACATAATATATATATATATGTCAAAAAAGGGTGTTATCGTTTAAACTTTAAAAGGACAATACTTGTTATCGCCGTATGACTATAAGAACCTGCAATCCTTGAGCTTACTTTTTTCAACTCTATTAAGCTTACTTTTTCTAGCTTTGCGGAGAAGTTTACCGCTATATGTAATATTCCCGTTTGACGTTAAAATAATGTTAGGTACCTATATAATATTATTGTAACGATATTTGATTTAATATTGAAAACATTTTTTTAACTTAAATGTTTACAATTTTATTACTCTCTTTGAAAACTCCCAAACATTCGGGTACTCAATAAGTCATAAAGTTTAATTATTCAAATTTCGAATACCGTGACAAACTTTGTTCGTCGGTATACCATTATGTAGGTAGGTACCTATATACATAAATTAATAACAACTGTTCCTTTCTCATAAATGATAATCAGAGATTAATTTTTTAAGCAACTAATCAGCGCAGGTGTACTGTTTTATCATTATTTATTAGGATTCGAGAGCAACATTAAGACGATATCCTACGTTTTATTTTAAAACCCTTATAATAATAACGTTTTTGAACAGCGCTATAGCTGCTGCTGTTTGAATATGAAGTTCAAACATTTGATCGCAAATTTACTCGAGCTTAACGATTAAATTAGGTAGCCGAAATAACTGCAGACTCGTACGAGATTAAATATTGTAAAATGTAAATAAATTAGCGGGGAAAAAAATATGGTCAGTGAAAATAATAGTATACAAACTATTACTGTGACGTCGGCAGTCGAAACATAGTTTTTAAAATTAAATAAAAAGTTGGCCGAAAAACGGAACGATCGTACTCGAGAAAATATTACCCCGTGCAGACGAGCGTGAGTGTGAAATGAGACGTTTAACGTATAATATATGTATGTATATTATACAAGTATATAAATTGTATATTTTGTAAACATAACGATTTATTAATATTATATATTATATATACAGTGTACACATATATTATAATGACCGCCTGTGCGCTCGTGGGCGTCAGAAGCATGCTCGCGATATTCTTTATTGTCCTCGCGCACTTTTATTACCTATATACCCTCTGGCAGTATATTATATATATTATACAGGATGATCCGCTCACCCCCATTATACAGAATGATGCGTGCTCACCCCTATTTTTAAAAGACCGTACGTTTTCAAATTCTTGAATTTTTTGCACCATTGTACTCTGTATTTTTAAGTGTCTCTTGGCGATACAAACTTCTGTTCAAACAAGAAACCTCTCCCCCCCTACTTTTTACTGTAAATTATTTATTGGTTAATTTTTTTGAAAACGTCGATGTTCCTAATTCAAAATTCGAACGATAAGTCTCTCAATTGTTGAAATGTTTATACTTCAAGAGTGATATTATTGTAATATATAGTTCTTGAAAATGGTTTTAATAAGTATAAGATAGTTGTAATATTGGATCAATAGAATTGTATTATACTTACGTCATTTTTACAAACTATAAGTGTTGGTCGATTAATATTAAGTACTACAATTTTCAAATGACCAAAGTCCATATATTTCTTCCAAACACGTTATCGTAGATCAGCTATTACCCCATTATTCGCTAAATAATTTCCGAAGAAAAAAGATTCTGATATTTTTTTGCACAGGACACGTCTTTTTAAGTTGTACAAAAAAATCTCACGTGATTGAAAACATTATGGTCTTTAAGTAAGTAAATTAAAAATTTCTAAAAGTCAGATTTTGAACGATTGCATTATTGAACAATAAATAACCAGGGGTTGAGGTATACTTGGAGAATCACCCTGTATAGCCACATATATATAGGTATTTACACAAACACTCACTCGCAATATTGTTACAAACAATCATACACGCACACGCACACACACGCACACACACACACACACGCACACACACACGCACACACACACGCACACACACGTCCTTTGGTTCCTGGTTTTCATTCCGGTACAACAATACACGACTCGTATAATATATATATATATATATATGACGAGGTACATTTTACCTATAAACCTACTTATTGTGTAATAATGTGTGTACATATATATATATATATATATATTGTATATATAGCCGGGACTCTGGGGTTGACGACGGCAGACGACGTCCGGCAGCCGACCAGCGAGCACCGACGACGACGACGACGACGACGACGGCGACGACGGAGACGACGGCCCGCGGCACAGAGTTGTATAAATATTGTACAATTTACTTATCCCCGGGGTGAATCGGACCGCGTGCAGCTTTTGTTATATATTAATATATTATATATCATATTATATTAAACCATATTAAATATCTGCAAAGGCCGGACACGCGCCGCGATATGGGATGCGCCGGGAGCAATCCTTTGCCGGCGGGCGATGCGATGGTCGCGTCGGCCACATCCGACAGTCGCGCGGTTGCGGCCGACGCGCCGCCGATGTCCGACACCGACAAAGCATGTTCGATGGTCCAGAAGGTGGTCGGCACCGTCGGCAGCGTCAACATCGACGACGTGGTCAAGAAGATCCAAGGTATATTCATATCGTAATATGCGTACACGCACAGAGTCAGTGTCGGTCTTGCACACCAAAGGCCCATGGAGCTTTTTTTTTAGGAGCACCATACCTACTTAAAA
This sequence comes from Neotoxoptera formosana, assembly GCA_022818045.1. Classification (NCBI taxonomy): domain Eukaryota; kingdom Metazoa; phylum Arthropoda; class Insecta; order Hemiptera; family Aphididae; genus Neotoxoptera; species Neotoxoptera formosana. The sequence goes on along the minus strand of CM040631.1, from coordinate 74,406,779 downwards.
AAAAAAAATACGAAAGCCTCGAAAAACTAATCTAAATATAATCTATTCATATGATAAAATATATGTAGTTATGAATCAATTATAAAAACATTTTTTATTTTATTATTAGGAAATGTAAAAAAAAATCCTAAAGTAGGTAGGCTAATACCCACAATATTACCGATGATAATTTAGGTGCACATCGCGATGAAATTTCAATTTTTGACCAGTTACTCATAACTTTTTTTAATGATTTTGCCGTATTATACTTGGTTATGTCGGTCGGCATTTTCACGAATAACCTTAGTCAAAAAGTGCAATAATGTGGCGCATACATGAAGTTCTCAATATTGTATTCTCTTTTATAACTGTCTTTTTTAGCCTTTAAATATCAATTTTTATTTTTTTAAGTTTATGTGTAATTACCTATGGACCTAATGGCCATTTGTTTTTAAGCATAGGTATTTATTAAAAATTGTTTCATTACTAAGGACTTCCTATCCGTAACTCTTTCGATGTGGATAATAAATTGATAATTCGGACTATCTCGAGTCTTGCCTAACCTATGATAACAGTAAGTGTTCAGGGTTTTAAATTATTGTTTATGATATTCATTGGCGCTAAGCACCCTTGGCACTTTTGTGATTTGCGCCAATGTTCGATAATAATGTCAATTCCCGTATACATATAAGTGAAATATACACTATGTATAACTAAATAACAAATAACAACATAAATTAAACGAAGGCAATAATCATATTATAACATCAATGTGTAGCCTTAAGGGATTTAGAACTTTTACTCGAGTCGAATAATAAGATATTTACGCGATATGTCGACATCAACACAAATCTAAAAATCAATACTAATGACTAATGAGTAATGTATTCTGATTTTAGATTGTGAAATTTAAAATATATACTACAGCTGGTTATTGGTGTTTAACATTCAAAATTTGATAACTGTTTCGCAAAAAAAATGTCAAAGTTCTTAAAAATTTTATATTGTGATTATTTTCTTAGATATACCTAAATGGATAAACGCTCATTACCCCTTTAACCCCCTTTGTTAATCCAGGGCCTGTCTACATCAATAATTTACACGATTGTTAATTTATATATTACAGAATAATTTTGACATGTTGTTCGGTTCAAATACCAATCGTCACATCACTCCAAAGTCCAAAGTTTATAAATATATAATTAACTCACAACACGCATTATATTAATCGATATAATATTATACCTGGCACTTGGCAGTCATCGTGAATTTGAACTCGTATTGAAAATAATCATCAATCGACCTGTAAAACCTTCATAATAAACAGAGACCATTTCGGTTTCTTGCACAAGAACACGTTTATACGTGTTTCGATGGCTTAAGTCTTTAAGATATTAATATTTTTATAATAGCGTGTATTATCGACCACAATTCATTTGTTTTCTTAATATGGACAATTTATTTTTCGTTGATTAATGGTTTGGTTAATTAATTTCCGAGTATCTAAACTAAAATATATTTTTATTATTAAAATAATCACCCTTTCCCGTTTGCTTGAAATCTAACAAATAAAAATGAAAATTTAATTGCTTATTAAAGTATTCACACATTACTCATTTTTTGGCATTAAGTTGGTTTAAGATAGAAGGAAAATATTTCACAAAATAACAGTCAAACTTAATTAACGTAGCAATGCATACTTTAAAAACAAATAATGCTTTCCATTAAGTAGGTAACTGTGTTTTCGTGGTTGTTGCCAATTCTCAACATATTAATTATTGATTCTATTTCAAAATATTATTTTTTAATTTATCAGTCACAGAATACACAGCATACAGATTTTAACTTATAAATTAAAATAAGATATTTTTTTTAAATATAATTTCCAATAACAAAAATGTTTTGTTACACCATAGATATCTGAATACTGAATAATAATGTAATATTATGCATACTTAATGCATACTGTACATTTTAAAGTGTTTATTAGTATGGTATACCTACTTATTTATTTATTTATTTATTTATTTATTTACTTATAGTAATTAAACAGACGGTGTCCTTTTATACAAAGTGGTTAAATTACACAGTCAAAGAATACAAATTATAATACAGTAGGTGTGTTACACTACAAGAAATATACATTTTATTTTATGATAAGCTCATGACCATTAAACACATTAATAATTACAAAATAAAAATATATATTGTACTTAGGTATTTATTAACGATTATAATATTATTATTTAAATTATTCGATGGGCAACTAGAATTTTTCTTTAAACAATAGTTTTTAAAATACTTAAAAGTACAATGTTTATAAATGGAACACTGCAGACTATAACTGTTTATACATTTATCATATTTTAACTAAACTTAATGTTTTTATTAAGTTAAATTTAATATAAACTACCTATAAACTATTATGTTGACTTAGAGATAATCTCTTAAAATGCAAACATTACTTATGTTATTTTATTATTAACATAAAGTTATTGTAAAAGTTTTGTGGGTTGTGTGTTTTACGTGTCTTCATTTTAACATGTATGAAATTTGAATTTCAACTTCATAAAATATTTAAAGACAACTAATAATTTAGAACCCTCTATGCTATGTTCAACATAAATGTTTATGTTATATTTAGTTTATATGATGGTTAGGTTAGATTAGGAAGGTTTTATTACTGAAAAATAATACGTTTCGGATATAGCTTATTTCCAAAATATAAATTAAGTAAGTAAACTCGGTAGTAAGACTACGCCAGTAAAGATAATAATATTATTAATTCATCAGTAAGTAATAATATCCATTTTAATCACATATAATTATTATTACCCATATTATTTATGTTAGTAAAAATGATTTGGAAATATTATTTTTTTCCAGTGAAGTTATAACTTATAACTTTTCCACCATTAAGTTTATTATTGTTTTATATAAACAATGACATTTTTTAAATATTTGTACTAATTTTAAACTATTTATACTACAAGTGTACTTACTTAGTTGCACTGCTTTATTGTACGTTGGTATTGACTTATAAATTAAATGATATAATAACTATTAACTATTTTATATACATTTTTTGACAAAAATTAATTTTAAACACCGTATTATACTATCTAATAGAAAAATAATGGACTTAAAAATAATTGATGCTCCTGGGTATCAAATGACTTAACATGGTTCTGCGTTATATCGTTATTTAAATTAATTGTGTTAAAAATTGAAAGCTAGTCAATGCTAGTCAACCGATTAAAAACTCTCAAATATGCTGTAAAAATATATATGCATCTACCTGTGAGATCCCATTTACTTATGTACATAGAGCACACTCCATACTTTCCACGTATGGTCTACATGTACATGACCTGTAATAAAAGTACTGTACATGATAAATTAGTAGTTAAAGTAGTTACTGAAATCGTAAATACCTAGGTATACTTTATTAATCGTAAACATTTAGTCTCGATCGACTTTACGACAAACCCCCAATCGAATCAAAAAAAATGTTGACTTAGTCTCACGAAAAATATTTATTTAAGTATGTACCTACATGATTTCCAACAAACTATCATCAATATGCATTAAGACATCAAAGTAACACCTTAAAACCAAAAATAAGTATGTCCTAAAAACACAAAAATGAGTAATTACAAAATGTGCACTAATAACTTTGATTATTTCTTCAGCAACGTTATAAATTGTACGTCTTCGCGAAAAATAACCCCAGGATATTTAGCCCCTGAAAAACAAAACCTCAAAAAATAAGCCCGTAAAAAAATAACAACAGAAAAAATAACGCTATATGAAATTTTACAAAATCAAAAAAAAAATAGGCGGTCAAGTGAATCTAAAAATATTATTTTTTTTTTTTTATTTAATTATTGACATTGTAATACAAATTTATTATGACTAAAAATATTATTATTTACCTATTTTTTATATACAGTAAAACCTCGATTATCCGAACCGATTATATGTTATCAAATATGACGTATACGTTCCTATGTAAATAATAAATGTAAATGTTCCTAAATAATTAATAAAAATAAATTCTAAATAACGTAAATTAAATACATATAATACTAAAACTTGTATGTTTTTTTTTGTGATATGTCAATATGATAGGATATAATTATATGAATTAAATATAATTCATATAATTCATAATATTATGTACATATACATACGTGTACGTAAATCAATTTCCAATATCCGAACTTTCACGTATCCGAACTAGGTGCGGTCCCAATTATTTTGGATAATCGAAGTTCTACTGTATATTATTCTAATTATTATTTTATTCAAAAAAAATTGACTACTTCTTTGTTTTAGACTGTCATTAAAATCTCGTGAATGTGTGTTAGGTACACAATATCATTTTTACTATAGCCAGTTAGGGTTATTTTTGCCGTGGTTATTTTGTCACGGGGTTTTTTTCTGGGGAGTTATTTATTAGAGTATTCAAATTGTATTACGTACTTATTTGGCATACAATAAGATCAACCAAGAAAAAAATATGCAAATGCACCAAAGTCCTTGCTCTAGGTATGACATTGTTCCCGCTTCACACAATATTTACAATAAAATGCACGATCTTTTTTTAACAACACAAGAATTGATTTTCAATAACAAACCGGACAATATGTAAAATTTGAACAACTGTACATTTTAAAATAATGCGTAGCTTATGCCTTGTGCCTTGTGGTATTGCATATTAATTATTTTTTATTAATCCTTCTCCTCCTCCCCGCTATTGATGTAATTCTGGGCACACACGCGCTGTGCTTAAATGGTTTTATAAATCAAATTGTATGTATTATTATTTATTCATCGTTGTTTGAATGTGCAATACATAATAAAATTTAATATTTATTTTAAAGCTTATTCATTAATCATGCGGATTTATGCGTTTCCATAACATTTTATAAAACTAATTAAATATGTTTTACTTGCAAAAAAAATTAAAACAAAAATATCAAAAGCATTTTTAAAGGAATAAATAATTTGTATATAGATGGACATAAAATTGATTAAATAAAGGATGTTAAAACTTTTAGATATTTTTTATGGTTAGGTCTAAGTTATATACAATAATATAATATAATATAATACACCTATTATAATATGAAATAATATCATATTATAAATGTAAATAATATTAAAATAGAAATAATTGAAAATATTTTATATGTAATACCTGCCTATACAGACACTGGACATTTTTTTTATAGTTAGTGTTTTCGAAATGCACTTCAAAATATTATTTTTTCATACTTTTAAAACCCGGTACCCCTAACCTACGTTAAATGTATATTTATGAATTTGAGCTTTAACGACGTGATTATATTATTCCGAATCGCGGCCAATATAACTATATTTTATTGCATCCGCCACCATTCGTGATAGTTTTCAGAAAAAAATCGATACACTTAATGCTCTTTTGGTGTTCCTGGGCAACAAACACTAAACAACATGTCGGTCATAAAAAGTTTACCGGTACCTACCTACGACCTACCTATATGTATAATATGTACCTACGGAAATCAATTGACATTTATACTCTTCATATACACGCACGCACACACTGCATTTCCTTTCACGTGATGGCCTATTGACGATGAACGACCATTCTTGACAAGTTTCGATTAAATGGGTCAATTTCTGATGAATCGGAAGTGTGAATGTTGACGGTGAGGGTTATGAAGGATGATGGGCACTGCAAGAGTTCCTATTCTGCCGAGCAGAGCCTCGACAATAGGTCGTGAATGATGATTATGATAAATTGTATGTTCTTTCCTAAAGAGAAAAATGAAAGTGCAAAAAAAAACAGAAAATAATAACAAAACGCCCTATATATATATTATTATATAATGCGTATGTGTATAGGTGTTGTTTATATTGTGCCACCTTTTTGTCCGTGTCCTCAACACGAGTAGAATTTTGACACATTTTTTTTTCTCTACTCAAAACTATATTGGTATTCGTTATAATAATATGAGGTGTAATTTCGTACTATTTCGTCGTCGAACAAAAAAGGTTTCATTATAATATATTGTACATACCCAATAACGGTACTTTTCAATACAAAAACAAAATAATATTTTAAAAGATATACTGCTATATTCGTTAGAGTAATATTCACTTTTCTGTTCTCATTTAAGTGTCATCGAGAATACATATCGATACTTGCAATTTGCATAGTCGTGTACAATGATAATATTATACTCCTGTCGTGTCGTGTATTCCGAAATAATATTGTAATCTAAAAATAATAAACAAATAAATAAACTTATATAATATTAAAACTATTATCAATATTAGGTGTTTACTCTGTGAACAGCCCGACTAGAATGTAACACGACCAAAAGTTGAATATATTTAACTTCGTGGTAGTCGTAACTCATATGGTAGGTTCGTGTTACATTATATACGATTTAAATACGATTACGTCATTACAACCGATTTTTGTTTTTTTTGTAAACTTGTCAGAAACAGTATTGAAATAATCAAACAAACAATTTTCGTTTTTTTCGGGGGGTCTGTTACACGTTTCGGGGTAGTAAAAATGATCCGATTTTTTCATCAAAATATTTTCTGGGTAAGAAAGTAAATCTAGTTAGTACTTTAAGGGTCAAAGGTAAAAAATTCCCAATAATCTCCAAACGCGTCAGGGAAAACAAAAAAAAATAATAATAAGGAAAAGCGGGATATTTTACACAAAACCAATTATTGACAAAATCGATTTTGTTTTTTGATGTTACATGAAAATAATAACCAAAGATACTTGAAATTTTCACCAAATGTTTAAACATACTAGCATTTTCTAAACACCAAAAAATTTCAAATATTTGTTGACTCTTTTTGAGCTATTTATGGGCATAAGAAGTGTTTTGTTAGTTTTTATTATTTTAATTATTGTAAATAAAAAATTTTCCACTCTGTCAAAAAACTTGAAAATTTAATAAAAGTTTTCTCAAAACTTTTTATTAGTGAAAATTATAATAAAAGTTGAGCGTAAACCCACAATAGTTTTCAATAAACAAAAATGCAAAACAATTTTCTGTTCAAACCTAAGACTTTAAAATTCAATACAAGATTTACTATAAGTTTTTCTATCTTTCACAAAAAAAAAATTGACTGGAAAGTTAAACTAATTTTTTATGACCGTTTGAAATTGGAAATTGGATATTCAATCGTAAACTACCAATTATTTCTCATTGAACAATTTTCTTATTTTGTCTTAATTCAAAAACGAATAATAGTAGATTCTTGAAATATTCACTAAATGTTTAAATTATCATTTTCTATACACCATACATTTTTAAAAATATTTTAATTCTTTTTTGAGCTAGTTGTAGGCATATTCAAAAATATAATATCAATTTCTATAATATTGTCTTTGTTTTAAACTATTTTTAATAATATTGTCTCATCATAACGTGGTAACTGCTTGCACAGCTGTCCCCTTCAAATGATTTTATTTATCAACAACAAATGAACAAACCTATTAATCAATGTATTAATGCTACAACATAAAATATATATATTTATTTTTAGTTCACGTCTTCATACATCGAAAGTAAGAACTTTTAATTTCTAAGTAATAAATACAAATGTATTAAACTTATACATTGTAATCTACTTACATCTTACTATACTACATTTAAAATAAAAATTATTTTCAACTTGTCGTGTAAAGGAATATATAATAAAAAGTAATCTATTATTTCCTTAAGTTATTCTATGAAAAGTAATTTATTAATGTTCAAAAAATCATATTAATGTTACTAATAGTGCTAAAATAATAATTGTAAAAACAAATTACTTTCGTATGCAAATACAAATATAAATTGGTTTTATTTACGATTTCTATACAAGTATTAATTTATTTTATTTTAACAATTTTTGTTTACTAATTAGCAATGAAATGCAAATTTACAAAAAGTAATAAAATTTGGTAGGCACTTGGTAAATTTAAACAACAAGTCATTTTTTTCGAATTTCCATACCATATAATAGTACATAGTCACGAAATATAGTACACGGAATAGTGTAACTTGAAACTTTAATAGTGTTACTTATTATCGTTCATTTCACATTAGGTACTTATGTTGTATAGGCACATAAGTATACTTCGTGTTTCCTGATAAATATAAATGAAAAATATTCTATTGCTTATTGAATAGATTTTCAATTTTCTGCTTCTGCAATATTATAATATTATATTTAATTTTAAAAAAAACCCTACTAATATTTTAAAATCAATTGTCTTTTATGAATATTATTTCAATGAAACTACTCTTAAAAGTTGTAATGCTGAATATTATATTTAAAATAACATATATATTTTTACTTGTGTTAAATTGGTTGGTCTTACTAATACAATTTTAAAAAACTAAATATGATTAAAAATGCTGTAGTTGGCCTACAGTTGATCAAAATGTATTAAAAATTATTTTAAGACTTTCAAAAAGCTGTATGCAATTTGCGTGTGATTAGTTATATTTACCAAGTACAAGCCAGATACATTTTTTGATCTGTAGATAGATCAACACAGCTATTTGCGTGATCCTTTCGTTGCTCTCACTTACGAACAATTAATATCATATCTAAAAAAATTAATTGACTGAGTTGGAAAATGTAGTAAAACTTAATTAATTGTAAATAAAAAAAAACTAATGGCCCATGAAGTTGTGTATGGAACAATAAATAATAAATAATAAAATACAATATGATAATTGACAAAGAAAACTAACAAAAATAAAACGCACAACATCGTATAAAATCAATACATTCCTAATGTTCCACTCATAATCATATATTATGTTAAGTTCAAATTTAATCGTTTTAATAATTTAACAATTTTATCGATCAAATCGAATTAATAACAGCTACACGTATTCCGACGACAGCATAGTAAGTTATCAAGTGTTTTACTTAACCGTCAATAATAATTATCTGAATGATGTCTACACTATTTTAATTTTGAATTATCCTGTTCCTGTATAAGATATGTAAATAATAAGCTAAATATTAGAGAAACATACTTGCATTTGGTTCATATAAGTTATAAGAAATGAACGTAATTCACCAAAAGGTTGACTACATTATTACACAAATTGAAATGTAGTAATTTTTATTGTAATATATATATATATTTTTAAATAACTATTTAGGTAGTTGGTAGTAGGTACCTAGTATAAAATATTGTATATCGTGTTTGCGTACAACTCATATTTCACTTTATTTGACATAATAAACTTTAAAACATTCATGATCCATCATTATACCTCGTCACCTGAATTCGCATATTTTGAAAATCATAACTATTTTAATTGCATACATAATGTATATTTATATTTAGCATATTATATTTATTGTTCATCGTAATTCAGGAAGGTTTCTACCGGCTTCTCTGACGAATAATCAGCATACCTGTTATAATTAACCGAGAAATAATTTAATACAAATGGTTAAAAGTTAAAACAACGTCCTGGGCGGCTGGGTGGCTCAGCAGCTGGTAGAAAATTTGTAATTACTATTAAAAAATCATGAATTTAAACTGAACACTACTTTATACATTAAAAATACGTATAGGATTACAATTAGTACCTATTTTCAATATGAACCATAGACATTTTAACGAGAATATGGATAACTTAATGCCAATTGAAAAAAACAAAAACAAATTTGATTGATTTTACGAGTCAGGATCATTATTCCCGTAAAGTGTGTTTTTGAAGACAAAATGGCATTGGCGTCGGGTGCCTTAAGATAGAACATTAATAATATAACACTGCAGTTATTTTTATTTTATTTTTCATTCTTGGTTTAGCATCAAAAACTTAGGTTATTAGCTTACAACACTGCAGTTATACTGGTACCTAGTCTAAAAGTAATATTTTTATTTTATGCATTTTGTTTTACAATAATATTATATATTTTTATTTGTTACAATATGTACTAAAATTCATCATTAAGTTATAGAACTTCAATTTTAAATATACCTTTCACAAGAAAAAAAGTTCTCATACCTCATTAAATATACAATAAAATATTTACAGACATTTACAGTAAGTAGTTACACGGAAACGAAGAAAGTATTTAATTATTTAAATATTACTCTTTTTTTTCATGAACTAATAATAATAAATGCACTTTTCAATATTAATCAATACCTATACTTGGTACAAATAAATGGAAATATATTTTTAATATTTTAAATATGTATTATTTTTTAATAATAGTACAAACTTGAGTAAAACGTTTTATATATCTGCTATTTCAAATATAATAATGACAATAGAATATCATTTGTGAATGTAAATAATAATTTAAATTATAGTCAACCGACTATACTGTATACTGTAAAACCTCAAAAAACTTGGATGACTTATGAGTTATGACTCTACGACAGTATTGAATAACGGAACACAACTATAAAAATAATTAATATTTTAATAAAACCATCGACACATTTCTAAAAACACTTAACTCAAATACCTAGTACAAATGTTCCTATTGACTATAAAAAAAAATATGCATATACTATAGTTATTATAGTATCTAGGCAGACCCTAATCTTATAGCTAAAGACTATTTTGTTGTGCAGAACATCGGATTTGGCAGTTCTGTTATGGTCTTATAATTTATTGTAAATCGTTAAAAATAATTGCTTTTTTATTAATCGTGTATATTTTATTTTGTTTATCTTATTTAATCCTAAGTTTAATTATTTTAGACGTCGGCGGGAGCATGGAAAACTTGATGGACGAGACTCAAGAAAAGTTCAGTTCATTATTTGGAAAAACAGAACAACAAGTTGAAAATGTAGAGAAATCAGTAGAAGACAAAGTAAACGATTTTACTTCAACTATGCCAGAGTAAGTGGCAATTATTATTCCGCGGATACTTGTTTCGTTTGTTGAAATTATAAATGACGATAAAGTCATGGCCTATACTTGTAGGTACAAGAGGCATACTCCATCACATGTCATTAATAAGCTTAGTGTAAATCAATTATCCCTCATGATCATCTTACAACATGTACAAGTTAATTAATTGTTATTTTAAGTACCTACCTATATATATATATATATATATATATATATATATATAACTATTAATCCGTGTATTTTATTCATAAGCTAATGTAGAGTATATATGTCATACATCAATAAGGAATAAGATAGGAACCTATGTATAGTGTATTCGTAGTGTATACAGCGTGACTAAACCAACAAATATTAATAAACAACATTTATAGAAAATAGAATCATATATTTTGTTTATCAATATATTAATCTATTTAACCTACCTCAATAAATGTTCTAAAATAAATTACACTCTTCCATGGTTCATAAGTATTTTACTTGTTTTAACATAATGCATTAACATATTATATTGTAGGTGTTATACTTTAAACAAGTAGTAAGTATATACATGTTAAAATAGTTATTCTTTTTATTAATTTATTAAGAAAATGTACTACGGATCTCATAATAGTTTTGAAATAATAATAATAATGAATGTACGTAATGTTCATTATTTGTGTTTTGTTAAAATATATAAGTCACCATTCGCCCTGCAGGAATCGACGTATGAAAATAAAAACGACGGGCCGAGTCGCCGGAGGAACAGCTGTGATACATCCGATAAAAACCTCTTAAGCCTCCTAAAAACAAATTTTATTTTTCTTCATAATATTATTATTGTCGCAATCGTGATATCCAAAAAATTCGTAGACGCACTACGTATATACAATACGAGAGCACGCGCTTGTAAACGGAGATCTTATCCCGACCGATAAAAAACCTATTACGACTAAAATCACAGAACCCACCTGCAAAACCTATATGTACACACCCCTCGAGGTGCCAAAATGCGGGGGCACGCAATGTCCGGCCACGCGCAAATGCAAAACGTAGATATTTATAGAACTACACTCGTGACGTGGTATAATATATACATTACCGTCTTCGACAATAAATCGCGTACACGGGTCACTGCAGACTTATACATATTTTGCTATGATGCAACATAATACGGACGTATTTTATAGCTGTAAGTCTATATTATAGTTATTTACACTCTATATTATTACCCATTGCGATTACGAATATGTTTCCGTGATGATATGACTAAAACTGCCAACTGACGTCCCACGTTGAAAACATTACATTTTTCTTGAATTACCTATGGTAATAATATTTGATAGATATTAGGTAGGTGTTGCGACAACTCAATAACAATACATGTATATGATAAACCAGTTAATTTGTTTTCTAAGTTATATCGACGGGTCGGAGATTCTATAAAAGATACACGCTTTTAATTTGTGTCAAAACAGGTTCATTGCTTCATTGCTCGGGTCCCTAAAATGTTTTTTAAATAAGTTAAGGAATAACTAAATCAACTTTTAGAGAACCCAAAACAATCATTTTAAAATAAATAATTAAAACATTTTATGGACCCAAGCAAAGAATCTGTTATTTAAAACAGGGTGTCTCTTTTATAATATCTCCAACCCGTTTATATAACTTATAACTAGCAACACGATAATACAATAGCAAAAAGTTCATAAACATTATTTTTTATCAAATAAAATTTCATTCAACAACTCAATTCTTTAAGCTCGAAAAAATCATTAAAAAATCATTTCTCGTGTAGCGACCGTGCTCACGCAAGTCTATGTGACCGCGCCTTGACCTTTGGCTGTTTTAAGTAGACACGCAAATCGTCAGTTAGTAACACTAAATATCGTGTACTTACAATCAAGATCAAGATTTTTTTTAATATTATTATTAACCTTTTAAATAGGTTATAATTTTATTTTCAATGACTTTCAAACAAAGTGTTTTTTTTTTTAGAAAATCTAAAATACAAGAAGTTATTCTTCTTACAGCCGAAGAAACTAGAGTTATACCAATAGACTTAATCAAATCGGAAATTCTAACTTGTGGAAATGATGCCGTGGACGAAGAGGTACATAACAAAACAGAAGAAGAACATATAGAAATAAAACCAGAAAATTCGCTTATCGATGTAAATGAAAAACAAAACGAGGAAGAAGATAAAGTTGAAGAAGAAAAAGCCGAAGAAGAAAAAGCTGAAGAAGAAAATATCGAAGAAGAAAAAGCTGAAGAAGAAGTAAAAAAAGAAGAAGAAGAAAAAGTTGAAGAAAATGAAGTAGTAGAAGAGTAAATATCAATGTAGGTAAAATAACTAAAGGACGGCTCAAAACTATATTAAATACATTTTATACAAAGAAAAAGCTACTTGAAAGATTTATATTCTTAGTGGGATAATAATTTTATACGTTATATTTTTTGATAATATTTTATAGAATTAAAATTTTATTGATATATATACCTATATATATTACATATGATATCTACATATTATATACGAAATGTTTAATTAGTAAAAAAAAATAGTTTAACTAGATAGTATATACAAAGAAAAAAATGTATGCAATTGAATCATTTTATAATGCAACAATGTATAGTTTTCGTTTTGTATAGTTATTTTATTATGTATACGATTTTAAGGTTACTTTTTCATACTAAATAAAAACAATTTTAAATTTTAAATCTACCTACTTTAAACGTTAAACTCGTTGGAGGATTCAACAGGACACAAACAGACATTTTCTGTCTGAAAAGGCACCAGTGGCCTAGACTCAATAAATAGATTTTTATTATTTTTAAATCGAGTTTACCATTAGTAATTATTTTTTGAAAGTTGTAAAGTTTAGTAGAGTAATATAAAGTAAAATTATTTGATGATACCAAGAATAATACTATGTACATTGACTGTGATATTATAATGTTATAATTACTTTTATAGAGAAAAGCGAAAACCATATAAAGAACAATCAATTATTATTTGTAAAAGGGCTGGGCAAAATGTTGCGTTCTTCTAGTAAAACCTGAAATATTGGCACTGTACTAAAATATATTATTTAAATAACAATATTTTAAATAAATGATTACATTTTGAATACATTTTAAGAACATAATATGTTTTATTATTTTTGAGCGCATGGGTGCACAATTATCCTAAGTCCGCTAAACTTATTAAACTTATAAGTTATAAAGGATTACGCTTTAACCATAATATATGCATAAGGCGCTACGTCACTAACTAAAAGCCTTGGATTTACGTCATATACTCATATGCTGCACACCGTCGAGCAACAATAATATTATGCCGTCGATTTATCAAATAATCAATAAATCACTACTGCGTCGAGTAAACAACTTTTTCCAATCTCTCGGATGCCAACCACGTAACTTTTCCAGGACAATCGATTTCAAGTGTACCAATATTATTACATTATAGCAATAAGGCACATTCCTTCCAGCATCGTCGGTATATCTCGTCAATTGATATTTGATACCAATAGTGTTTTTCCTTGAACTGCAGTGACTCTATTATTGAATCCTTTGTAATTCGTATGGTAGTTAGTAGTTACAAAGTGCGTCTATTCGTCGGGCACATGTATTATCTTTATAGCATATATTTCAAATCAAAATAAAATGCATAAAGCATAGAGAGCATATAGCATATAACATAATATGTATATTACATAAATCTGCATTGATTTCCGATAACTTTAGGTTTGTAACCAACTGTTGCACATGGTTTGTTTCTTTATTTTCTGAACATGCTGCACTTCTGATGTGTTTGTCAGTTTTTAAATGTTATACGACACTAAAACGGTTTTCACGTTACAGATTATGCAAAATAAAACATAATTAAATCGTTGGTACGTTGAAAATACAAATTTTCCAAACTCAGCTACACTGAGTTACACTAAATTACACAAACGTTACGTTTCAAGCTTGAATGGTTGATTTTGTAACAAATCATCCAAATGTGTGTATAACGCTTTAATACGTATAAGAATTAATTATTATTAATCTATTACTCAAATTATAACCATGTGCACATAAGAAAAATAGTTAACACTTTAGCTTCGCAGAGTAAGTAGTTTACTGCCTACCCTGACTACCCCGTGTGAGAAAACATATAGTACGCTAACGATTCACAAGACCAATTAAATACGACTAAAAATGCTATCCTATGCTAATATAGTAATATAAGTATTATACTATAGGTAAGTACTTTACCTAAGCAGCGGCGTAATTTCATTAAATTTTAGGCGCAGTAAAACTATAAACTGTGCAGTAGGTGTCTAGAAGGGTCACTGTAATGGATGTGTTAAATTTGAATTCAATGATATAATATCATAATATACGAAAAACGAGCGAAGGCAGTTTGTCAGCCTACACTTCTTATTAATACGTATTGTTTGGTATTATTGCTATAAAAGTAATTTATTTATAGGTACTATTAATAAATAAAGTATTTCTTTTAGATTTTTTAGTTACAGTATGAATTACTCACGAGAAACCTTGTTTTGAATTGTCAGTCATTATCTATAAAATCTAATCATTTTATAATTGTTTGTAATATATTATTATTATTACTATTATATTTTTGTGATTTTTATGAATTTTCTCAAAAATGTAACTTGAAATGATAATAAAAAAAATCATGCCTTCATTTTTTTGATACTTTTAACAGCTCCTAAAGCAACTTATGGAAAACCTGTATTACATTTTCCAGCTTTTTGACCAAGTAAAAAAATGTTATCAATATTTTTAGAAAATAAAGCAATCAAAAATTTCTATAAATAGGTCAAAAAAAAAATATATTTTAAAAATGTTATCATGTTTATATAAAATGGTAAAATAAACATTTGGTGGACATTTTAAGAATCAACGGTTATTCGTTTTTGAATTACCACAAAATATGAAAATCGTTCGAAGACAACTGGTTTTGTTTAAGAATATCCGCATTTCCTTAAATTTGGTTTTTCCCAACGTTTTTGAAAACTCAAAGTACCGACTAGATTTACTTTCCTACCAGAAAAGATGTCCGGGTAAAAAATCAAAGCATTTTTACTACCCTTAAAGTTGATGACAAAACAAATAATGATCATAAATCGAATAAAATAAAAAAACTCACATTCTTGTAAAATCAATACGTTAATCGCTCAATCTAAAATAGCGTTGGTTCTTACTTCTCGAAAACCAAAGTTGTTAAAGGAAGCTTCAATATAAGCTACCTCTGCTACCTATATAGTCAATATTTTTTATACGGACATGATTTAAAGAAGTAGAATTTGGCGAGGAACTTTTAACTACTATATAATATAAGCGCTCGTGGACGACGAAGCGTGAACGATGTTCGATCAAAAATCCAATGGCACAACGGACGCGGAGAACAATGCCGGCGGCGACTGAAAGACTGCAACGTTTCCCTCACACAGACTGTGAAACGTGCGGCTGACATTCGACGGAAATTATCTCGCGGTTACCCGTGGCCCGCGGAAAATGTACATTGTGGACCATGGTCGTCGAAGTCGTACCACGGTCGAGAAAACTCTCGTCCATAATAATATATGAGATAACGACGACATTTTCCGTTTGTCAGTGATTAATAGTCCGACCGTGTTTCTCCGCGTCACTCGAGCAGTCCGATCAAAAAATTATATTATGCATTTGAAAAATCCTATATTTTTTTTTTTTCAATAGGTAAGACACAATTTCGAATCTGAGTCTAATGAGATTTTATTTTATCTGTTTTCAAAGATAAAATGCATTTATTTTTAAAAAAAAATAAGGTAGGCAAGTGAATACCGCTTTGCTGTACAGTAGGGTTAGTCACTTTCATGGATGTGTTTAATTTGTATTCAATGATATAAAATATCATTGTATACGAAAAACGATTCTGAGCGAAGGCCGTCTGTCAAGCCTGTATATTTAACTCGGTGTACCTATTTTAAGATATTATAGCTATTAAAATAATTCATTTTATTACTATTAATAATACGGTAAGTTGAATTCATTTTTGCAGAAAACATTACATTTGAAAAATTAATTAAGTGTTAACTATCTAATTAAGTTATTTTAATAAAATATAATAATATACTTTAAAAGTTTCAAGAACCCTCAAAAAATATTTTTAAATTACAAGGAAATAAATAACATCGTTATTCTTCATTTAAATATCTAATTTCATCCAAATTTAAACTTGAAATGTCTAATAAAAATTATTTTTGATTTTTTAGTTGCACTATTAAATATTTAAAAAAATCCTTGTTTTAAATTTTCAATTCTTGGTCAAGTCTATAGAAAATTATAATGAGATTTTTAAATTTAGCGTTTCGTGTATTTTCTCAGTACTTCCAAAACTGTACTGCAGTTATGTTCAATGTTGAATGTAGTTTTTATAATAGTATATACAGTGTGCTTTATAAAAAAATCTCAATAAAAAAATTAGATACCTAATAGGAATTTAAACATTTTACTATTTATAAAAAGTTTAGAACTTTTAAATTTTAAATCCTTATAATTTGCATGAAAAAATCCAATCAATATAATAGAATCCACTATAATATTAAAAGCATTACAGTAAGTTGTCTTATTCTGTAGGTGTGTCAAATTAGCTATGTTGCTAACATTAGTAAGACCAAGACAACACAATATGCGTTATATTATCTCTGTATCCTGTACGACTGTCATTATTAGCTTTAATAAGTTATTATTTTTGTATTATTGCGGTAAAAAAAACTATAAGTTATAACTAGGGTTAGGGACTTTAGGGCAGGGACTGGAACCGTACCGAAATTGACCGGTTAAAGACCGAAACCTTTTGAAAAACTTGGGACCGAAACCGGACCGGAACCCTTAAATACATTTTTTTAGTAACCGAAACCGAAACCAAAACCTTTATTTTGATGTAGAGGTTTTTACGGTTTTTTACGGTTTTTTTCGGTTATTTCCGGTTCTAAAATCCAATAGATATTTTATAGTGCGAACATATACACTTATTTTTATTTGTTATTACACGTCTCTATCTATTATGAAAATAAACTAATACTATTTTTACAAACAATTATTATATTACCAACGCATTTAATATGATATTAATATATTATCAATAACACGGCTGTGTTATTGACATCGTCGTCGGCGTCGTTAATAATAATTAATACCGCTAAAAATAGCTACGAATAATGTTTACTCTTTACTCTATGCTCTGTACGACACTACGGCTGATTTCCGTCTACTGAATGGTTCTCCCGTTACCGTTACCGTTTAATTAATGTTTATTGTTAAAAACTAAAATTTATATTTTTATAAGGTGTAAAACTATAAAGTATAGAGTATAAATTGAAATATGGGTCGCCCAAGAGTGTCCACAATTCATTCTTATTTTATATTCAATAAAAGTTTAAACGAATCGGCGTGCAAAAATTGCGAATGCAAAATAAAAGTAAGTACCTACCTACAAAATTACTACTAAATTATAATAAATGTAACATAAAATAAATTGTTGTAGGTACTAAGTGATTAGTACCTAGGTATCTTAGGTAGCTATAATATAGTATATACAACATTTTTTTTACAACTGAGTTTAGCTACTTACATTTAGGAACCTACTTACATCATACTTTTAATTTAATTATTAATTAGGTATTTCATAATGCATAATATATATGTTATGTTGGATTTTATATTTAAATTCTTTCAAGTTTGCACTCCACATAAAAATCTTGAAGTAAGTACTACTTAGGACTTACTACTATTAGATTTAAGAATTTCACAAATAGAAAAATAATTTTTTAGCATAATGTATCTATGTATGTGATTGATTATGGTAGGCTCCTATACCACAAATTTGTTAGATTAGTTTGGTGACAAATTAATAGTTAACGGTTGTCTGTTACTACAAAAAATTAGCCGGTGGTAAAATATTTCCACTAGATATTCGTTTGATAATAATAGCTAACCAAAATAATTATTTTATCATTATATAGATAATATAGTGTAAAGAATATTATATGTATTAGGTATTCTAGTATATTTTTTATATTTTTTTTTTTTTATATTATAATAGGGAAAACATGACACGAATCTAAAACGTCATCTTGCTTCCCACCATGATGAATTGCATGAAGAATATATGTCGAAAGAATTGGAAAAAAATAATTGTTCTAAAAAAGTTACAAAAAAAGAATCACAAGTTAAGCTATTCAACTTTTTAGTACCCAAAGTTAATGTACAACTCAATAAAAAGATAATATTAGATGCGTGTATTGATCTTGTTACCGTCAATGGACGTCCGTTCACCATGTTAAACGATACTGGCTTTCGTAAAATACTGGATCCTGTTTTAAATGGACTTCAGGAGAAAAAATTTACCATCAACTCTTACTCGTTAAGTATGAATAATGACATTTTTTTAATTATGTTGGCAAAATTAATAGGTAATCAATAATCATATATTTTACATTTTTACCTCCTAGGAAACATGTACATGCAGAGTCGCTTCTCATACAAGATGAAATAGCTAATGAAGTTCGGTCTAAACTCATTTCACTCAAACTTGATGGTGTTACTAGACTAAATAGAGCTTTTTTAGGTATAAATATGCAATATATAGTTGATGATTGTATTAAGCTCAGGACTTTAGGATTAGTAGAACTGACAGAATCCCATACAGGTAAATTTAAAATATTAAGACAATAGATACAATAATATTGTGAGTTGTGTGGTTTTCTTAAGTCTTTTATTTAATTAATTTCAGTTTATATTATAGTAGCCAGTAGGTACTTTACACTTTTACAGTTTAAGTGAAAATCATTGTTGAACTCATTGCAGGAACATATTTAAAAGAAACAATTCTTAATATTCTCAAAAAATTCAAAATTGAACAAAAACAATTGTATACGATCACTTCAGACAATGGTGCAAACATGTTAAAAGCAATAAACTTGGTCGAAGAAGAAATTTCAGCAACGGTTGCAGCTACAACAGAATTGAATAATGAGTTAAACAATGATAGTATTGAAGATACAGCTGATGTCAGTTCAGAATGTTCAGAATCTTATGATAGTAGTGATAGGTAAGACATTTTTTCAATTTATAATACGTTTCATTGTTTCATACCATCATTACCATCGTACCAAAATACCATTATATACTATTATAATATTAATAGGTACAATGTAATATTACTAGTATTTAAAAAAATAAATATTGTGCATAGGTATATTTATTTTTTAGTGCATCCCAGTATTATATATTATTATAACATATTTAGGTCATCGTTTTTGTGAAAAATATTGTATCTATTCTTAAATATATATCTTAAGTTAGATTTTATCTTCTAAAAAAGTAATTTCAATAGGTACACCATTTGTTATCAGTTATCTCTTTAAGTTCTTGCTTATTTGGATCTTTATTACCTACCTATCATGGTATTTTTCTATCACAGTAAAATAAATTAAATAATATAAATTATACATAATATATGTAGGTATAGTAAAATTATAGGAACATTTGTAATACATGTAAAGTGTAAAATATATAAAGGTAATTTTTTGACTATATTACCTAAATGAGAAAATTGTATTTTCTTTTTGTTATTTCTCAAAAAGTTAGGTAATTTTCAACATTAAAACAATCGTAACCATATAAATATTTTTAATAAGACCTTATTACCTGATTGAATAAATTACGTCAGGTACACACAACCTACCCTTTGTAATGGAAATAATATAAATTATATTTTTAGAAACTACTAATTTATTAAAACTCCTGTTTATTTAGTCCTGAAGCTGCTACAGTAACAATATTGGATGATGAACAAATAGCTAATTTGCTCAACGAAGATAGTGAATGCATTGATAAAGAGTATGAAAACACAGAACATGTATTAAATATAATTGAGTTAGCAAACCTTGGCGAGTGTTCAATTTTTAATGGTACGTTTATTAAATTATATTTTTACAAATTTACTATAAGAAACTGATATAAATACAATTTAATAGTAACTTACCTACTTAACATAATATGAGTGTTGACACCAAAACTTTGTCTATTTTTGTTATAGGTATTCGCTGTGTAGCTCACACCTTACAATTAGCTGTTCTTGATACCTTGAAGCACAACAGTATAGATAAACTATTAAGCAAAGTTTGCATACTAGTTAGAAAGTTGCGCAACCAAACTTATATTTATTTGATCAAAAAGGAGCAATTAAAATTGCCAATTTTGGATTGCCTAACACGTTGGCACTCTACATTTGACATGATAGAGAGATTACAACATCTAAAATCATTTATCCAAAATATGGCAGCAAATGACCCTAAACTGAGAAAAGTTGAGTTGAGTCATTTAGAATGGCAACAAGTAGACATATTATTTACAACTCTTTTACCCGCAAAAATTTGTACTAAAAAATTGCAATATGAGCAATTGACTCTTACTGATTTTTATGGAGCTTGGATTGCTTGTAGAATCGAAACAGAATCCTTGAACAATACATTTTCTAATAAGTTGGTACAGTGTTTGAGATCTAGGGAACTAAATATTATGAACAACCAAGTTCTTCTAGCAGCTATTTTCTTAGACCCCCGATTCAACATAACATTGACAGAATATCAATGTAATATTGCTATTACACATTTAATAAATATTTGGTTTCACATAAAAGAACTAGAAATGATTCAAGTTGATTCTAACAACGATAATATAGAAAATGAAAATAGTATTGATGAAAATTTGACGAATAATTATGATACAGATATACTTGAAGATTTTCTGAAATAGAAAGAAAGTGATAACCAGTGCAGTTCAATTTCAACTTCAACTTCAAGCCAACAAAATTCTCAAAATTCACTTTCAACAAAAATGGAAACTTTATTAAAAACATACAAATTAGATGAAAAGAGATTAAGCCACAAGACAAATATTCTAGAGTACTGGAAGACAATGAAGACAAAATACCCAGAAATTTATCAGCTGGCACAAATAGTTTTTTCTGTTCCGGCAACCCAGGTTAGCGTTGAGCGCCTTTTTTCAGGCTTAAAATTTATATTATCGCCGTATAGATGCAATATAACACCTGAACACCTAGAAGACCAATTACTAGTTAGGACAAATAGATTATTTGAAAAAAATTATAAAAAAAAAATTCTCAAGTATAAATAATTAGTTGAACATAATATATTTTGGATATTATATTGATAATTTATATTATAATGTAATAATTATCTTAAGCTTAACACATATTATTATATATGCATTTTGTACCTATTCCTCTCCTTAATTATAATATACTATAGTAAAGTAATTTATTTATAATAAGGTTGATTATCTTACCAATATATTATAATTATAATATTTATATTTCGTATGTTTGTCTATTAGTTAAAAATTTAAATATTATTAACTATTAACTAACAAAATAGGTACGTACCTCGTGGATATCTAGTTATATTTTAAATATATTATTATTTAGGTTTTGTTTGCTAATAATGTTTTTTGAATTCTTACAATGTTTAGAATTCCATGGTATAGTGAAACTTCCATAAACAGTCAGTAAATTATTGAATATAATAGAATATTTTTTATAGTTTGAAATTTTTAATGTTAATATTATATTGTAATGATATATTAGCTAAATTTTTAAGTGGGTACACTTAATTATAAATAGGTACCTATCATTAAATAGAAGTTCTTAATATATTAATTTTTTTATACAGTACTTAATTGATAAAAATAAAATAAAAAGCAAAAATAAAATATTAAGGGTTAAAACCGGTATTAACCGAAACCGAAATTTGATAATTTTGAAAACCAAAACCAGAACCGAAACCGAAATTTTGGATTTTTGAGAACCGAAACCGAAACCCATAAAATCATAAAGGTTCCAGTCCCTGCTTTAGGGGTTAACATGTTTTTCAATAATCATTCAAAACATAGTTAAGTAGGTAATAAAGAAACTTGTTTAATAATACAAAGAGCCTAAGACAATTTTTCTTATATTTTATTTTATTACTTTTTCCATATAAATGTACATTTTTTTATGTTTGTAGGTGTATACGTGCATTTATCACATAATATTATACAATATTTAAAATTAGTTTTCTTGAAATCGGAAAAAAATGATTAAATATTATTTTACAAAAACGTATTGGTAAACAATAGTTGCTCATTTATATTCAAAAATATTCACAACATTTCTGTCACACAATGCAATTGTTCATTTGGGTATGAGTTGAATAATTATTTAATCATAAAAACAATATGCATTAATATTGGAAATGTTTGTTTTGTTCAAAGCCTAAAGGCAAGCAAGAAAAAGGATAAAGAAAAATAAATAAAATATATTAATTAGAATTTTTAAATTCTTACTTTTTAATAAGAAAATAAAATATTTTTCAGAACATATAGTGTATTTTTAGAGCATTAAATCCCTACTGTAATAACCAATCATATGTATCAATATTGCATACACGAGACGCCGTGTTTCATTCAAAACTAAATGCTAATAATAATAGAGTCACAAAATGCTAAACCTTAATATTATATTTGATTGTTTTGTATGAACCTACTCTACACGCATTCCACTTTATTTATCACAGTATTATATATATATTTCAGTAAATCTTGGGCGAGTGCCGAGGGGTTGATAAGATGTCTTGGAATACACTTGAAAATATCGAACACCACTCGTTTGCCGTCAAATACAAATAAATAAACTTAAGTTTACTAACTCTAGTCGGCTTCAGAAGTGGTGTGTTTTCCCGTGTAAAGATCTTAAGAGTATTTTTTCGATGATTCGAAATGATATAGTAGAATAATCGTAACTACCGTGGATATCCAGGGTAAAAAGTTGACTTTATGATTTAAGGCGGAGGCAGAGCGACGAAAACAACAATCACGTATTATACTAAAACATGCTTTTATTTTATTTCTTCAACTCCGCCAACTGGCTTTGAGACACTTTAGTACCATCGACTTCGCCAGCGGTCTTTCAATAAAACTTTATACGACTTCAATAATTTCTGTTTGTGTCTTTGTGAATAAAAACAAACGCAGCGCGTATACGGAATTGAAACAATTTTTCGAGTTAACAAAAGATCATTGGTTACAGGTAAGCGTGGTGAGCATATTGTGGTAAGTATTACAATACGAGCAGACGTTTGCCGAAAACTACTACTTACTTACTACTACATAATTTTTTTTTTCATATTCTGCATACTATCA
Organism: Neotoxoptera formosana; assembly: GCA_022818045.1. Classification (NCBI taxonomy): domain Eukaryota; kingdom Metazoa; phylum Arthropoda; class Insecta; order Hemiptera; family Aphididae; genus Neotoxoptera; species Neotoxoptera formosana. The sequence goes on along the minus strand of CM040631.1, from coordinate 74,382,663 downwards.
TCATTCAATGGGAATTGCAAAAAAATAACGATAAACTAATAAATTACATTTATTGTTTGAAAATAATAATAATTATTATTACAAAAAATCCTATTTGGTTGCTTATCAAAATATTAATCTAAGCATTTGATAGCAGTGGAAACTTATGGCGCGTTTAAAGCCATATAAAACATTCAAACAAATTCCCCGATAAATTCATGAAACCATGAAATTTAAATTTATTATTGTTTAGTCATTCATATTATAAACTGTAATTTATAATTGTAATGTTTAATTTACAAATCGTTACCGCGGTACCCTGCAGTAGGTACCTACTTTGAAATATAGGTATCATGTTCAACGTATACGTACAAACAATAGTAGTATAGCACCTAGTTCTTGAATTGGGAAAAAAATTAGAAGAGGGGGGGGGTGTAAAAAAGTGCGTACCCGAATGTTTAAATGTCTTATTGATTTGGATATAACTATAAGGAGTGCGCGTAAATATTTTTTAAATAGACGAGGGACTCCGTAGTTCCTTCCTCTTAATTCAACCACTGCAGAATGTATACCTATTATATATATAACACAAAATTACGAACAACGTCCGGTTATCATAATATTATAATCGACGACATAATACGAGGTTTATATCAGGTTTATATCCTCGTATTATCGGGTGCGCGGAACAATAGACGTCGTCACCGCCGGAGTGGCAGGTGTATTATTATTTATAGAAGTCACTGCGTAGGGGTGGAGTCAGTGCAGCGGGGGTGGTTTCGGCACGACTGACTTTAACGTGTTGTCATCTGTATAGTTATGTTCGCGTATATACTGCCAAACGTAGGCGTGGGTGACTCGTGAACATGACGGTCGACCTCGGACAGTGTACTGCGCAGGCCTCCAGTTTTCCGGACTTCCGGTTTAAGAGACGGTCGGATGCGGTTCCGATTGCAAGACGGACGTTTGCATTTCCTGTGCCAAAAACTGGACGGGCGCCTGTCTATTGTTCGGTCGCTGTTGGTATAATAATATTATATTATATTATAATATTATAGGTAGGTACCTACATAAGTTGTACATTGCCGTCAATCATATTTTTCCACGTGTACCTATCTTCAATGACGTGTGCGCCGTGTCATTTACACGAAAAATACAAAAACGTGCGTCGTTATCAAGGACCTGCAAGGAAGTAATAATTAAGGACGCGTGGCTACTTGGACAACGTCGATGATGTCTCGATGATTAATGTCCGGTAATTTAAAAACTTGTTGCTCTCGTTAGATTTTAGACAAATACATCTATAATTAGGCGTTAAATAAGTATCTGTATCTATAGGCTATATTGGCTATATTATATTCGCGAGAAATGACAATTATTATTTATTCCTCCCAGTTCCCGAGTCCCGACAACCAATATTCCGGAATCTCTGTGTCGTGCCGACTGCCGGCGGATTTTTTCAGATTATTTAATCGTACCAGGCTAAAAACATCACTTCATCGCCAATACTTATGATTATGATAAATTAAAATCAATAAATAGTACATCGGGAACTCATTGCTGCTGAAAAACGTTTAAAAGGCTAAAACATATTGTTAGAATAGCTGTAGGTACGGGTACACTATAATAGTCAATATACCTAGGTACCTACAACCAGTAGCGGGAGGGCCCGTTGTGCCACTATTCTATAACACAGCGCAGGTCCGGTACCAGTTTATAAGTTTTGGACCGCTAGTAAATAGATATCTATAGTATTTTTATATAATTTGGTATTTGTACTTTTTTTTTGTATAATGTTATGTAATAAAATAATATTTTATTGGACGTTTTATGCGGGGGCAGCCGTTGGTCGTTATAAACTACCATATAGGCGGCACATATAGTACATAAATATATAATTATGAATATGGACATCAAAACAATTGAAATTATTTTGTTTTTGGAAACGACATCGTCTTTTTGGAGATCTTATGCCGTGCATCTATTAATGAATCCAAAAATACAAATCGAGCCTGTGTGGCCATCGTTATTGGCCCAGTCAAATTAGATGAAAAATAGCCTTCAGCTAGGAAAAATAAGCACAAAGCTGAATTTTGGTATACAACTTTTACTACGCTGCAGTGGGGCTGAACTTAAATTTAATAGGAAGGGCGACTACATACTTGCAGGGATAACCACCCAGAGTTATAAATATATGAAAAGGTGAGTGCGACCTCGCCCCCACACTCCTTTCAATCACCATAAGTTGAATAGTCATACATTTCAAGAATGTAAAAATGTAATAAATAGTATAAGGGTTGTCATGAGTTGTGGTCGTAGATATTTAAGAATATTAAAGATACATAGGCATGGTTTTTATTTATTAGCATTTGAATGTCCAATTTTTACAAAAATAATAAAATTCACGAAAATGTACAAATGAATTTGTAGTCAAAAATTTGCAAAATTAATTGATTTGGTTAAATCGATAAAAAACAAAATAACCAAGTTTGGTGACAAACTGACAGCAATAATTTATTGACGTTCATTGTTTCCTCATATTCCTACAACCCCACAGGACATTTTTGTTATGAGTTTATGACTAATCGCTACCTAGCTGATTTTTTGTCTGTTTTTCATTCCGATAACATTGAATTTATTTACATTTTCCCTATAAACGTATGTTGTATACCTCCCACTGTGCAATTGAAGTTTTTAAACATTCTCAAAATGTTAATTTTAAGTCATAATTATAACGTTATTGTATTACGTTTACTTTACATAATATATTTGTTATAAACAAACATAAATATTTATAACACGAAATACACAATTGAGAAATGTATGTATTTCTAATTATAAATATATCAAATAAACATAGTGATAAAACGTTAAGGGAATATTGGATAATAATAAAAACGTCACCCATTTATAATATAATATATTATATCAATATTATGTTCTTTTGATGTTGATAGCAATCAACATCGCAACAATCCAATAATATATTAAATTATTATTTACTCCGCCCGCCGTAGGTATGGGTTTTATTTTAAATTTATAAATAGCGGCTGAAAATAGTTTTATTATCATTAAATTATGAACTATATCCAGAAACACCGATAACCGTCGTCACTCGTCCGTTTATTATTTAACTGCACGTCTCTGCTAGTGCAGCAGATATAACAGTAATTGTGTCTTGTGATTGTGGACGAATATTCGCATTTCACTCATTCTCTACTTGCAATAGTACGACATCCAGTAGTAGACAAAATCTAATCTTTATTCTATGGTAGTAGATACGTACATCACGTATCCATCTGGTTAGCATTGTGTCATCGTTTTTAGATCGTTTCAAGAGTAAGACTTAAAGTTTATCATGACAACTAGAAAGGTAAGATTCATTATTGTATACATCAATACCTACTAAGTATTATATTATAACTATTATTAAAATTAAGATGTGCACTTTCGGGCCATGTTCTTGTAGCACTGTCATCCCATATTTCTATCTCCATAATATTATGTATCTATTGTATCTACATGGCTACATATCAGTACTCGATATGTGACAACATAAATGTGCATTGGCCATTGACCATTGATTATATTGTTATTATATTTAAGTTTTTATTTGGAACAATCAACAAACATGTAATATGAGTTCATGAACAATAACAATGATTGTGGTTATTTAGTAATTAAATAGTTATGATTTTCCTCCCTATTTTTCCTAATAATTAGGTATATTATGATTTATGTTCAAAGTTTCCTTCCAAAAACATTCCATTAAAAAAATTCTGTTGTACTTATAATTTATTTTTATAACATTACATTTTTATATAAATTACATATAATTGCCAAGTCGCTTAATTTATTTATCCTTCATTAAATTTAAATTTCTCATTAATTGTATTTCTAATTTAAGTTATAAATAGTACAATTTATTCCCAGAAAATATATGTAATTGTTTCTATCTGATTCCTCTTTTCATAACTTATAGCTATCTATATTATTTCAGTAAATCAGAAAAACTAAAGTGCCTAACAATCATCCATATAAACTTGATATTATTGCAATAATGTTACAAAGAAAGTACCCATTTCTTTAAGAAAAATAAATATGTACCTAGCCATTAAAAACTATGCTTTTTTATGATATTTGGTACCTAGTTACTTCTGGTGTAGATATATCCTATGTCATTATATATCCATATAATACATAACACTGTTTAAAAATTACAATACTAAGAAAAGTAGGTACCTATGTTCTTAAAAAATTTGTTCTTGTTCATTAAGTTGTACCTATTAATTGAAAAATTAAGTTTCTACAAATATTATAAATACACATTATGATGTAGGTACATTTTATATTTTTGCCTATATCAGTAGATATTACCTAATAGGTGCCTTTAATTTCTAGTATATAATAACTTGGGTAGCCGATACTCAACTAAAAAATAAATGTAGTATGTTTTTCCATTTTAGATTAAAGTTATTTGGGTTATTGTGGTATTTGTGGATTCGAAGGATTACAGAGTAGTACCAACAAAGTGGCTAGTTCAAAATAACACAAATAATTTCGAAAATAGTAGTGTACGGTCTTGTAAATGGCCACTTGGTCGAGTAACTAGTACTAACATTCATGACGCCCTAGATCCAGAACCAACTTGGTTTGAGTATGGTATTAAAATAGTTGGTGGCAATAAAACAAATGGTATGTAAAATAAAATCTATTCAATAGTTTACTAAGTTTATATTTATTATTATTTTAAGTATGTAGTCATAATGTAGTATGGTAATGGAATCATAAATATTCATAATAAATAACCTGTATGTTATATTTAAAAAAATGTAAATGCTTATTTTAAAAATTAAATTTATTTAATAATTATTTTGTTTTGATCTAATTTTTTCTAATCTAAAATTTACCAACAACTTAGATAATTTTAAAAAAGCTTGGCATACAAGAGTTGAAAAGGAATCGGAAAGTGAAGATGTTCAATTGATGATCAAACGTAAACGTGGAATATTTGATGAATTAGGCAGTAGCAGTGATAAAGGTAATTAATAATCTCAATCTATCCTAATTATTAATGTAAGGTACCTAAAGACTTAGAAAACTAAGGTTTGTAATACGTATAACACTAAACATGTTTGAAATTATTGTGTTCAGATCATTCAGGGTACTGTATAACACCTGCATCTACTTCTGCATTTAAGTTACCCAATAATGAAGAGCCTATACACTATACAGAACTACAACCAGTGAATAGTTCACCCTTACTTAAACAATGTACAATGCAACCAAATGAAACATTCCCATCATTATTATCGGATCAAATGAGTAAGCAATCATCTTCAGTGGATCAACTACCATACGTTCAATCAAGTTCAGTTTACCAACCACCTTAAGATGAACAAGTAATTTTTAATTTTTTATAATTTAAGAGTACACCCTTAACTTAATACATTAAAGTTTAATATTTATAATTAATTTTACACATTTCTAACAAATGGTCTATTAAACAATTAAAACATATTGCTATTATTTAAATATCTATATATTATACTTACATTTATACAGTATACAAGTGCACAGAATACACGGCAATTATCTACCACTCCTAACACCAATACTTATGGTAACATCATTAAACTTTAAATCAAATATTATGTAAAAAAGAATAATTTTAATATTTCTATTTGTACCTATTATTATTATTATCGGATTAGGGTTTTATGAAGATAAATTAGATACATTAAACAAAAGTATCTTACAAGGCCAAACTGCTACAAATTTGATGTTGAATCGCATATTCGCAAAAATTGAAGTAATAGAAGCCAATTTAAAAAATACTTCTCAAAGCATTGTTTCAACTGTGTACATTGATACAATTTTTTTTAAGTTACTTTCCTCTTAAAAATGCAGATGAGTTATTATCAATTGAAAATCTTATAAAAAATGAAACTGAGTTTGTTCTCAAACTGGTAATATAAAATCTTTTAATACCAAATCAATAGAATATTATAAATGTTAGTTTTTTTGTTAATAGGAATCATTTATAAAAAGCATAGGCGGTAATTGTGCTGCAAATCATATAAAAAGAGTAATGAGCAAATTGTTCACTGATGAATACTATGTACATATTTCATGGACTGGACGTGGATGGGGGAAGGATATGACTAAATTAAAAGAAACCAAACTTATCAAAATAGTGAAAAGTAATAATAAATTAAAAATGTTTAATGAACTATGCGACTATGCAAGCAATATACCTTCCTAAACTCAAACTAAACCTCAATTTAAAAGTATTAAGTTATCAATAATGTACAAGTGTATATTGTATTTTTACTCTTTATTAATAATATTAATTTAATAACCTATGTAGGTAATCAACTGAATTCATGTTGAAAATGTAATATTCATACCAAGGTATATTAATTGCCAAACATAGTTGTGTATTTAAGATTAATTAATTAATTATTTATAAATACATATTTTTCTTAATTTTTAGAGGTTATCCAACAATGTTCTTCGATGCTATTTAATGATTCTCAGTTTGAAAAAGAAATAACTGAAAGACTTAGAACTGCAAATACCAGATTTAAAAGTACCCAAAATAGAACTCTTAATAAATAAGTTTTATTATTGTTCAGTACATATTTTTAAAAGTAAAAGATTTTTTTCATTTAAATTTTAATTGGGACAGTAAATTTTCTTCAATTAGTTTTTAGTTAAACAAAAGTAATTTGATGATGGTATAGTGAACACTTGTATACATACAATTTTAAATATAATTCAATATTTAAATTTCTTTATAATAATTAAATTTAATGTATTTATATGACTCACAGTTTTTTGTTAAAGCTTGTTTTAAATTTATAGAAATACCAACAATATATTATATTATGTGTCTATTAAATACAAAAACCCTTTAAAAGGTGTATAATATATATATTTATATTTCCATTATATATTTTTATGGGGTTTCAGACCAAATGCCAGAAATTAGGATCAATATCATCTAGACATTTCAGAAGAATTGTAAAGTCGGCAAAGGAAAAATGTATTATGTCCAAAACACCATTACCGAGGACCAGTTTAATACCATCTGTAGTAAATATAAATTCCATTGATAACACCGAAACAATATTGCCATCTATATTGGCCATCTTAATTGTGATTATAACTGTAGTGTTGAAAATATCGATAATCATATTGAGAACGCAAGTCTTCATCTTGCCGAAATACCAAATTTAATTGTATCTAATCTCTTATTGCAACATTTAGATGAAACTTTAATTGATAACAATAATGGTATTTGTGACAAACTACGTAATTGGATACTTAATTTTAAAATTTCTCATAATGCTGCTAACTCACTTTTAACTATATTGCAAAGTGTAGGCATGACAGTTCCTAAAGATGTCAGAACTTTAATGCACACTCCTAAAACTAAAGAAATGATCAATGTATCAAATGGCACTTATATACATTTAGGATTAAAAAATATGTTATTACCACTTTTAGAAATAAATAATTTTGATAAGCATACAAGCGATAATATATTAAATATAGGAATTAATATTGACGGTCTACCAATAGCTAAGAGTAGTAAAAGTCAACTATGGCCCATATTGGTTTCTATTTTAAACTTTAAAGAATTACCCAATAATGTACTTCCCATTGGTATATTTCATGGATTTAAAAAACCACATTCCATTGAAGAGTTTTTAAACCAGTTTATTGCTGATACCTTAGAAATATTAAGAAATGGTTTGAATCTAAATGGAACATTAATAAGTGTTAACATTTCTAATATAGTTTGTGATGCCCCTGCAAAAAGCTTTTTACTTAACGTTACAAATTTTAATGCTTATTTTGGGTGTACTTCTTGCATTGAAGAAGGAGATTATATAGAACGCCGAGTTGCTTTAATTGGAACAAATGCTCCATTAAGAACGAATGAAACTTTCAGAAATCAATCGAATGAAGAATATCATAAAGGTGATTCCCCCTTACTCAAATTATCTATTAATATAACTAATGTCGTTTGCTTAGACTACATGCATTGTGTATGTCTTGGGGTCACTAAACGTTTAATAGAATTTTGGATTAAAGGGAAAAGAGATATAAGATTGACAGATGAAAGTAGAGAAGGAATAAATAATGATTTAAAAATGTTAAGGCCATATGTGCCATCAGAGTTTTGTCGATTACCACGGCCAATAGATGATATAGAGTACTGGAAGGCTACTGAATTGCGTAGTTTTGTTTTATATTCGGGAGCAATTGTTTTAAAGGGCAAATTAAATCCTGAACTTTACAAACATTTTTTGTTATTGGTATTTGCAACTAGAATTTTAGTTTCCTCAGATACTTGTTATAAATATAATTCTAAAGCATCAGAATTATTAGTACAGTTTGTTAATAGCTATGGCTTTTTATATGGCCATCATTATATTAGTTATAATGTACATAGTTTAATTCATTTACCCTTCTTTACATTATTACACGGGCCACTTGATAACTTTAGTTCATTTAGGTATGAAAACTATTTACAATACATAAAAAAATCTGTTAAATGCATAAAATACCCTCTGCAAGAAGTATATAATCGAATAAATGAAAAACAACAGTTATTCAATAAAAATTTGCATTTAATTTCACCGTCTCCCGTATTATATAAAGAAATTGACCATCAAAGCCTTCCATTTTTAGCCATCTCAGATAAACTTTATCAAAAATGTATTTTTGAATCTACTAAGACCACCGTAGATGTTACTAAAGAAAAAGACCATTATTTTTTGTGCCAAGATGATTCATTAATTACTATACAATACATTATAAAACCTAAGGACAAACCAATACAATTAATGGTAAAAAAATTTCTGAATGTTTCAGAATTCTGTAATAAACCTTTCTCATCACTTGTAGTCGGTATGTTTATAGTTAATACTAATGATTTATGTAATTTGTATTCAATTCGCGAGAATGATTTAAAATTTAAATGTTTTTTAATAAAATTATCAAATAGTAAGGCAATTATATTATCATTATGTCATGAAATATTGTAAGCACTGTCACTGTGGAACTTCAACTACTTACTATATGTCTATATGTTATACCAAAAAATATTTTGTTAAATTGTTAGGTATCAACTATAGTCTATAATTATCTATATTGTACTGTATATATTGTATTGATTTAATATCATAATAAATGCTTAGTTGAAGTCAATTTTGTTTTCTGTTTTTTGTTAATCTGCATTAAGTACCTCTTTATTTTATTTAATAGGACTTACGAATAACAGTAGGTAAGTATATGAGAGTCGAGTCACATCAAAGGTATATTTTAAAAATTATATTATACTAAAGAATTTCATTGATGTTCACAGATATAATATAGATAATTAATTAGTGTGATTTATTATCTATATCTGTTATGAATATAGCCATTTATAAAGGTATGTATAATATGAGGTACATCCGATATATCTCATTGATGTTAAATAAACATATAATATTTATGTTATATTTAAGTATTTAAAAACTTTTTTGGAACATAAATAAGCAGTTTTATTAATGTTTTTTGTCTGTTTCGATAAAGCATATATTTTATGTTTAATAAACATAGTTTTAACATAATTTTTACATCAATTTGATGTTCGGTGAAACAGAATTTTAACATAATTCTAACATAAAATTGACGTTTACTATTTTGTTATATTTCTGTAAATAAAACATAATTACCAAGTAAATTTTCGCGGACATTTGCAGTTCATATAATGTTAAATTTACGTAATTTTTAACGTTTTAAGTAAACTTAAAGTAAACTTAAAACGTTTATAAAACGTAAATATTACAACTTTTTGCACAGTGGGCTATTACCTATATACTCGTATTTTACTGACTATTGTCTATTTTGTGTGGTATTCGAAAAAATAGGACGTTAAAACTGGTGGTTGAGTGTTTTTGCATATTATGATTTATGGACTAGGTATATGATAAAAAAAAACCATTTGACAACTTTATCTGTTTTGATTGGAATGTCAACACGAAATCATCATGAATGAATCCAACCATACATTACTCATTTATAATTAAACAATATGAAATATCACCTGCAGACTGTCCTGATCAACCACCTACACACCCATCAACCCACCCGCCTACTAAAAGAAGGGCAACTGCCTCTCCGGAGGAGTAGGTTAGACGCCTCTGCTACGCTGTTAGGTATAAACAACGTGTGATAAATTCCCATCGATATCATATACGTGTCAAAAGCTATTAGAGATCAAATGTTACGAATACTACTTTTTTGTAAATATCTCCGAAAATAAATTTCGTACAACAATAATTGTAAAGGAGAGAATTATCAACAATCCTATTGCACTTTTTTATCATGTACCATTTTAACCATTTTATAGCGATACACAAGTTTACGATAGTATTTGTATTATTGTTATATTATAGTCATAATTTTGTGTGGTAAACATTAAAATTTGTATACCGTGACAACACTGCTGAAATAGTAACAAAATAATATATTATGAGTAGGTAGGTACTTCTAGTTAGCCAACATGGTCGATTTTAATTTTATTATTAATTTAATATAATATAATAGAAGCCCTAAGGTAACTGCGTCAACTTTAACTGTAGTCTTTCTATCTCTACAATCTGTAATTTGTAATTAATAACAATTAACAACTAATGAAGTGTTAATGTGTTATTTTAAAATCAATAGAGATGTATTGTTATTACATGAAAATATCTGAGCTGTACACTATTGAAATACAATAATATCGACTAGGAAGGTAGGTAGGTATCTATAATTATTGTAGACTTGAAAAATCAGTTTAATAAATTAAATTATCGTTTAAACAAATTATATAGTAAGAACCTATTCAACTATCAAGCCCCTTTGGTATTGAAATTTACAAAATTCATTTGATTTCTGAATTTTAACTTCATAATAGGTAAATAATATGCAATTATTCCCAATTTGGTCAACATTTGAACTTCAAAAATTGTAACTATGAATTTTCCAAATTACAAAATGACCGTAAGAATTTATATTTTATAAGTAACTATTATGAAGAAGCCTACGATCTACCTAGTACACTAGAAACTATAATGTGCTTAGCATGTAATTTGTTCAACTAAATATTAAAAAAAAAAATATGGGCAAGTGGTTACCGATCTGTTGTAGGTACAGTAGGTGTCGAGTGAGTCAATGAAAAGGATGTTAAATTTGAATACAATGATGTAAGGGACGATGAGGGGTGACGATCAATAGGATGCCGACCACTGGCATATCTCATAAAATCTGATACCTAAATTTTAGATTTTAAATTATTTTTGAATAGACTTACCCTTAAAGTCTATGGTTATTTGATATATTATGTTGTTATCAAAACCTAATACCAGATGTCTCAAACTGATTAACAGAATTTTTCCCGCCTAAAATGTGTTATTCATTTTTTTTATCACTTTTGATCTAATATTTTTAAAAATTGAAAATCATCTTTTCATAAGAGTTTTTAATTTTTTTTTCAACATCGATGGTCTTATTTATCTCTAAATATTACGAGGATTGCAATTATGGGCTCATAGTTCACCTAAATATTATGGTTTTGAAGTAAATATATGTATTTTAAAAAAGTATGATAGGGGTATTAACGTCCAAAACTGATGTGGTAATGATGGCTTATGTACTTGTTTATTATAATAATTATGATTTATGGAATACAATAAAGAAAAGCATTTTTAATTACATTTGTAATTCTAAATATTAATAAATATCTCTTATTGATAACATATTATTTTGATCAAAATTTGTATGATTTTTAAAAATGTATATTTTGTCCTATACTTTCATGACTGGTATTACCATCGATAATAGAATAGACTATACTATAATAATATTGTTATATTCTGTGATACTTCTTATAGTCCATTCTATAATCAATAGTATAACCTCGTTATAAAGATAATAGCAGTCATTAACTTAAAAAAAAAAAATATTGCACTTATTTAAAAAAAAATGTTACTTATTTACATTGTAGCCAACAAGTTTGTAGTTTAAATTCAAGCAGAACTAAAATATTCAGACTTTATTTCTGAAGATACTTTAATTCTCACTTAGGCAGCCATCATTACCATATCATTGTACTTGAAAAACGATTCTGAAGAGAGATGGTATATCAGCCAAGGATATTTTATGTTATATTAATATTGATGATAGTAATAATAGGTAGGTTCAATTCATTTTTGTAAAAAATATTTTATTGACATACCTATTAATTAATATTTATTACCTATCCTAAAATTGTCAGTGATTTTTTGATTACAGTATGAACCATTTATGAGGAATCTTGTATTAAGTTTTCAATCCTTAACTATAAAAACTGAACATTTTATAGATTTAGTTGTACAAGTAAATATGTCTGAAGATTGGCCATGATGTGACACTGATGTACTGAACATATAATAAAATTAAGTTCCTCACTTCACTCAGAAACTAAAATGAGTATAACAATTAACAAATTTACAATTTTTAGAATAACTTGGATGAAACACTAATATAGTGAGACTAAGATGTAAAAAACAAAAAACATATTATAAAACTAAATCAATAGAGTAGTATTGCTTAATTTCTTATTTATTTATATACCCATAGTCCATTTATGTTAAAATTATTTCTCGGTGGGAACCAATTTTTGTCTGGTTTGGTCATATGGCACACCCCTTAAAACCATTATAATATAGATTGCTGTTGTGCGGGCGCAGTGCTATAGCTGCTAGTTGTAGTAAATTGTAAGCTAATGATAGCTGTTTAGTAGGTTCCAATGATATTACTTGATAAATGCACGCTGCATGGCAGTTTAGAAAACGCGACACAACGTACAAAAAACTGTAGTGGTAATAGGCCTACCCACTACCACCACCTTGTGCGTAACGCACAGCGAGAAGTAATAATGTAAATGGACATTATTATTTTGTTTTTTGATAAGTATAAATTGTATATTATATTTATTTTTTTAAGTAATTGAGTTATTAAATGTCTTATTTAGTTAAGTTTGAAATATTTTATAGTTGAATTGTGGACCTTGTGATTATTTAAATAGAATATTTTATATACCAAAAACAAAAAAAATTAACGCTTAATAATAAAAATTTGATAGTAAGAATTTATACTTATTTTACTTAATAACTAATAAGTATATTTTATACCAGTTGTATATTAACTATAAAGATGCCAATAAGAAGTAAAAACAATAATGTTATATACACTAAATATAGCAATAAAAATAACAACTTGTCTTAAGAAATTCAATTAGATACACTACAAAAAGGTAAAAGGTGGTATATACCTAAATATATATTCAATCCATATTCTAGGTGTCAACAATATAAATTATTAAATTTATGTTAAAATGATAGGTGAATCACACTGGAGGGAGGACCGTTTCCAGGAACTTCTTAAGATCCTTTAATTCCTGTAAAACAAATAAACAAATAATATAAAATTTGTAATTATACAAATAATACATAAATTAAAACTAAAGTATTTATTTTAGAAAACAATAATAATATAATAAATATTAAGTATTTTCTTTTTAAAATTATTCTTACAATATAATATGTAACAATACTAGAAAATAAATCAAACTTAAGTGATACAATATTTAAAAAAGGAAAGAATATTCTATGAAAATTGCTGCATGCAGGTAGATAATTATCAAAAGCTAATCAAAAATGTAATATTTCATAAAAAACGTAAAAATTTAAAAAAAAATTTATTAAAAAACCAACAAAATATTTTTAGATCTTATAAAAACTAGGAAACATGGAACTTAGGCCCTAATTTTTTTACCGCTTTCAAGTTAAATAAATATTAAGAAAAAACTAAATATTTTTATTACTTATAAAACCTTTTAGATAAACTATTAAAGCTATTAAATAGTTCTAAGTTCTAAATTCTTCATTCCTTTATCATCACATTATTATCTATTATTTTCTGTATATATGTTATATCCACTTAATTAAATTGTTAATTTTAAGAATTATAGAATGCATTTAGGTTCATGTGATGATGACTGTTTTAAACAATTGGATAATAACTTTGTAACATTTGAAAATGTAGAATCAATAAATTAATTGTCAGACAGACGGATGCTGTGAATTCGAGTTTGGAAAAACTTAGATGCGACACAAATATATATAGTAACATTATATCATCCAATCAGATTAGTCGTATTAGTCATCAAGTTTGATTTTCACTTATGTAACTTCTTACGGAAAAGTATGTGAATAAAATTGGGCTATAAAGTTGTACCAAACTTAGAAACCTGACTAAATATTCTTATCAATTGACAATAACTGTTATCACAGACATGACAATTTCAATGATTTTAGCAATTTTAAATTATGATGGTTATCTCTATTTACACTTTAAAATATAACCAAAAAAGGAATGAATTTAATTTTAATATAATTGCTCTCACTTAAATTATAATAAATTCAAAGAAAATATATTTATATGGTATTAACTAAAAAAAGTTTTAATAACAAATACATACCATATCAGATGAACTGTGCATCAAGCCTCGGTATGTTTTCAGTTCGGTATTTTTAGCAAAAGATTTAAGAATGGATGCTGTAAGTTGACCCCATTTCAGTGGTACAATTGGATCACAATCTCCATGACACTGAATTATTGGCATATCTTTGTTACTTTTGGCAGCCTAAAAAACAATCATAAATATATTTTATCAATAATAGAAATTAATTAATGATTCTTACTGCTGGAAAAGTTTTATGTAATGGTATCCAACATGATAGAGCCATAACTCCAGCTAATGGTTTGTTATAAGTAAAGGCTGAATACAAAGCAAGAGCTCCACCTTGTGAAAACCCACCGAGGGCAATACGAGATGATGGCACATTGGAAGTTTCAATTTCACGATCGATAAGTGAATGCACTAATTTTGCCGCTTCTTTAATTCCACTTTCGTCTTCTGGACCAGATTCATCTAAAGTAAACAAATCAAACCATGAAGGCATACGGAAACCTTGGTTCAGAGATACTGGCATCGGACTCCTGTTGATTTGTATTAAAAAAAAAAATGTATGAATACAACAATACAACAACTAAAACAATGTATAAACAACAACTTACGCAGATGGACATATAACTTTCACATAAGGTTGTCTTATTTGAGTCATGGCTTCGGCCCAGCCATTTCTAAGTAAGAATGAAGAGAATACATTAATATTTTAAGTGTAAAGAGTATTTAAAAAAAAAAACCATAAATAACAAACTTATTTGATATAAAACAAATAGAACTAAACAGAATAAGAAATACAATTATTGCTATGGGTAGGTATACCAATTATCGTATTAAGAAATAGGTAATAATAAAAATGTTCAGAATTTAAATGATTTACTTTTTTAAGAAAACTTTATTTTAAAAATGTTTATGAGTAAATTAATTGACGTAAAAAAAAAAAATGTTATACTGTTGGAATACAATAATCCGTTAGCTAGATTTTAAAACAATAAATAACATACTGTACCCTGAATCTCCAAGTCCATGAAGAAATATGACCTGCATAACAAAAAATAGTTATTAAATTAAGGTAGTTAGATGCTTAAGATTATTATTATACCTAACCATTTTATAATCAGTTACATGACATATTTGTAAATTAATATAAAAAAAAACACAAATAAATCACCCAATATACCCAATACTTGAATACTTCAATTGATAATAGTTACACAATATGTATAAGTTATTTTTCAAATTAATTTCTTGTTGGAAAACAAAGTACTGTAATCAAAGTACTACCAATAGTAATAAATTATCAAGCATAAAAAAAAAATATTTACAAACAATGTTGTGAGCGACTGAGCGTCCGAGTAACATAATATTAAACCGTGAAAAATTACAAAAACGGGTATCAATTCCAAGATTGGGTAACTATCGAAAAAATAATATTTTAGGTACCCAAGTACACGATTTTGTACAAAAGCCGAGGAGTTGGAAATCTAATCAACTGCGTTTGGTCAAGTGCAAAATATTGACGGAAAACATCAATCGTGAATATTATTGATGTACACTTACGGTGGCCGTCTGTTTGACGGACGAAGATATCACTACGGGATTGATGGACATGTTTGCGGCGGACTTGGCGAGAGTATTGCTCGAAGAATTAATTACGAAAAACAACGAAAAAATCAATCCGATTTGGGTTAATGCCAGTTTTTGAACTGCCGAACTTTTGTGGTTATGTAAATCCATAGAAATGTCGACGAATCTCATGGAACGCTAAATGCAACCGATACGAAATTTAAAACACAACATACGTCGCACGGCGCGCATTTGAATAGTACACAAAAAATTACAATACGAGTACCCTATATTATAGGTATAATAGACGCACGACAATAATTATTATACGCGACGGGTATTGGTGCTTGTCGGGGGAACGGATCCGCCGCGGTCGACACCACTGTCTGCACGGCCGACGCGTCGTTCGCATCAGCAATAATCCTGTTGTGAAAATTAGCATTTAACATCGCTGTCTGCGGCGCCAATATAACGCCGTGCCCCCCCCCCTCCCCACACCGCCCGACGACGGCCGAATAATACATGCACGCATAATATTATAATATTAAATGTAAGCGTATACATATATATATATATATATATATATATATATGCACGAGCGCCCGACCGGGTTTACGCGCGTAATAATATTATTATCATTATAATTATAATTATTATGCCACGGCCGCCGGGGGACGAGACGCCGCGCACGGCGATCAATTATTATTACGACCGGTCTCGCGAATAATAATAATATTATAGCGGCACGCGCACGCAAACCGCCGACGGCGCGGTAGGTGGGTATAATATACCTGCCTGCGTCGCAGTATTTATGGGTATACGAGACGAGTACCTATAACCTGCCTGCCTAGCGCAGAATAAATTAATACGATTACAATACGATGGATTTTGAAAAATGAATTCAATGTTAATTCGCGAGTACAGTAGGAACTATATAATATAATACCATAGTATA
Source organism: Neotoxoptera formosana (assembly GCA_022818045.1). Taxonomy (NCBI): domain Eukaryota; kingdom Metazoa; phylum Arthropoda; class Insecta; order Hemiptera; family Aphididae; genus Neotoxoptera; species Neotoxoptera formosana. The sequence continues at coordinate 74,365,609 of CM040631.1, read as the reverse complement.
GCTGATGAGCATCAAGATTCAAGGACATTGCGGACAGCCGCGGTGACCTATTTACCTGACGAGTTCAACTATTATACTATTATATTATTATTAATCAATTTTTTTTTTTTTTTTTTTTACCTCAGTGTGGAGGCATGTATGGGGGGACCGTTTTATACCTATCCATCAATATAATATAGGGACCTCTAATACCTATAATGCGATTATAGTTAAGTACCTACGCCTTTAGACGTGGGTATAAACGCGTACGTGGGTGACGGCGGTGTTGCAAACGATTAATTGACTTTTATTGATTTTATATATTATAAATAAATAATATAATACGGTTAATAATACCCGCAGTGTATATGTTACGGCCAATCTGGCCAATACCGAGCAATTTGATTTGTTATTACTTATTTATTTTTTTATTGTAATAAATAAGCCGCAACAGCAAAGGTACCTATTATTGCGGCTTGTGAATATGTTTTGACAAAGATATGTGAAAATAACAAAGTAAAAGTGACAAAGATTTTATGTAAAATAATGAATCATGTTTGAATAATAAATATGTTAGATTAGATTATATAATTTGCCTAATTTGGTTAGTTTTAGGTATTTGAATATTTTTTTCCATGTTGACAGGATCTGGGCTTAGAGCTTCTTCTAGATTTTCGCCTAGTTCAAGCTTGGTTCTGATGTCTATGAATTTTCGGCAGTGGCAAATTAAGTGTTTGACCGTGGGAATTTCACCACACGCTGATTGGCATTGGTCAGGTTCAGATCTGGTCATGAGGTGTTTATGGGTCACCCAAGTGTGACAGATTCGTAGTCTGTATAGCAGGGGTCGCCAACCAGTCGATCGCGATCGACTGGTCGATTTTTCTAGGAATATAGGTCGATCGTTATAAAAATTAATTTTACCATTATCGGTCGATCGCGTAATAAATAATCGGATATTATTTCGGAATTATTATTATTATCATGAAGAAACAATAAATATTTATTCTTTGGAGCTTAGACCTTTTTTTTTTTTTGCTCTTAAAACAAATCTCTTCATAAAAACCTAAATTTTCCTGGATGTCGATCACCTGGGACTAAAAATGTCAAATGTAGCTCACTTGTTTGAAAAGGTTGGCGACCCCTGCTGTATAGGATAACTTCCTGGCGTCTTGGTAATGGAATGGTTGGCCATGGGGAGATTGAGGGTTTGGTTTCATTGAGTTTGGTATGTAGTGTTGACCACAAGAGCTGCCATTGGATTAATTTACTTATTTATTATATATTCTGATAAACATAATAAAAATAATTAAATACCTACCTAATATTTTATTAATGATATGTATGCAACATATTTGCAGCTTTGCAAAACAAATATATGCGGAAGTGTAGAAAAGCAAACTAACTTTGCAGTTCTAAGTGTTATCCGTGTCAATCATGTAAAAATAAATAGATATTATAATAAAAAAAAAATAATAATATATAGAATTTAATAATATCAATATCATATTAAAAAATAACCTTTTTATTTATTTTGTATGTCGTTGTGCCATAAATATTAGGTAAATAATTATTATTATCATTGTTATAATTTGTTTTAAAGTATTCATAATACTTTGACGAAAATCAAAAACAAATAACCGTACAACTTCTCTTCTCTTCTACTGTACACACAAACACAGTACAAGTACCAACATTTTTTATACAATAACATCATTATAAATTATATTAAATTGAGTATCAAACTTGGAATGTGCGTGAAGTATGGCCCTTCAATTTTATTCATTAATTTTGAAAACCATGCCCAGAGTTAGCAAGTGCAAATTATGGCAGTTATCGTAGACTTGATTCAACCCTGACAAACCAGAAAATTCGAACATGTTTTAAACATGGCCTATATGGTATTAGCAATAGTCTATTCTCTGATTTTCAGAGTAAGTTCTTCGACTAGGACGAGCTTTCAAAGTTCTTTACCTAGGCACCAAGCTCTTCAATTTCGACTCAGAAAGTTCACTTACCTACTTTTTATATCTTACTGTCCTGGTAAATGATACCTGTCCTTAGGCAAATGCAAGTTTATCCCATCGGTGGTTTTGTAGACTAAATGCACAAAATATCATGACCTAATTACATGACAGTACCAACATTATAATCCATATTAATCGTCAAAACAACAAATTGATAAACAGTAAACATCAACGATGACGAAAAATGTCTGCAGACGCCCTTGATTATGGCCTAATATTATGGGTATTACAATAATGGCTTCTGCCTTATGCTAATATAATTAATAAAAAAAAACACCATTCAATTATTGGTATTAATCTATAGCCAAATTTAATTAGAACAATGCTTAGTAGCTAGTAAGTATAGTAATTGGCATACACAATAGATACACATACCTATAGTAGGTATTATTCAAAAAAAAAATTTGGAATTATTCGTATACTATATTATTGCTCAATGCTCAGCACTTATCATAAATTAATAACGCATCTCTAAGAATATCAGAATTTATACTGAAAAATTGCTTTGATCTTCAACTTTTAGGGAAGTTTCTGACACCAAATTGGATCTAATTTGTACTTATTTCGGAGGTAAAAATTGAAAATTCCCAATGCTTTTCAAAGTAGTAATTGATAAACGAATAATAATAACCGTAGTCCGTAGTAGGTACTATTGAATTTTTCACCAACTGTTTTAATAGTATTTTCTATGCATGGTGACAATGATGTGATTTTAAAAATATTTTGACTATTGGTTTTTTACTTAGATCATATACAAATTGTATATTACGATCTAAGGTTTTTGAGACTATTGCTATTGATAAGATTTTTTTTCAATAAATGTTAATAAGATGAGTTTCGCTTTCGCATTATCAAAAAGAATGAAAATGTAATACAAGGTTGTCCATATTTTAAAATAACTGGAATTATTAAAAAAAAGTTGATTCAATATATATAATATGTATCTTAAATCGTGTTATACATACATGTATCTATTAGAATTTACTAAATGACAGTGATATTACTTCATATTAATGAATGATCCTTACATATAAAAATCGTATTTTCCACTTTTAAATTAAGTGTTATATACTTATATTTACATATTATATTAAAATACATTTTAATGTTTGGGGATATGAAGATGTTTTAATTAAATAACACAATTTGTATGATCTTAAAATTGTATCCGTTTGCTTTTAACATTTTTTATTTTACTGGTAACACTGCTTTACCACTATGTAACATACATATCAAGGTGGATATATAGCCACCTATATATATATACCTATATATCCACCTTGATACATACCTAATATGTAAACAGTATTAGTACCTACCTACCACAGATATATATATTAAAGTTTAATATATATATCTGTGGTACCTACGTAGTTATTGTCAATATTCTATGTCTCTATGAATTTAATAATACAATTTCATTTTTTAGTCGTCATTGTTTTAAATTTGCTATGGCCACAGTCCACAGTCACTATTGTGACAAGTTTCCGTTTTACACCTCAGTTATAAAGCAGTAAACCCCCTGCAATCGTAATAGCTTTACCCTACAGCCAGGGCCTGATTTACCAATTCGTGGGCCCTGTACAATTTACAATTTTGGGCCCCAAATTGTCTATCTCTATTTTCTTCAATGCTAAAATAAAAATGTACGCATAATATATTTTTAAACTAATGCTGTAGGTATCTAATTAGTATATGAGTAGTTGGAGTATAGAATACAATTAAAAATATGATTATTATTTTTAATATTTATTCAAGTAAAACAAGTAACATAATTATTATAAAAAACACAAGCTTTTTTTTTTAAATTAGTATTTTTTATTAGATAGGTATTACATATTATATTACATTTACTGATTAAAGCATTTAAATAGCCGTCGTTTTCTAGAAATCCCCATTATGCTTTTTACAAACTGTATAACCCAGCAAAATATCCAAGTAAAATTGTGTTTTCCCAAAATATAATGATAAAACGGTACCTATATGATTAATTTTAAATGACCGTAGTCCGTGGGCCCAGTGCAAATGTCCCATTTGTCCTTGCATAAATATGGCCCTGCCTATAGCCATGACTTCACGAGGCGAGCTGAAAGTAAGTTCATTAGCTATACCATTGTATAGGTTGATGATAATCTTGTTTTGTTCCACCCTTGGACACAGGTAGCCGCGTGTCGGAGGAAGTTTCTCGATGCGACTACGGCGCCTCTCGTCCGAGTCCGGTGACGTTGGTGCAGTGGCGTCATTCCACGGCAACCAGAACCGCTGCAGTGGCGTTCAGTGGAAGAGGCGTCTTTTTTCGGAGCTTCAATTTTCACTTCGGTCGACAGTCGTGCAATAATAGGTATTCTTGATGTTGTACACCGACGATACCAGTCTCGGACAGACTCCTCGCACCGGCGCCGGATAAGACTCGTCGTGCTGTACTTGCGTCTTGCAGTGGACACCTTGTGGCCGGTCCGTTGTTCGTCGCCGGTCGTACAGAGTTTGCAGACGTACAGATATGTATTATTCTGATGCCGCACTGGAGCTCTTTACTCGAGCTCCGTCGGTTGACGCCTTTCTCTCGGGTCGTGATGCGACGGATCTCTATTAACGAATTTTGAATTATGACTACGTTCACTGACGTTGCAGCAGTGCTCGCGCAGTGTGGAGGTTCTCCAGCAGTATTGTTCTGCGACGGGCTGCGTTTCCGGTGTCGTGTGTAGTCGCCGTCTAGACTCTGCTGTTTTTCAGAAAGTCACTACCTCCGTCGGATCGGTCCTCGCGCGTCCTGGTCCGAAAGCTCTCAGACTTCCCGTTCCTGACGCTCCCACCGATTCCAAAAGTCCTTCTGTCCGCGGTGCCGTCTGTATACAAAGCCGCTATACCTACTGCAGCTGAAGGTCTCTCGTAAGAACTCCCGAAGTTCGTTCGCATCGAGTAGCGACTGCCGCTGCCCACAGAGTCCGGCTCCGACGAACGCTGAACTTTGATATTCCGTTTCCCTCCGCACACTCTACAATAAATTATTGTTATCCTTTGGGCGGCTCGACATAGTTTTTGTACCTATATATAGGTAGTATTAAATTAAATTTATTTATTCGTGTTAAAAGTATTTAGCAATAGCGTGTGTCAAGAATCTAGTATCATAGGCGCAAAAAGGAGGGGGTCTTAGCCCCCTCAAGATTTGCTATAGCCCCCCCCCCACCAAAAAAAACTAATGATTTTATTTTACTACATATATTGAAAAGAATAATTAGGTACTTTTCGCACATCAAGAATGATTCGATAGACGATAATGTGCAGCACTGATAAGAATCGGTCGGCGGACTTAATTTTCTGTCGTAGAATAGACTATAGGTACAATATCCAATATTATACTCGTATTATTTATTCCTTGTTTGTACGAATTTATCAGCCATGCATTTTGCCGTAAATTCCAAGTCTGGGGAATATCGAAAACACAGTCATGGTTTTAATTTGTAACATTTGTAATAAAGTTTTATATAATAAATAAATTTAATATAAGTTTTAAGTTTTATAAAGTTTATTGTTTCCTGTAAAAAAATTGGTATTAAAAAATAATAATATGTTAATATATTATATTATTATGTGAATTTGATTTTTGATAGTATATATATGTACCTACTTATATAGTTATATATATGTTAATAGTTGTTGTTTATTTGTAATAATTCATGTCGGAGTGCAGAGAGGACATTTTTTTAAGGGGTTTTGTGATAATTTGAAAGCATAAGAGTATCCATCATCCTGATCTGAGCTACAGCCTCCCCAAATTTCAAACATTTTGCGCCTATGTTCTAGGTTGATGTTTAAAGTATTTAGCAAGCGTGTTTCTGTGTTTGAAATTGTATCTTAAAATTTCAAGACTCTAGGTTTGTGGTTTATGAGTATTTTAAAATTGTAAATTGTTTGTAGTTTCTAAAATACTCATAATTCGCTTTAAAATTAAAATATAATAAAAAAACCCATGAGGTTGACTAGATAATAATCTTACCTTTAGATTTTATAAGAGGTCGATTTACTCTATTTTTTAAATTAATGGAGTAAACGTGTTCTGCGAGCATACAATTTGCCATGTTGCACACTTGTAAGACGGAGACAACACATGCGGGTATAACGTCCTCTTAAAATAATAATATATGTTGTTAAAAAATGTACTGCCCAGCAAAAAATTTAATTATTGTAACTAGGGCTCGGATGCAGCATGTATTGAAAACAGTAATTGGTTCGTTATAATATATAGACAATAATTCGTTGTACCAATCTTTAAATAAAAATATAGGTACTTGAAGTGCTCAATAGGCGAACCAGCTAATAGACAGGATGTGGTCGTGTGGAATGATCGGCGAACACGATGTGTTACATTTACTATGTACAATAAGTAAATAAGATAACATCATGAAATTACATAAGGAGGGTGAACCACCAATGTAAAAACCCTCTACAGGTCAGGATTCAAGAGGTCGGGAGGGAAAGGGATATGAAAGGACTTTTTAAATTATTTCTCATGAACTGAAGTGTAGGTAGGTACCAACAAAAAATGTAATTAAAGCTAATCACACATTAGTAATAAGTTGCTAAATCTGTCTAACATTCTAACATTTAGATTCCAAAAAATAATAATTATTATTTACAATGTAGTTAAAAATTTATAATTTTACCAAAAATTAGTCATTAAATCAGTATGTATTTATTCATTATTAGAATACCATGACAATAATTGTCCCAATTATTAGGATATTATAAAACATTTTTATGGGACCTTTAATTTTAAGTCTTAATGACTTCAAATTAAAGAATTAAACCATACCAAATCACTATAAATAATTTCGACTGTACTTATATTGTTTTAGCACAACATTTAGCACTCCATGGTTACACATCAATAAAAAGGTTTCACACAAAAATTCCGAAACCTGCTATTTAGGTACCTTTAGAATTTAGACAGGATCTTGAAAATTTTGTGGGACTAAAATAGTGGGGATAGAGTAAAAACAAACATTATCCATCCATACTATTTTTGTTATAAGAAATTATGTTCCATATATATTTATATTGTTGGTTATTTTTTCAAATAATCAACCACATAATAATTTTGTTAAATTTCAATTAAAGTTAAATTAACATTTATTTATGTTAACTTCTCCAAAAGAAATTACGTCAAAAACCTAGCTGCTGGACCAGGAATCGAACCAGTATCTCGTTTTCTGGGCGATTACTCTACCACTGACTCTACCGGACCGCATAGACCCACGAAGCTGCTATCTCAACAGTTAACGGGAGTTTACATTCACAATATAATATTTAAACAGTTAACAATATTTAATTAACAAATTACAATGTTTGATTAAATCATTTTTAAATTTTTTTTGAACAAAAAATAATTTCTTTGTTTGAATGAATAAATAAATAAATAAATACATTTTTAAACAAAATATATCCAATCTTCCAGTTTTTAGTTTTTTTGACACTCAAATATCACAATTTTTAACAGCCTAAGGAATAAAAACACAATAAAAATATTAATGTTGTTGTAAGTAATAAAACTAATAATAATTGAATACAAAATAGTCAAAGTTAAAATTACACAAGACCTTAACCTTTAAACAGAGAAACAGGCCTTTTTAAAAATTCAACTGAAACTAAGTTTTAGTTAAAATAGTAAGACATAATTTCTTTTTTTGTTTTGAGGAAAATGGTATTAAATTAATTAAAATCAGTAAGAAATGGTAAAATTAACACGTGAGGATAAAAACAAACAAAAATGACTAACAAAATTTGTGTATGCTATTTATTTTTAAAACTCAAATTGCTCACTTACTTTTTAATTATTTAATAAATGTAGGTTGATGTTTAGGAGAAGGAGCAGTAAAAACAACAGGAGAATTTGGTTTAATCCAGTCATTTTTTGATTTAATTTTTTTCTGAAAATGCACAAGTTAAATAAATATTAATTATTTATTGAACAAATCAATTTTTACTTAAGATACCTTAATGTCAGTTGGTATTTTAAATTTTTTTTTTATAGCAGCATTTGAATCAGTATTTAATGTTGATTTAACTTGACTCTTATTACCATCATTGTTCACATTACTTTTTATTTGTTGAGGACTTGCAATAGAATTATAACTAACATTTACATTTTGGTTGTACTCAATTGTTTTCTATATATTATAAACAAATATTTTGTAGATAATGGTTAAACATTTTAAGGTAAGTTTTTTGTATAAATGTGTATCCAAAAAATTGTAAAAATTATAATACAATGTTCCCTATTAGTTATTAATACCTAAATTTAAAAAAATTTAACTGATCATAAATCCACAATAATTTTCTATGAACATTTAAAGATAGAATTTTAGTGAATTTATATTGTAAATATATACTTTGATATTAATAATGTAATAAATTACTTAAAGAAGACAACACTACACCCTTATGTGTTATCTCAGTGTTACAAACGTACAACATAGCAAATTTGCATTTAGTAGCACCAATTTTGTGTTGTTAGCTTTAATATTAGAGTAGATTGAACTATAATCAAACTTTAAGGTAATAACATTATCTGTAGACTGTAATCTCTGGTTTTTAAGGGTATTTTAATTTCTATGAGTTATGAGTATACAAAGTATTAAAATATAATAATGTTCATAACTAACCTAAAAATTAAAATATTATTAAAAACTGACGAGAGATAACATTTTATATTCTTAGCTTAAAGTTTGATCATAGGTTAACTCTCTTATATTAAAGCTAACTACACAAAATCAGTTCACCAAAATGCAAATTTACTATGTTATATGTTTGTAAGACGGAGACAAAACATGCGGTTGTAGCATTATCAAAAAATATGAAATATACTTAATAATATAGGCAAACAGACAGACAGAATCAGTTCAGTCTTTGCTTAGAATCATTTTTACTATGCAATGACTTATCATTGAATTAAAATTTAACACATACATTACAGTGACAAACTCAATGACGAGAAATACTCAACACTAACAGCTTCTATACTCGGGCCCACGAGAGAACATTACCGTTTCGTGCATGTAGACTGATGGCAGTGACCGCAGTTTCCCCCACTATGTGCCGAGACAGTCATGCACTACAACAGGGATGCGCGGATAGGACACGCTTTGGTCGAGACACGGTAAGGTTCTCTCGTGGGCCGGAGTACATAAAGTAGAACGGTTACCTAGTTTTCCCCATTTTTGTTTTTTCTAATTATTTCATTAAGTACTGAGAAATTTCTACTTTGAACCTACTTAAATACAAACAAAATTCAAATTTACAACCAGAAACTTTCTAAAGTATTTTTTTTTCACTAGAAAGTGTCTGCTTACACCTAAATAATACAAATTTACAAAATGTGATACTTAAATTTAATTACCTCATTTTTACTGGCATTTTTGTCTTTGTGTTTCAAATGAATACTTTTAAATGATGAGTTTAATGAATTCACAATTTGTTTTATATCATTATTTGGTTTTAAAACATTTGTTACCTACATAATATAAAATTATATCTTTTAATGGTTAATAAATATTTTTTTTTTTTCAAATACAATTTTTTGTCTAGACAAAATGCAAAATCATGGTTTTTGTTTTATGGCAGTATTATTAAAAAATATTGTTTCTAGAATTTTAACTTAGTAAAATACATTTTTTTTGTTAACTTATTCATATTTTAATACACTGTAAGAAAAAATATATAAATTAATATTGATAACTAGAGCTCGGATGATAAAGACAGAAATTTCATTAAAATAGGCATTTGAAAATGTCAAACTATGCAATTATTTGCCATAAATTATACTAAATATACCTATTTAACCTATTAATTACAACTGATATTTATTAATTCTTACAAAGAAAATTTTAAAACTTTTGAATGCTTACATGTGAGGCAGCAATATCAACAGCTGTTATGTGTTTCTTCACTTTAGAACTACCAATATGTTTTGAAGGTGAACCATTTCTTTTTAAACTTGACGAATTAGATTTTTGAAAAGGTTTGTTTGAAATAGAATGTATACTAACATCCATATTTGATACATCACGGTTATTAAATTCTACTATACTAGTGTTCTATTTTTTTTTAAAATATAAATTAAATCATTAAATTAATATAAATAAGATATTGTAAGTGTAAAAAAATGTACTTACATTATCATTATTATCATCATCATCGCTTAAAACCTAAAAAATCAGAAAGCCAGAGTTGAAAAAAAAGTTGGTTTTGTGTAAAATGTTAGATAACATACCTCAATAATATCTGTTGTAAGTTGTTGAATTTTTTTTTTCGGTTCTGATCGAGAACATTGATATTTAAGTTGCATGACTTCTACATATAACTGTTTTGCTTTTGATTTATATTTCATCTAAAATTTAAAATTGATAAAATAAAACTTATATTTTATTATATATATTTTTTTTCATATATTTATACATAATAAAAAATGTTAAATCAACTTAATACCTTCAATAGTCTGTGAATAATCAGATAATTATTTTCTTATGGTTAACAATTAAATATAGTTTTATATTAAGTTCTATAAGTTAATTACAATTTGTTAAATATTGAAAAAAGTAAAAACTAATCACATTTGTATTTTCTTATTCAGAAGCAGAATATGTTTTGATATATTTCTATGTACAAAATCAAATTTCTAAAGAATAGGTAATAAATTATTATTTATACATTTAGATGAATGGAGTAGAATAGCACAGGTGTGCTAAGGAAAATGTTGGTCCACTACTCCTAACTCCTGAACTTAAAATACTTGTGAAGTAACTAGTTAAGTTAACTACTCTCTCAAAATTCAATTTTTACATATTGAAATACTCTCAAAATTATTTTGCTTTGGAATATTAATTTAAAATAAATGTTGTCATTCAAAAAAGTAAAAACTTAGAAAATTATAATAATAAGACAGTTAAAAAAAGCTTTTTTTTAAAGACTTCAAATTATGTTAAGTAAAATTAAAAAATGTTATAGCTTTCATAAAATGAGGGTCCAAGTTAAAAAAAATCAACCTTTATATCAAACAGAAATTAAATTATTAATAAATATATTCACATAATTAGCAGTTAGTTTTTCAATTTGACCAAAATGTTCTTTGTTTTGATTTTCTAGTTCATTTTTTTCTTTTTCCAGTTCATTTTTTTCTGTAACTAGTTCTTTAGTAGAGTCTCGAAGTTTTTGATAAGAGTTAACTAAATTTTTATTTAAATCCTAAAAGAAAAATATAAATTATGATATCTTTGTTTATAAAGTAATTACTCATTTTTAAGTAGTTATTATAAAGGTATTTAAAAAAATAATTTTAATAGTTATTCACTTCAATTTTATTTTGTAATTCAGGTATTAACACATTATTAGCTTGTAATTCCTCTTGTAAACCAGCTATTGTTTTATTAGATGTTTCAATTTCTTCTTTTAATTCAATTACTTCAGTTTGACTTCTCATCTCTTTTTCTTTTTGTAACGCTAACTTTTCAGTTTGATCTTTTAATCTTTCATCTTGCATTTTTAATAACTAAAAAATATACACTTTAACACAACATAATCTACTAAACTAATTAAAATATAATAATTCATTCAAAATGGGTTTCTAAAAATATTTTTATCATACAAATAAAAATATAAATACATATTATTGTATTGATCAATCTAAAATTGTACTTTAATAATTTAATAATGAAATAGGATCTTGGGCCAAGCTTCTTTGAACTTTAGGTCATTGGCCAGCAATATATTTAATTGAAATATTTATTTAAAGAAATACTAACATTGTCATAATTTTCACACATATCTTTAAATTTGTTTTCTGTCTCTTCTTGAATTCCATGTTGAGACAATTTTATACTAGTAATATCCTCCACCAAATTTGTATTCATTTGTTCAAGGCATTCATTCTGTTCTTTTAATGTAAAATTATCTATTTTTAATTTATCATTTAATTCCTCAAATATTTTTAGATTATCACATAATTCTGATTGTTCTTTAATTATATTTGATTGTATATCTAGCTGTTTTTTGTTTTCATTTCTAATTAACATAAATTATACAATATAGGTATAAAACAAATTCTTATTAATTATATTTTTTTAAATATTTACAGAGAAGTCTTTAGTTCATTAAGCTCGTCCATCAAAGTTTGATTTTTGGTTCTTATTTCATCATATATTTCATTCATGGATTTATTTTGATTAATAAGCAGTAGATTTTTACCTTCCATCTCCCTAAGTTCTGTTTCAAAACGTTGACTATAGTAAAAATAACAATAATTGATCAAATATTTATTTTTTGTTATTTGTACACTATCATAATTCATAATTATTTACTTAAGATGAAATACAGTTTCTTTTTCTTCATTTAATTTTATGTTTGCATCATTCAGTTTTCCCAACAAATCATTATTCTAAAAAAATTATAATTATTATATTTATATAAAAACGTATATTATTGCACATTATTTAAGATTCTTTTATTTTTCTTTAATCTATTATATTTAACAATTTTTACTGATTTATTGTGTATAATGATATTAATAATTACTTACTTAAAATGTGTTATAATAAATAAAATATTAAACTTACTTCTTTTTTTAAGTATTCTATTTCATTAGTACATTCTTGTATATTTGTTTTAAAAGCAACTATGTCGAGAGAATACTTATTTTGCAACATTTCTAAATCTTGTTTTGCTCTTATCTTTTCCATATTCACTACAGAGAAATTTTATTGAACAGAAGTAGTAAAAACAATTAGTTTAAAATCGTAATGGTAAATTATTTCTAGTATTTTCATATTTGTCTAGAAAGGTTGTAGAAAATGTACAATGTGAGTGATGTATAAATATATTTCATAACTTAGAAGTTATATTTAACATTTTGTTTTGTATATTTTTTAGTTATTGCATATCAATGCATATTTATGTATATTAGACAAATTAACAGCATATAAGTACACATTTGGAAAATTTTAGGTATACAATTTTATTTTAGATAAAATGATATAACATAATATAACAATCTGTTTAAAAGTATTGTTTTCCAAATATGTGCCTATAATATATTGATATTAATATTATCAATCAGTTAGGTGATTCACTATCTGGCCAATAACACACTTCAGTTGTCCATCATAATTTATCACAACCTGTTGTTTGATTACCATGTAATTAATTCAAAAACTACTTGTTTTGATAAGTCAAAATATTAAGAAAAAATTATCTTCTAAATAATTTGGATAAGAAAAGAGATTGTAATTTTAAAAACAGAAGTTTGTAACTCTACAGAACACTCCATAATTAGTACAAAAAATTTCAATAATTTGAAAATATGGTCTTCTTTAAGTTTCAAATTATTTTTAATATAAACCTCAGAGTTTATTCTTAATACAATAGTCAATAAACAATATTCATCACCAAATTGCTTTACTTATAAACCTTGAGTAAATATAAAAATTCCAAAAATCATATTTTGAATAACTGCATTACAAGAGTGTGATGCTTGGTGAATCACTATGCATGAAATGCAAATCTCCATTCAAAAAAGTACATCCAATAAAGTGAATTTAATGCAGTACAGTCAGGTACAGGTATATTTTAATGCAGTAGTTAATTAGTTAAAGGGTATGTAATATTATTTAATGTTATAAAATATGGTATTACATACAAAATTATAATAATTACATTTGAAATGTTGTTTATAAGGATTTTATTATATATTCAAGTTACAGTAAAAAATAATATCTGTATTTACAATACTTAATCAACTTTTAATTCAAAAAATATCTACTGTTTTACCATTTTTTCTAGATTATGCAAAATTATTAAGTTGAATCGTGGTATTTTTAATGAAACTAGTTAACATTATGATAGAAGAGTTATTTTAAATGAAACATTTTAAAATTTAAATGTCTATTGATAAGGTAGGTACCTACCATAGGGACTCTCGCAGCCTTTTGGTTTTAGAGATGAAACAATTATTTTTACTATTGTATTAATTATGTGTCACTTATTGTTGAAATAAAGGTATTATAATTATTATTTTGAGCATTTTTGTTCTCAAAAATTCGACACTATTGTAAAACAATACCATTTTTTTTTTTTGCTTTATTAAACCTGTGGCAACAATGGCTATTGGGTGAAAATAATCGCCAATAGGTTTTAGTTACATATATCTGAGTGGTAACAATATACAAATTATAATACAATAATACAAATTAATACATTTGTTTATGGTACATTAGGTACATTCCTAATTTTCCTATCAAAATCTAAAATTTAAAATCATTTATTTATTAATTCTTTTTTATGATATACAGTTTTTTTTTACATATGTGCAATCAATTTGTAATAACATTTATACATAATATATACAGTACCTTGCTTTAATGACTCATCAACAGTATCTGAAATACTCAACATTTTTTCTTGAAATGAACAAGTAGTTTGATCTACTAATATCATAACATCTTTTTGTCTGGCTCTTGCATTATCTACTGTGTCGCCGAGTCTGTTTATACGTTCACATATATTTGTGAAACTTGTATTAAGACGAATACAGGTATCATTTACTGACTTAGCCCTAAAATAAATATTTTACTTACAATTTAATTATTATGTTATAAATAAAGACCGGATTCCCGTGCGATTGCATCTTTTTATGGCGTGTTCTAAATTCTTTAGAAACAAGCTACAAATCCAAATCAAGAGATGTAGATTAATTTAAAGACAGTTTTATGTTGCACAAAATTGCACGTTTTTGGGTTTTTGCGCAAAATTGCACGTCTTGGTTTTTTTTTATAAAAATGTACTTTTTTACAAATATTTTTGTATTTTTGTATTATTTTTGCTTGAAAAACCAAATTCTACTTTAAATTATCAAATAGATGTAGTAGAAACAGTAAGAGATGGACTTAAGACAATTGAAAATGAAAAGGGACAAATACTCTATGAAAAATTCAAATCAGTATTTGATAAAAATCCCGGATATAACATAATAAAATTATACGATTGAACGATTCAATAAACAGAAAGGTCGTAGATGTAAAAGAAGATCCTGCTATTATAAGCTGCTACAAACAATGCCCGATAACAAGTGTCGACGTAAAACGTGTGTTTTCACAGTTGAAACACATATTTAGTGACAGACGACATAATTTTACAGACAAAAACTTGGAAATGTACATGATTATAAATTTGAATCAAATATTGTAAAGTCAGTTTTATATACACTGTCAGTTTATTATTATTTTAATTAAATTAAATCATATATATTTCTTTTTTAATTTTATATTTTAATATAATAGTTAATTTCAACTAATAAATAATAATATTATAAAAATAAAATAGTATAAAAAATAAAATTTGAAGCACCTATAATGAAAATGTTGATTTTGCACGTTTTTAGGTGTTAACTGCACAAAAATCCGGCCTTTAGTTATAAATCTACATTTGAATACTTTTGTTACATTTTTGACTTGTTTAGTAAAAATGAACTTTTTAATAATGAATTAATTTAGTGTTTATTGAACAATTTAGGTAATACTGTAGGTAATTGAATTGGTAAGTTATTAAAAAAATTTAAGAGAAACTATTTTGAAAGATTATTTTATAATATAGATATTTTCTAAAGCGATATAAAATAACATTATTTTGAATATATATAATTGAAATTTTACAACATTACAAGTTTGAGTATTAGTAACAATTTATCAAAAACTTAGTATAAAATATATAAAACCAAGTTGTGAGGTTTACATATATTATAAGAAAAGAATACGGGCACAGTTCTAAAACCAAGAAAAATTCTCATAGTCATTACCTACCTTTCCATTACATTCTTACACTGGTTATTTAAAACATAGCTGTTATTCTGAGAATTCATCATATTTGTATGCAAAGATTGAATGGTATAATCCCTTTCAGCTAATGTTTTTTCATATTCGGACATTTTTAAAGCCATTGTTGCATTTTTTTGATCAATTATTATGCGTTGCATATCAAAGTATTTTGCAGTATTGCCAAGGTCTAGATTAAGGCCACTGTTTTCCAAGACTGATTGAGTAAAGCTCGTGTTCTATGGAAATTTTAATTATAAGTAATCTATTTTAAATTTTATTAGCTTTTAACAAAAAGTTATTAAAGCTCAACAACAATTAATTGCATATACATACTAATACAGAATCATAAATAATACAAATTATTAATAGAGTAATAATAATAATGAGACATAATTTTAGATTATAAGTATACAATTAAAACCCATTTTAGACTTTATTAAAATATCTAGTTAGGTAGTTTATGATTTTTTGAGAAAAATTAATTCTAAATATTTAAGTACCTCAGGTGGGTAGGTTTAACTATTTAAATACAATTGCATACTTACATTAAGACTATGGAAAGTTGTATTATTAAGCAAACCACTAGTCTTATTAATATCATTATAATCATCCAGTAAACTAGCATTTTGCTCTTGTTCATTCATTTTGAGACTATTTTAGTTATAAAATGGTGGCCCAATCAACAAAACACACGCTAAAGAAAGGTTTTCGGTGGAACACTCGACCAAAATTATTTGATATCAAGAAGCTTCAATTCAAACACCAATTAAACTCTCCTAAAATATATTTTAAATATAAAAAACACAGTTCAATAAAAAAAAGAAAGTTAAAGAACACAATATAGGTAATTAACTACAAAAAAAGAGACGAGGCACAGATTGGTACAGATTACTTACTAAACGTAGAACGGTTAAGGCCACCGTGGCTCTTGGCTCAAATATTAAATATAACTTTTTTGTTGTAGTGAAGTATAAAGTAAGAAAATAATATTTAAGTACTCGAGGACGACGACTGGCAACTAACGAGTTGACGAGTTGACTTGTAACCTCTTGAAACTTAAAAGTCAAGACGAAAAAATGTATTTTAAGACCTAAGCGTCCAGACTTCCAGAGTACGGACTACGGACATTTAGATGAAGGAAAAATAATAAGATGGCGGTTGGTGAAAATACAGGAGTGCAACATGACAAGAATGAATCGGCACTTTTTTAAATAAATACAATGTACCTATTATTATTATACATGCACACCATATTCTGTGATACCATAGAACAAAATACATAATAAATAATTATAATAATATAACATGTCAACTTACACGATACTATCACGATTACTATGCAAGTAAGAATGTACGATTTGCCATACTGGCTACTGCCCTGTGCCTATATTTGCTACATTATAGGTAGGCGCCTTCGGGATTTAATCTCAGGTGTAGAAATGTAGCATAATTAATTATTACTTAATTACTTTATTATACGCATAATATACAGTGTGTTAATTAATTGGAAAGTCAGAAGCTCTGATTCGAAATTTAATGCAGATATTCTAGTGCACTTTTTTTTAATGCACCTAATATATTATGAGTTATGACTAATAGCCTCCCTTTTACCATGGTCTAAAAAATAATAATGTTGTAGAGTTACCTATTTATTTATAATGTGATCAAAAAAACAATTTTGCATGAATGAAAGCAACTTGTGTTTTTAAAAATACAGCATTGAGCATAATATTGTACAATTTTATGGTTTTCACATTTTGATAACTAATGCTAATCCAAGGCAATAAAGATAATATCTGGTAACAAAGAACACACTACCTATAATCATTGAGATTGTATGTAATAGTTTTTATTTGTTTAAAGTTCCATAACACAAACATGTTTCCAGCATAATATTTTTTATAAAAATACATTTCCGAGTGTATAGTCGCGACACATACCTATATTTCAAACAGATTACGATTCCAGAGAAATATGATTCAATAAAAATACAGTCCCAACATTATTATATCATATAAGTTTCTGATCGTGTAATTCTTTAATTTTTCAATATTTTTATGCGCCCCAAAAAAACCTCCAAACAGTTATAAGTGGAGGCAAAATGTCAGGTGCAGCACATAGGCGTGCGAACGGGGGATGCCGTGTGTGTCATGGCTCCCCCGCGCGGTGTTATCTTAATCATAGTTTTTTGCTGTAAATGTTTTAATATTAGATCTATTGTATATGATCTAAGGTTTTAATTAACATTAGATGGACTAGTAGGCAAACATTTCATTTATTTCATATTTATATTCATTTATTAAAATTATAATATAACATATACAGGGTGTCCCAGGTCTATTTGACTAATGCAATAACTTTTTTTCTATCAATATTTTTAAGTTTTTTTTTTGTAATGATTTGTAGAGCTCTGCGCAGTAATTTGTATATCTTATATTTTATTTTATTTTTTTACAACAAAAATAAATAATTTAAATTTTGTATTTAATATTTTTCTAATAATCCAAGATAGCTATTTCATAAACAAGTATTTAAAACCCATTTTGGCGTTTAAAACTTTTAATTTGGTTAAGTCGTTAATTTTTAAACAATTTTCAAAGTGTGTTAAAAATTAAAATTTAAGATTATTTCTTGCTGTTACTGCTGTAAAAGTTATTGCATTAGTCAAATAGACCTGTTACACTCTGTATATTCAGGTATCAGGTGTCTATATAATATTATATAGACTGTCAAATATACAACCTGCAGTGCTATATATTAAAACGATAAAAAAAAAATTGGTTTGTTATTTTTATAATATTATTAAATTCTAATATAATACCTATACCTATATCTATTTGTATATACAATTTGTGGAATATTTTTTAGTTTCCATATTTTTTTGGGTTTAATAAGTGTAGTGATCTCTCACTATTCGCTTTACATTCATTTTTATTCTTTGGAAACGTGTGCTGCGAGTTTGTCGTCGTACGCTTGTGAAGATCAGTTGTTTGAGTCATTGAGTATATTTATATTATATTGTATATTAAATTTTGGACAGAGTGTAAAACTCTATCCAAGAAATCATAGTTATTTCAACACGGCAGCAGGGATCTGGACTTAAAAATTTAAAATACAAGGGTTGATGATGTTATAGAGCGTGGCCAAACAACCTACACATCATAACTACATAAGGCCTAACAAAAAGTACTTGGTATAGGAACTTGGAGTGGCGGCGATATTATATAGGCCGCGGTCCAACGACCCAAATGAGTTCTACAGTGTGGAATGTTATAGACTTATATTTATTCTAAATCTATAGCGTATTGACTATTGAGACTATTATAGTATTTATACAGAGTCTCGCATTCTCTCCTATATAGGTATTATATCTATACGCCTATACACGTTATCCAGGGGCGGTTCTAGAGACATGGCAGGGGAGAGGGGGGGATTATAGTCATAATCTTCAGAACAATTTCGAGATTATAAAATGTTTTTTTTGTAATTTTGCAGTTTGTAACAGTTTTTTGGAAATACGGGCTTGCGAGAGGAGGCCGTGGCCACTAGGCCCCCCTCCCCTGGATCCTCCCTTGACGGTATAGCGGCTAGGATGTGGATCAAAAGTGCTGACCGTGTGTTGTTGTTTTGCTATACGTCCTTCATCGGTTCCGGTGTGGTTTTAGGCTCTTGACTTGTTTATTGGCACTTAGAATTTAGATACAGTGATAATTCCAAGAACTGTCGAACGGGTTTGGTCCAAGAACGGGTTGTCTTTGACAGCTACGAAATGTCAAACTCGTAGGTCATTTGTATGCTGCGGTTTCTATTAATCGATGGACAATTTATGGCCGTCGTGAATATGTTAATAGTTAAAATAGTGACTATTTTGTAAAATTAAAAAATATATAACGACTGTGTTGGTAATGCGGGTCAGTTGAGAGACGAAGTATATTATGTGTTATACTTTGTTGTGTACTGTGTACACAAACAATATGATACACGTCAAAGAAAAACACTTCAATATTTAATTTTAGGAAACGAAAATGATCAAAAAACTTAAATTGTTAGAAACAAACTACATATTATTATATGTAGTGTTAAAATGTATAATTATTGCGTATTTGTAGGCTTGTAGCTATACCAGTTGTACCTAATATTATAAATAAGTATAATATTATATATATATGCCAAATGCATACGGCCTACCTATCTATACTCTGTTCAGCGAGAGAACATGCCGATTCTACTCATCCCCCTCGTAACCCTGCCATCGAAACAGGTTCCACAATGGCAGGGTGCCACGGGATTCAACCGATCATCGTCGGTCCACTGTTCTCTCTCTGAACAGAGTATATATATTATTATTAATTTTGATATTTAATTTATTTGTTTTAGGTTTTATTTGGATATTACTTGTTAGTTGTTGCCCGAAATAGTAGACCTTCGATGTATTAGTTAGTGATATTTCATAATATTAGAGAGTCATTTTAAACACGAGTAACATCCACAAAACATGACTGTAAATTTAAAAAATGATTTTTTTTTTTAGATTTATCAATTTAATATTAGAACCATTAAATAATAAATCCGTAATATATAAAATCTATAGTTGAATAAGTAAAGAAAAGATTTTTATTATTTAAATTTTGACTGTTTATTTTTTAATATTCTGTTAGAATGGCTCTAGTTACAATATCCAGCGCAGTGATCACGCGCAGAGCTAAGTAAAAAGAGCTCGCTACGACTTATGGTCCCATTTTATAAGCATTTTGAAATCTTGATAATTTACACGCTCATAACTTAGATAAAAATAAAAATATCATAAAATAGCCAACGTAGTGAAACAGCTGGTAATGTTCTCAACTTAAAGTTTGATAATCGGCGAATTCACTCTTATAATACTGAAAGTTACCTTAAAGTGTACTAATTTTTTATTTTTTAAATAATTTCAATAATTGCAAATAGTTCTAAAATAATAAATAATTTTTTAATAAAAAATAAAATTGTTTTATTGCAATTAGATGGCAGTTAATTTTTTTTAAAAGTTTGTATGGGGAGTCGGGGCCTATTAAAAATTACTGTGCCATAGGCCAAACTGTGAGTTAACACTGGTTAGTGGTTACATGTTTATTTATTATTTTTATTTTTACACTGCGAAATAACCTAGATTTAGATACTATATTATGTAGATATAATTTGATGATAATTGTATTTCCGTTATTCCATAACTGTTGATTATAGTTTATATTATATAATTACCGATGATAAGCTCAAAAAATTTTTACTCTAGTAATATTTTATAAACTGTTATACTGTTATGATAAAACAGCCTATGTAATATGTTATACATAATGTTAAATGTATAGGTATTACTGTATTAGGTACTATCTCTAGACTCTAGAGACTCTTTTTTTTGGTTTAGAACTCGCTGTAACAGCTGTTTAAAGATTTTGATTCTTTTTCTATAATCTGGCATAATTTAATGAATATAATGTATATATGTTTATGGTATTTTACATAACTATATCAACTGCCCAGCAATTTTAAATTGAATTGGATGAGAATCCCTAGTAGAAATATTCGTAATTCTGATTTGTTCTATTATATATCTACCTAAATTTATTCAAAACAAATTGTGGCAATAATTCATTTTTTTTCAAAGCTCTTTTAAACTCTAATAAAATCTCCACTGTATTGGATTTCTTTTACTCGATTTCACCCAGTCTTCAAAGCTGAAACTTTGTTTATTTTTAAACATAAAGCTTAATATTATTTTGTTTTGATTTTTATATACCTAATCAATTTTTTTGTGTCTTTCTGTTAGTTTTATTCATATTATTATTACTATGTCTATTCGTTTTCCATGTGTCGAAAATGTTATATTATTCTGTAATCTGTAATATTTTGATAAAATGCTTTTGCCTGTTAATTATTATAAATATATAAATAATGGTAATTGGTATGCTATATGCTTGATATTAAAGTACATACAGTTAAAAATTCCCAAGGGGAGCAATTAGTACCTACAACGTAATATAAATCATTTTAATTTTGAACTATATAACATAAACAGGTAATCTGGTTTTAAATTAGACAAGGCTGAGACGTATCTTTATATCACACCAACCAATTAGCCGATTTAATTTCATACAACTTTTATCGGAGTATTTTCTTATCGAGCAATAATAATATATCGGTGGTGCGTGTGGCCAATTGTCGGACGCCATTAGTCGTGTTAAACATATTTTTTTTGCTCAATTTTAATATTTAAGTATTTCATTAATACACAATTTTTTTTTTTGAAAAATTATTTTAAGACAGTTTTTAGAGTTTTTAGGTTCCAAATGCGTTTTTTGAAAAGGCTTTTTTTTAATAAATTCAAATCCGAGTTCTAATAATTAGTAATTACGTAGGCAAGAGTGTATATACCATTGAAATAGTTGGAAGAAAGTACACTGAAGTTTAATAGTAACATAACAAAGTCTCAACCGACGTCCGCCGACCCCCAACGAGTTACCTGGTTACCTCCGTATATGTATGTCGGCACATCGCGACCTTTTTGTTCAAACCAACCGCCACGATTAACTAATAAGACTTATATAAATAATCAAGATTATCAATCACTCCTAAATGTCAATAAACAATATAATATAATATGTATAGGTAGAATATTGTTCCTCTTTACTTTAATTATTAAACTGAAAATTAAGGTAATCTTTGAAATATTTTAAGTCCTCAAGGGGGCTCCAGCACCCATCATAGCTCCTCTTGTAAAGTTGTAACCTCGCCATAAGTAGGCCTGTTCTGTTTTGTAGTTTGTTCAATACTACACACTATACACGAGTAAAACTTAACTTGAATAAATATATAGCTTATATAGTCAAATAAAAATTGGACAGGCCCGGGCCTAGTCAGCCTATCCAGTAAACACGCCACTAATCCTACCAAAGAGAAGAAGCGAACTAGGCTTATCGTAGAGTTTTAAGAATATTCGTATTTATTGCTTACAGACGGGATGTGGAGTGGTTGACAAACTCGGTGCGTATCACCATGATTAATTAGTTATTGGTTAATAGTTATAGTTAATCATGCGTCTCACAAAGTCGCTGACATAGTCACAGCTATATTTCCTAAATTTACTCTGTCATGTCACGGATGACGACCACTCAAGTGGCTCCGCTTGAGTCCACTCCACTACTCATCCAGTCAACGCCAGAAATGGTATCTAACTATCTAAAGGGGAAGAACTGTCCAAAACCCACTTATTACCGCGGTTACCGGGAAATTTGACGGTTCGCCGTTCGGCGACTGGGTCACACTGTCGTCCACCGAAGGCTCTACGCCGGGCGGCTGCCGTTCACGCGTTCGACCTTCAAACTCCCTCAAAGGTCGACTCCGGCCTGGCTACGTCATAATATGGTTGCGGCCGCAGCAGCTGATGCCGTCGCCGTATCACGAGATTACGGCGTCCTTTTCTCCTCTCTCAATTTCCCATTCCCGTTTCCCGGTGACCGACGACCGTCGCTACAGTCCGCCGATCGATATCCGTCGACGTTCCTCTTCCACCAGCCCATTTCCGTCCGACGACACTCCATCGGCGCACTACTGTTCACTGCAAGTAAGTAACCGAATATTATTTCACCAACTATAATAATATTATTTTAACTATTCATGTTTTGGTGTCGTCACTCCGAACTGATCGCTAAATATGTCGTTACTAACAGTACCTGCCCGTCAAAACTTTATTAATTTTTATTAAGTAGTCATAACAGACACATTTCCCCCTCTAGACTGAATAGTTCTAAACGATGAGTTATGAGCAGATTTTTTGACATCAATTGTTACAAAATGTATGTTACAACAATATTAATCAGTTACTGTTATTGATATATCTTGCCGGACATGACCCGACGGTTGTCGGTTGGCCGTGATTTAGGCTCTTGTCACCCCCCACAAAGCTTATTTTCTCAATCTCAAACCGTAATCTGTAGCAAACTATGTATGTCTGTGTCAATGAGACCAATCATCGTGGCGTCCAGAGATTTTTGTATCTATACACGCGCTAAACCATTGATCTATCCCTTAGGCGGGCTCGGTCACGAGCCAGGGCAACACTGTGCCTGCTTATTTATTTCTAACAAGACACTCGCTACACATAGTCAAGCCAGAGTCTATGTGCCACCATGGCATTTATAGACATTTAAACTACCATGGTAATTCGTGATTTTTGTATGATATATATACGAGCACAGCATTCTGCGTCTAAACATCCGGGATTCACTACCATCGCCTTAAATCCTGGACCATGAAAATTCCTAGAAAATCTCATTCTCATGACACCGAAAACTATTAAAAATTATCCATATTTTATAAACAACAATTTTTTTTTTATTCGTCAGGTATATACTTTAGATTAACATGCATAGTAATATTAAATAGTGCATTTAATGTACAATACGAGTTATTAGTTACAATAATAGAGATTATCGTGGTATATCCACTCGGTGAGTGTCTTCTATTAGTGTTGATTTAATAGATTTTCCATTAAAATAACGATTTCAACCATGTTGAAGTGTCTATTGTTTGCAAAAAGATAAGTACCTGTATGAGACTTGAGAGATATGTCTATTTCTATGACACACTGTTGTTTATTGACAGCCTATATTGCATTAGAGATTGTGTCAGAAATTTATTGTTTTTCATACAGGTATATTATTATAATATAGTTTTTGGTTTTTTGTAGTTGTTTTTGGTACCATTTATGTATAGTTAAAGGTCTGCATATTAATTAAATCGTGTTTATATACATTTTACTGAAGCTTATACTGTTATATTGATTGATCTAATTTTATCTCATTTCGTTAAGTGGTATATTTACGAGTAGAAAAACAAGGTGATTCAAGGTTAATAGACTTAACCTTGAATTATTTGTGGACCTTTTATTTTTGATCTTCATTAACCACCAAATATATATTTAAATAATTGAGTTGAGATTTTTTAGTTGACACTTTTAAATGATGATTACTAATTAGTAATAACAAATAGGTAAACATGTAAATTGAACTTACTCAAATGCAAGGTGTTATCTGAATGGTTAATATAACTTTATATTAGTTATTCAGATAATTTAAACAAAAGTTTGTATCTGCACTTCAATTGAATATTTGAATACTTTTTTTTTTTAAAATAATAATGACTGCGACGAGACCTATAAGGATAGTGTGACCAGACGTCCCTCATTAGGAAGGATTATAAAGTTTGAAATCTGTGTCTGCCCTATTCAAATAGTCCCGCATTCACAACATTTCAATATTTTAATGATTTATTTAATTGTTATGTAAATACATTTTTTACTACATATTGTCCATGGTTTTAGTTATAACATTTATACCACTGAGGTGTAGTGACCACTATCATAAATAATTATTATAATTATATTATAACTACCTACTAATTAGTATTTATTCAAATGTTACTATTTATAAATATTAATTTTACATAGAAATAAAATGAATTGACACACTAATACTAGTAAGCGTTTTATAGTTTTATACAGTAGCTATCGGTAATTGTTAAACACTTTTAGAAAGTGTCCCCCTTTTAAACTAGACTATTATGGCTACACTTTGTAAATACTTGTAGAAATCTACCATTTTTAAGATGGTTAAATAATCGTATTACACAAATATATATTTGATAAAATAAAATCACTCATTAACTTTTGCTTTGACTATAATTTATAATTATGTTGTATGTATGTCTGCATGCAAATCAATCTACTTATAATTAATATGAATGATAGTCGATAACTATTAGTATGTCATAGGCGACATAATAGGTATATAATAATGATAAGTTGCCATTAACAAACCTAGGTAAGATGTTAGTAAGCTTAATTATAAATTAATAAAATCCAATATATGTGTTTGATGGAGAAAGAATTATATTTAGAAACTTGATTAGAGGCTTTATTTCAAGATCGGATATAACATAATATAGGTACTGTTTTATACTTATATTATTAAAACATTTTCATAGTTTACTAAACAATTAATAAATTATATTAAATACATTTAAATTTCTTAGTTGCAATAAGTAATTGTAAAGAATACTGATCATTATGTTCATGAATATTTTTTTACATTACATAACCTTATGATGCTACATTATTATTTACTAGTAATTTCTAATTAATTATGATATTATTCAGTATACAGTATACACTATACAGATAACGCTTACATATCAGTAGTACTTAAGTTAGATTATTAGATTCTCGATGAGTTAAAAAAACTATTTAATGTTTAGATTACTATTATAATTAATTAAAATCTATTTATTTGGACTTTAAGCATTTCAGGTTGTCACCTTTAGACTTATTACTTTGTCTCCCTAGAGACTTTCCTTTTTTTATTTAAAATGTATTGAGCATATTTTAGTTAAGTCAAAAA
This sequence comes from Neotoxoptera formosana, assembly GCA_022818045.1. NCBI lineage: Eukaryota > Metazoa > Arthropoda > Insecta > Hemiptera > Aphididae > Neotoxoptera > Neotoxoptera formosana. The sequence continues at coordinate 74,339,311 of CM040631.1, read as the reverse complement.
TTAACATTTAAAAACACTTAGTACCTTAATAATGAGTACTAAATTATTTTCAAATATGCAGTACTTTTACAAAATAAAATGTACCTATTACAACAGTATTTAAAATATTTCCTCTGTATATTATAAGACTTAAATTGTGTTTTTAACCTTATAAAATGTTAATGTATTTTGATAATTAAAATTATTTTGTCCTCAGAATACAAAATTTATTTATGATGTTACCTCTTTGTAAATATCTATTGAACCTCAAACAGCATTCTGATTTAAAATTAATACTTTCTAGGTTTGTATGTTTCCCTTTCCTAAATGATAATCCTTTATTTATTTTCTTTGGTTACCTTTTTAAATTTATTTTATTCTATCTACCTAATCAAGTTTTAATTTAATCTTTAGAGCTGCAATATATCTCACTTAATAAAATATAAATACCTATTTAAATTGTTATTACTTTATACCTTTACAACTTGCAGTTTTAAATCCGTTAAATTGAAATTAAAATTACCTATATTATTCACTTTTATAACTTATTATTAATATTATATTTATATTAATATAGAGCAATTTGACCGTAACCTCATTCTGACATTGCCATATAAATATATATTTGATTATCAGCCAAATCAGCCATCTAACAATTGTTTATCTGTTATTAATCATTCATTTAATTATTGTTTTTAGACACTTGCAGACTTCAAACATCAACCGTTTTTCTTGTAACGAAAACATGCCGATTACAAAGGTTGTAGCTCGTTCAATTTTCGACTCCAGGGGTAACCCCACTGTAGAAGTAATTATTTTATTTTTTTCATAGTTTTTTTACCAAATTGAATATATTTGATAAATAATATAATAATAATATATTTGTTATTTAATAAATAGGTTGACTTAACCATTGACAATGGACCAGTATTCCGTGCAGCAGTACCATCTGGTGCTAGTACTGGTATCTATGAAGCATTAGAACTTCGTGATAATGACAAGTGTAATTATCTTGGAAAAGGAGTAAATACTGCTGTTAACAACATAAACAACATCATTGCACCTGCTCTTATTAAAGCGGTAATAACATTTTTTAAAATTTATTTAACTTATTTATTATAATGTCATCTTTATAATAGTTAACTATTAATTTCTATATATTATAAATATTATTTAATAGATTCTGAGCGTGGCAAAAGAATATATTGTTTTTACAATGACGTATGTGTCTTTTTTGTGGCAGAAAAAATGCTTCCATTTTCTACTTAACCGTTTTTTCTAATAGGAAATTAAATCCAGTTTGTATTATTATTATTATTTTTTTTTGGGGGGGGGGGATCGAAAACGAGCAATTAAAAATATAACTGGTTACAGAATATAATACTCATGTTTAATAGTAGTTATTATTATACAGGGTGTCACACTAAGATCTGACAAATAAAATAACTTTTGTTCTAATCAATATTTTTAAAAAATTTCTTTTAAATATAATTCATAGACACTTGCGCTACATTTTTTATTTTTTAATACTGAAAATAAAAAACTTAAAAATTGATAAATTATAATGTTTCTAACATAAACTAAATCGTCATTTACTTAACAAAAATATTGATATTTAAAAAAATTGTAAAAAAAATCAACCATTTGACTTAAATAAGTGTTTTTACCATATACAGTTTTCTGAAAATCAGATTTACAAATTGGCTATATTGAATATTTTGAAAAAAAATGTTATCAATTTTTAAGTTTTTTATTTTCAGTATTAAAAAATAAAAAAATGTATACTAAAAATGTAGCGCAAGTGTTTATGAATTAAATTTAAAAGAAATTTGTAAAAAATATTGATTAGAACAAAAGTTTTTTCATTTGTCAGAACCTCTGTGGGACACCCTTTATATCTTTTGTATATAAATGATTGTCATTTGTTAAAAAATAAAAAACTTAATATTTTTATTGTGAATTTCTTTTTTTTAAATTTTACTTAAAAAATTTAACTATAGGCTATAGATTGACATCTAGAAACATTATGGACTAACCTTTCAAAATAATCATTTTATATATAATATGCAAATGCAGTATTTTTGGCCAAAATGAAATCAAGCTACATAATAATATTACTAGAAATATAATAATTTTATTAAGTATAGGTACTAGGCTCACACACCTGTATCTGCTGAGAATTGTTTTTCGTATGCAATGATTTATCGTTGAATTAAAATTTAACACATCTACTACAATGGCAGCAAAGCGCTACCCACTTGTCCAACTATTTTAATTAAAAATAATATTATTTAAAATGCAATTATTTTAATTGAAAAAAAAATCCAGATATAATGTTTATTATGACATTGTGTGGATAATATCTAAGTACATTTGATATATTTTTTTTATCCATAAATAAGAACATTTTTATTTGTATAATATTATGAATATTGAATATTGCCCTTTGTCTATAAATATACTTTTAATAATAATAATAATAGTATATATTATTAATTAGGATTAGGACTTGGGTTTTTGTGTAAAAAGTGTCATTAAACAACAAAAAAACGCATCATTGTAAAACCATCACTCTTCTCAGTATCTCAATTAGTTCAACATTTACCTTTGAGGTTTAGGATACAACATATATTTTAATATTTTATTATCGACCATGTTTGGTATAGGGACTCATAGTCACTGAACAAAGAGCTATTGATGATATTATGCTAAAATTGGATGGAACTCCAAACAAAGCTAAGCTTGGTGCCAATGCTATTTTGGGAGTTTCATTAGCTGTAGCTAAAGCTGGTGCTTTCAAGAAAGGCATTCCTCTTTACAAGTAAATATTTAAATATTCAATTGTATTAAAAATTATTCATAACTAATCAATTATTATAAAATAGGCACATCGCTGACTTAGCTGGAAACAAAGAAATTATTTTGCCCGTTCCAGCTTTCAATGTTATCAATGGTGGTTCTCATGCAGGAAACAAGTTGGCTATGCAAGAATTCATGATTTTGCCTACTGGTAAAAATATTTAATAATAATATAAATACTGAGTCAATTTTTCAATTAGTTTTTCTTTACTTAACTTGTTTATAAATTCAAATATTTTTATTTTTAAAATTGAACCACTTTTACAGTTTTATCTATTTTTTTGTCAGACATATAGCAATTTTACTTTCATAAATTGGTTTTAATATTTTGATATATTACTGAAATTAGATTTATGTATGTGTGTGCATTCTATGTATGATGTATCTAATGAATAATGTGCATAACAGTTGGGAAGTATACTACACTGTCTTCACACATTAATTATCATTCTATACTTACATAGACATGGAGGAAATACATAAATCCCTAGAACGAAAATTTATGTTTAGAATGAGTTTAAGCAGATGTTTTTCATAATTTTTCTTAGTAAAATAAATCCATTGATTTTTAAATTCAAATACAATGTTATTTAATATGTTTATGAATAACTTGTTAATATCTCATTCAAAAAGCACACTAATCAAATAATTGAGCTCCATTTTTGGAATGCAGTGAATGATTTTTTCTTCAAATTTGTAATTTTGTAACCACTAATAAAGTGTATAAATCTAGAAAAATACTCAACTCTCAGTTTCTGTATTTAACTTTTTTTTCAAACAATTATTTATAAATAGGTGCAAGTTCTTTTACCGAGGCTATGAAAATTGGATCTGAAGTATACCATACCCTTAAAAATGTTATCAAGGCTAAATTTGGTTTGGACGCTACAGCTGTTGGTGATGAAGGTGGTTTTGCTCCCAACATTCTTGAAAACAAAGAAGGTTTGCGTTTAATTGAAACCGCTATTGAAAAGGCTGGATACAAAGGAAAAGTTGAAATTGGAATGGATGTTGCTGCTTCTGAATTCTATGTGTAAGGCAATTTTTTTTTTTTACATTTTTTATTATTATCATATATGATTTTCGTAACTTGAATGATTGTAATAATAATTGCAGTGATGGAAAGTACGACTTGGATTTCAAAAATAAGTCTGACAGCAAAGATAAAAGCCAAATCATCACTACTGAAGCTCTAACAGACTTGTACAAAGAATTCATTAAGGAGTTTCCAATGGTTTCAATTGAAGATCCATTTGATCAAGATCATTGGGAAGCATGGACTACACTTACTGCTTCTACTGACATTCAGGTATGTTTTGTCATTAAATTAATAATTTATACTTTAAAAAAAAACTCAATTCTAGGAAATGTTGAAGAGGATATTTCACCAGCATTTGTGTCACCGTCTTATAAGTGTGTAACATGTAAAATTACATTCAGCAGTTCTCATTTAGCTTTGTTAGTCTTAGTTTTAATAAAAGAGTAAATTAACTCCTCATTATTACCCTTATTATCCACAAAATGAGAACTGCTAAAGTTAATTGTCTATATTATGCACAAGTAAGAGACGACAACACATGTGGGTAAGATATCCTCAGGTTAGGTTATTGTTCTAAGTTTAAATGTATGACAAAAGTTATAAAGCTTAAGGCAACTAATATCTTGATTGATGGAAAAAAAACTTTATTTTAAACAATTTTGAATTTAAATAATATAAATCCTGGAGATAATATTTCAGAGTGGCTAAAAATCTTGATTATAAAACCTTTAAGTCTAGGTACTTGACAAAAATCGGTCAGCTTAAAATATCCTCCATGCCGCATCTCACCTAGTGCTCCCATTACACCATGTGGTCTGACCTTATACTAATTGGCCTTTTGTACACTTAGAGCGGTCATCGATAGAGGGCGCTCTGCATGTGTGACCTGTGACCTGCACGATGATAATAATTATTATTATAATTAGTTATAGTTCCGCGAAAGCCTTATAAAAAAAGAGGGGAAATAATAATAGTACGGTATTATTGTACAAATGTATATTATACTAGACATGCACCAACAACACTGATGTGATTTTACTGTACATCATCGTAGTATGTCTGACCGGTTACTACCACAGCTACTCTATAGGCAAGGCCACTCTATTAGTATGGGTCTGACTTGAAATGAGTCATCCTTAATCATGTTTTGTTGGTAATGATCAAGCCATAGAGTAACTTGTTACTCTAGGTGACATGGAGGGTATCAATAGAAGCTGGAAACAGTTTTTATAGCTCATTGAACATTTTACTTATGCAAAATGGTACCTTTCTTTCATGCAATAGAGTATAAATTTTCAGGTTTTATAATATTTTACAATATTAAATGTATTTTACTTTGTTGGATATTATAGATTGTTGGTGATGATTTAACTGTAACCAATCCAACACGTATTGCCGAAGCAGTAGAAAAGAAAGCTTGCAACTGCTTGTTGCTTAAAGTCAACCAAATTGGTACTGTTACTGAATCCATTGATGCACATTTGTTAGCTAAGAAGAATGGATGGGGTACCATGGTATCTCATCGTTCTGGCGAAACTGAAGATACATTCATTGCTGATTTAGTTGTTGGATTGAGTACCGGACAAGTAAGTTTTTAAATAATTATTACAAGAGGTATATTGTTGGAATCTGACTATGCTATCCTTTACATTAGTATTGCTCATAACTAAGTGAGTAATAATATAAATAATAATAATAATAATTTTAGATTAAAACTGGAGCTCCTTGCCGTTCTGAACGTCTCGCCAAGTACAATCAAATACTCCGTATCGAAGAAGAATTGGGTAGCTGTGCTAAGTATGCAGGAAAGAATTTCCGTAACCCACAAGCTGGAAACTAACTATTTCTTGAAATGAATATCTAAGCATCTTAAAAAATTCTGAGCAAGGAGGAATAACATACTAATAAATACCTCATTATTTATATCCAAAGAAAATAACGATAGCAGTAAAGTTATCAATTCAAAATCGGTATATACTTTAGCATAGAAAAAATACGTACAAGAATAGATGTTGGTAAACAATATCCTAAATTCCATTATTCAATTGTTTATGTTTTTGTAGCAATTTGTTGTGTATTAATGTATAGTTGTGTAAAAGCTGTTTAAGCTGCTAACATTTTTGTAAAAGTAAATATTTTTAAAAATTAAAATATATATTCTACTTGATCAGTCAATACTAGGGTTTTAAATATTATCTGTATTTAGTACCTAAATGTTCTTTTTATTTGATTTTAAGTTCATTAATTTGAAATTGTATAGGTTGTAGTTAATTGTTAAGTGGTTTACAGTGAGATATTGAGTGTAGAGTGAGTACAAGTCATTAATCAACAATTAAACTTAATTTTTAATTTTTATACAATTTTAATTTTAAAATATCTCATTTTGATCAGGCACTTGATAAAGCTAGCTAAGTTGATACTTTTTTGAAATTGTCAGTACTTATCAGATTCATCATTTTGTATAGGAAATATATTTTAAAATATTTTTATATTATTTCATTCTCAGTATGATCATGGAAATAGACTAGACCTATATAGCACAAATCCCACACAATCACATGGCATATTAAATGCTGCACATGTAATTTTGGAGTAGATGGTAATGGCTAAGCTTCTTAAAATTAAAAAAAAAAAAAGGTCGGCAAGTGGGTACTGATCTGCTGTATAGGAGGTGTCGAGTGGATTACTGTAATGGATGTGTTAAACTTGAATTCAATGATATGAAATCTTTGTATATGAAAACCGATTCTGAGCAAAGACTGTCAGCCTACATTACTAAGTAAATGTTATGATATTATTGCTGTTAAAGTAATTAATTTTACTATTAATAATACAGTAGGTTGAATTAATTTTTGCCAAAAAATTGTTCTTGGAAATGTTATTGTATGTATAAAATAATATAATAATATACTTTAAACGTTCAAATACCCACGAATAATATGTTTTAATAACAATAAAATAACTTAACAATGTTATTCTTTGTTTAAATATCACATTTCATCCAAATTTGAACTTAAAATGTTTATAAAAAGATACCTTGTGATTATATTTTTTAGATTTTTTAGTTCAACTATTAACTACTTACGAGAAACCTTGTTTTAAATTTTCAATCCTTAACTATTAACTATAAAAACTAAATATTTAATACATTTTTAACTACTAAATAATTTACAAACATTCGAGATATTGATGGATTAGTCAAAATTTGAACTTAAAATGTTTATAAAAAAAGTGTGCGAATGTATTTTTAATATTATTGAATTGCTATCATAACAAATTATGAGGAACCTTGTATAACATTTTCAAGCTTTTCGACCAACAACAATTTTTTTATCAACATTTATACAAATTTTTTTTTAAAAATCGAAAATTTCTTGAGTCTGGAATTTGCCCAAAAAGAGTAAATATTTTTAAAATGTTATGATGTACAAAAAAAAATGAATTCACATTTCAATGTTTATTCGTATTTGAATTACTACAAGATATTCTTTTAGGAATCACACCTATAGTTTACGGGTGAATATCCAATGTCTAATTTTAAACTCATAAAAAATATGTTTGACTTTTCGCTAAGATTTTTTTTTGTGAAAGGTAAAAAATGTATCGAGTATCTTGTGTTAAATGTTCAAATATAAGGCTAAAACAGAAATTTTTTGCGATTTTTACATATTTTGTTGAAATTTAGCTTAAAACGCTTATAAAAGACTATAGAAGACTTACAATTTTTAAATTTTTATTAGAAACAAGTTATGACGAACCTTGTATTACATTTTTAAGTTTTTAGACTGAGCAAAAAAATGTTATCGACAATAATAATAAAAAAAAAATAATAGTGATAAACAGAAAATTTCTTAAGCCCTTAAGTAGCTCAAAAAGAGTCAAAACATATTGAAAATCTCTTGGTGTATAGAAATATGTTACCTAATATAAACATTATTTGGTGAAAATTTTATGTACCTACGGTTTTTATACTTTGTGTTTCACCAAAAAACAAAATCGATTTTGCCAAAATTGGTTTTACGTAAGAATTCCAGTTTTTCCTAAATAATGTTTTTGTTTTTTCCAACGCTTTTTACTGTAAATTATTTTGTAAATAACCCTTTTAGAAATGTTTGTGTACCTAGTTCAAAATTCGAACGAGTAGTTTCTCAGTCATAAAATAGATGTAATATTGGATCTAGTATTTAATAAATTTAACAATTTTTATAATAATTGGACTATTTTTACTTATTTATAGATTGTTAATTATTAAAATGTTCAAATCACCATAGTCCCCATATCTTCTAAACCCATTATCGTGGACCTGTTACGACAGTACACAAAAGTTAAATGTCTCAAAAAGTAGGCATTCGTTCGAATCTTGATTTCGCCATAATTTCCAGAAATATGATCCACTAAATAATTTACATTTTAGAAGGGGGGGGGGGGGTTTCGTTTGAAAAACAGAAGTTTTTACATCCACAAAACAATTTGGCAGTACAAAATATCTCAACAATTTCAAAATTCGTTCTTTAGGTCTTAAAATTCCAAAAATCGGATTCCAAATAAATGCATTATTAAAGAAATAAAAGGGGACGAGCATGCTTGTCTGCATGGTGAATCATCCTGTATGCCCGTTAAAGGCTAGTTTTTCTCCGGACGATTTTTTCCTTTTTAGTCCGTATTTGCTAGTCCCTCTCCTTAATCCTACCCCTACGTGCATTCACACGCATACCCTGAAGTGTATATGCACAGTGCGCAATGCACATGTATTATATAAATTATACCCTTCTGAGTATAGATTATGTAGGCACGTGCAACGATTTAAATTTTTATCTCTCGTCACGTCCAGCAATATTATGCAGCACCGTCGTCACGAGTAGGTATTATTATCGCGGACGATTTTATAAATAATCTTATTTTAATCCGACCCAACGGACGAATCCGCGTAACGGCGATGATAATAATAATAAAAATAACGATCCGCGGATTAGAGGCAACATAAACCTGCACAGCATGCTGCACTATCTATATAGCCATATAGGTAGTCGGTAGGCAGTGTTGGGATTTGAGAAGTTCTTTTATATCTAGATAAAGATATAGCTAGTACGACAAAAATGTATCTAGATAAAGATAAAAGACAAATACTTTTTTATCTTAAAAAAATACATTTTTGTCGTACTAGCTATATCTTTATCTAACTTTTTAAGAGTGCATCTTAGGTAATACTAGCTAGGTTACTGCTAGAATATGATTTAAACTGCACAATAATTTATTATGTTATAATAATAAATTAAAGAACACTTTCTTTGGTGTTGAATATTATTATTAAAATTTATACGAATTCATATAATTCATATGGATTTATAATATCATTTATATACGTAGACGAATTTATCTAGATAAGTATAAGTCTCAGCACTGCCGGTAGGTCGTCGCCACAGCCCTATCCATTGTAAGTCGCACTGCGTAAATTAGTGTGAATGTAATAATTTTAAATTAAAAAATCAAGTCCGTTCGGGCGAGTGAAATTGTTTTTACAGACTCGTGTAATTTTCTTTTATTCATTTTTGATTGTATTATAATATATTACTACCAATATGATCATATTACTAAAACGATATATATTTTAGTTAGAGTTAATAATATTATTAATATTAGGTTTATTCAATATTGTATGTGATTTTATTTTATAATTTTTATAAATTTATAATATCACGACAATGTACATTAGCCATTAGGTACTAGAATAAAAAAAATATAGACATATTTTATTTTTACCTATAAACCTTGTATGCTTCCATACTATTTGTTCAAACAGTATTTTTGGAAATTAGGTAGGCAGGTATATAATATTATTATGTTTGGATTGGAGTGACTTTACGCGCAGTAGGTATTCTACCCTACGATTACGAGTTGGGAGTTGTGGAATCGATGGCGGCGACCCGATACACGTGAGCATATTATTAATATTTAATACATATAATTATTATGTGTATGGTGGATCGATAAAAATAAAAAATTATACTTTTGTGGCCATTATAGGATTGTATATTTGAATATCTTTATACGTAATATCATATAATAATTTTTATGTTGTGAGTTTTCACGGTTTTACAACCATCTACGAATATTGCAACCAGTCATTTTAGAGGAGCGGCGGTGGCACTCGCCCTCTCTGTTTTTTTCAACCAAATTTTTTTATATGTCATATATTATTTTCACAATACGATTTATGTACAAACTTGGATGTGGGGGCCCAACAAATTGATAATCGCCCCCCCCCCCTTGATGTTGTAATTAGTTGTGTCTGCAAAACCTCCACTGATTGTATCTATTCTACTTTAGAGTTTTCAAGTTGATACATCTGTCAACTAACCACACCAAACGTAATAAATAGTATACCTTATATCATCGGCATGAGTTATTTCATAACAATATAGTAACAACACAAACGAATTAATATCGATAAACAATGGCTAGTGCTACTGCCTACCTATTACTTATTACTTATTAGTAATTTTAGACCACGGATGGTAAATTTTACAAACGTACGTGCCAACTGCCAAATGTTAGGTAAGTACGTGATTTTTTTCTCTTGTGCCATTAAATTATAAAAAAAATGTTATATAATAACTTATTAATAAATAAGAAAAAAAAATTTATTTAAATGTATTTATTGTGTTTATTTAATGAACAATTAATAAGAGACAATAAAAAAAAACCATTCCTTAATAGTATTTTTAATTTAGTGCGATTTTGTTGTTGTTGTGGGTACTTATATGTCTTGATGCCAAATGCTAATTCATTTATATTCGGTTTATAATTTGTTTTAATTAAGTACATGCAGCACTGCATTCATCCTTTCGTCGGTTTCTTAGATCAGATTTGATAAAATATTTTTTTTAAGAGAGTGACTTGCATGTATAAGTTGACCGCGAATTTATCTGTATATATTAATATTAATATATTATATAATATTAATATACCTAACATGATATAATATTAATTTAGGATGATATAATATTTATTGTAGGATTTATATTCGAATTAAGACTTAGCCAGCATGTCGTTTTACGTTTGGTATGTTATCTACAATCTACGTCTTGACCGAAACTTAAATTTAATTTTCTAGAAGAAGTCAACGATAATGAAAAAAGTGTTTACATTGTGATAGTTTTATTATTTATTAAGTATTAAAAATAAAATATAATATAATAAGTATTTTAATTTTTCGAGTTCCATCTTAGGACGGATTTGCCATCCCTAGATGCTATATACACTTTTATAAGGTATAGAGTATAAGAGTATAGACTTATAGTTACATATAATTTTTAATATGGATCTAGGAGAACCTACGATTTATTTTGTTTTGGGCACGGTGTAAAATATCGGTGGAAGACATCATGTACCGTACAGAAGCTCCAAAATCCCAGAATACCTCTGTGCTTCATTACAATTTACAGATATTAAATTTAGAACTACCTACATATTATGTATCGTTCAAAAACGCCAAACGTAAGTATATGTAAATTATTTATTATTCATTTTTTTTTTTTTATTAAATTGAGTGCGTGACATCAATGGTCATTGGACGGACATTAAGTTTTAGTATTTACAAAAAGGTTATTTACACGAGTTGTATATTATTCGAATACAATCGATATGAAATAAATCATTAAATATTATTTAGATTTTGTTGAGCAGTTTTAAGTTGTGTAAAAATTCCAGAGTGGGGCACTCCAGACGTCATGGCAGGAGCAAATCTCTTTTCCTTTTCGAAACACCTACGAACACGTGGTTGACTCTTAGTTTGGTGCCGCAGCTGGTGCAGATTGAAGGTTCTTCTCTTTTCATGAGGTGTTGGTAAGTAATGTGGCTTGGCCTATCCTAAGGTGTCTGTTTCCTGTTTTCTGGTGATATTTTTGTTTAAAGACCAAGGATAGGTGGTTCTTTAGATCTTGTGTAATTTGGTTGACAATTGAGGCCACATGTCATGTGTTTCTTTTGCGACAATTCTGTTGACATCCTGGTAATGGATATAAATTGTTAATCGACCAATGTATTACCTGATTAGGTACGATAAAGAGCGTCAGAGTTTTTGTGTTATAACATTTTATTGTTAGTACCACAGTACCCAGACTATAATATTTTCTCATAGATACCTACCTAGTCTGTGTTAGTACTTTGTAAGTATTTTCATTAGTTTGGGTATACCGTATTGACGATGAATTGTACAAAAACATTTACGAACAGAATAGTTTTATGTATCATTATTTTGTTTAACGAACAAATATATAGATTCTATACGATTAAATATTATATATTATTATGGACGTATTAAAAATATTTTGCAATATATGAAATATTGATGCAAATTACATTTTTTTTTGTATCTTAAGCGCTCGTGTCATAATATATCAAGTATAATTTTATATTAGCGCTTATGTCCTACTCTTATATCGACATAAATGATATGTATTTTTTATATCTTAGGCGCTTATTTGTCATATAATAAGCCGTAAAACATATTGTTGGAAATATTTTTGAAAACGAGGGTCAATATTTGTATACACTATAGGACCTACCTAAACCCATTGCATATTTATTTTATTTTTGTTAGATATATGGGATAAAACCCTTTTGAACATATTATATATAGGTATACATGAATATTTACAAATTATATATGACATAGACATATTAATGGCTAAACAGTATTACCTACACGAAAATATTAAAAAGACACGTAGGGTCCATTGGTTGGCATTGGGCATCATACGTATCATAAGATCGGTTTGAAGGTATTTGGTGGTGGCACGGGGAATGTAAAAAGGAGGCAGGAGTTACAGTGCGGGTATTATAGCGTCGGGGTACTTGAAAACATAATATAAAGGAACATCCTCGTAGACGCAAATAGCCTTTCATTTTTTGGGGGGAGGGTGGGACTTTAGCCATAACATGCTTATTACCACATAATATAACAATTAGTATTAATTACTAGCTTTTGAAGTAGAGGGACATGACACATAATTGACTAAGGCTTCCTAAGCCCCTCCTCCATTTTCGAGCCAACGTTATAAGGAAAGTAATTCGGATGAGTTAATATTACCACGTAACAATATCCATCCAAGACCTTATTGCCTGAAATACGTGTCTAACCTACTCCGAGAAAATCAAACCAAGTTTCTATAAGCAACAGGTTCATAGTAATGGGGGTTTACGCGGCCGGATATTCAATATTTAAAGCTTGCATACCTCAAGAGTTTGAGAATTTCTTATTGTTATGACACGAGCATTGAATTGCAAATAATATTTAAAAGAAGCGAATTAAAAAAAAAAAAAAATCGCACTTCTGATAAATATAATATCATTACAATATATATTATTATGTACTCATAAACGTCACGCATGAAATAAAATCATACCTACGCGTAAAGAATTAAAACATATGTCTATACAGTATAAGACGTATAATATATGTTATGCAACTGTTTATTACTTGCAGCGATTTGCGCGCCGTAAAATAATAATAATAATAATAATACATACCAATATTGAACAATGTGATTTGCGATTATTATATCGATATTGTAATATATTTCCGGTATAATATTATATTGTCGTAAAGCGAATCCGCCCAAGGTCATCCCGCTGAACATAATAATTAATGTACAGTGCTGCGGCCCTCTCGACTATACACATTATTATATACTGCCGTACCGGTACAGTGGTGGGCCTCAAATTTACATACCGAGTCCTCGGATTTCACCATATTATACACATTCAGACATAATCAAAAAAAATATGTACACGCCAAATATGTGTAACGCATTGGATTGTGACGTTTTATAGAGATATTAATATTGTATTTTATTATAATGTATAATAAACAAGTATATTATATAGACAAGACGTCATAATTACCTATTACAAAAAATATCTTTACCAAAGTTAATTCGCACGATTTTTGCAGGTAACGTTTTATAATGAACAATTTTATATTAGTATTGCAGACTCGAGTATCTCATCTATAAATAGCATACTGAATCATAATATTATTATATTGATGTCGAATCACGTTTGAATATAATTTTACACTGTACACCGCTATAGGTATATAATTTTCTTACGGTTGTTTGTCTCTCGGACGAAAACAACGATTAGCGTAAGTATACAACAGTGGTCTATGATTATTTTCCACGAGGATAATTTTAAGGTATATATATTTTAATCGAGCATAAGCCATATTGATTAACTGGCCGAGTTCGTAACACAACGTACGACCCACCGCTGCCACCGGTGATTCTCCCAATCCTCCGTCGTTTTTGATTAATTTAGTCGATTTGAACGTATACATGTATCATAATATTATTATTGTGTCGTATATTTTTGTAAAATATGATTTCACACAAAAATTATTTATCAAAACATCGGCTCAAAGTCCCCGATCTTTCGATATTCCAAACCGTCCCCGCAAAGAAGTGCAGGGAACCTGCGGCGTATAAAAATATATTTACGTTTACGTTGCTTAACGGTGTTCGGGTTTAACTGCAGTTTTAAGCGAAAAATATTGACACCTCTGTAATAGTATTATTTATATGGCAATCATCGATGATGGACTATAGTCCATTGACGACCCTCGGCACCCGGAAATTTTTTTGTGGCTCTCGAGTAAAATTTATAATTTGTACAGATCTAGACATTATAATATGACGTATTAAGATGGTGTGGACTGGAAACAGCAGTTGTTTGTTTGCAGATATATAAGTACCTTGTAAATAATATATTAGTACGACCAGCGAAATTAGAATGGTGGCCGTCGCGTGCCTGCAGGTGGCCGATTATATAATATACCCAACAGTTATGAACTTCAATAAAGTAAATTTGACATGACCATATACATATATTTTTGTTTAAAATAAAACGAGGTAGGCGTATATTTAAATACTGTGGCCCGTGAAAAATGTATATTTATATTTGTTGACCCTTGACATCGAAAAGGTTGCCGACCCCTGCGGACTAGAGTGATTTTAATAATTATTGTTTAACATTATATAGGTACCTATAGGCACCGTCCGTCACGTATTCGGCTGCGTGCTGTGATTTATAAATTAACATACTTACGCCAAAATATAAAATTAGGCTTTCGATCCAAAACCCATTGATAAATATTATATATACCATTATGGCATTACGCCTATAATATTATGTTCTATAGGTTGGCGATTTCGTAACCTATATGACGTTATTTATGCCTGTGCGAATGAAACGATTGCACGGCTAATAGATAATGATTTCGGTCCGTTTTCTGTATTCTACGATGTACCTACCCTGCACGCGTAAACAATAAACTGCTCCGACATGACCTGATTTCTATGATGTGTACCGAATTGTGTCTGCGTAAAATTGTGCGGTCTTAACGATTGCACGCTCATATACCAGACGGACGAGGCACGGACTGAGGATCGTGAATGTGGCCTGCGCAGTCCTTTATTTAAATATAATATTAGATTATGCGAAAAGTATATGCTAACGGTGAGACACACACACACACACGATAACCGTAAGTACTGATTAGTAATTTTGCCCTAAGTACTACCAAAAATCCTACTGTTGTAAAATAATATGTTATAAATTATAATATAATATAATATACCTATTACCTACTTACTCATATAGTATTTACGAGTGGCTTGGCAAACTTGACATTTTTCAGAGGCTAGTTTATTATTTCACCCACTTTGTAGCACTCGCGGATAAAGACATTCACTGTAATATTTGTAACTACATATCGTATAGTTATTACTAAAAAAAGGTTATATAGTTAATACTAAAATCACCATTACTCACCCACCCATCCACCACCCCTCAAAAAACTCGGTGGCGGCCGCCTCTCGATTGCCTTCTTCTCCACGCCATGCCACTGGTATCTACGATCTACCTATACCGGGCTATACCTATATGTTTTATGATTTGTATACTTATGTATGTGGTACGTATATATATTAGCACACAGGTCTGCAGCTGCATTTTTTAGAACAAAATATGTCGTGAAATATAGCAAACTAAAATGTAATTATACCTAGGTACATTCTGATAGTTTGATACATTACGCGTGTAAATAGATAACTGCAGTATATTTAGTATATATTATATAGTTTGCGGTAAAATACATCAATACTTTATCAGAAACAAAAATAATTTATTCTTGAATTTTTTGTAAGAATCTACTCGCGAAATATTTTTTTTGAGCAGTAGGTGTAAAAAAAAGGTTGCTTTGTGAATATCCCTTTTGTATGGGTGGTTTATAAAAGGGCCTAACAACAATATAATGCTTCCGCCGAAAAAAAAAATACTTTTAAAGAAAACAGCTCTTAAAATACTTTTTATTGTATACTATAATATACAGTGTTCATGTATACATAAAGTTAAAACGTTGAATCAGCAGCGTAGGCACTATAGGCGTTCAGTATAATAACGTACATTGCAATGACTCCCCCCGTCCTTATTAAACTTTAAAAACAATATCGTTGAAGATAATATAAACACGAATTTGAACGACAATTTTTTAGGATTTACACGAATCTTATTTACGAGGTATTCATTCAAAACCACGAGGTAAAGTGGGCGTAAAGTTGTTATCCCAGCACCCCCAGTGAATTTATAAATTTTTTTAATTTTCCTAAACTTGAAATTAGCACGTAATGAATTGCACGATTATCACCGATGTCGACATGTCATGATTAAAACCCGTATTACCCGTTACCACGGTCCCGCTTATAGTTAAAAATGTTTGCAATTTTTTTTTGCAACGTGCAAACTAATGATAATTATTTGCAAATTTTTTTTTAAAATTTAAATCAGCATAGTGTAATGTAATTAACATAATAGCTATGACAGAATAGAAAATGTATTTATATTACATCATAATATAATATAACTTACTATAGTATAAATGGGTACACCCTACCTTGGAACCCGCCATCGGGTGGGAGGGGGGGGGGCTAAAGGGGCCGTTGCACTTCCTAGGATTTTGTTAACTGAAAAAATAATATGTAATATTATATTATATATCACATTATCACATATAGTAAAATATTTCTAGCATAGAAAGTGTTAATATCACGATACAGTAAACTGCAGTAATAATATAATAACAGGGAAAATAATTACCACAATAACCCATAGACCAAAATATATATTAATTCGACCATTGCATTTCAATATTTCCTCGGGCGCAATTTTATTCTGCTGGCGCCGCGCCATTGCAGTACACTATAATACACTGCACTGGTCTGCTGTGTATAGTATACACGATTTAAATACATTGACATTAAACTGAAATATGCCTTTATATTGTCTACACTATTTTAATATGAACCCTTATCAACATCCGCCGTTTGAATAATATATATATATATGTATTTGACTATAACAGCTGTAGGATTCGTATTTGTTGTGTTAGTTTTGACGACCTATATATTATATAATATACTGTTGTCACTTGTCGAACGAAAATACCCCTTCCCAACTTTGAACTTTTTTCAAATTTAGTGACTCCATAAAGCCGACCACCTGTAAAGATTTTCGGATTACTGACTCGTAGTTTATATGTTAATTGTGAATTTTGCAAGAACAAATGTTAACCCACGAGGATGAGGTATGAACAAATTTAGGTAACCAGTAAAATAAACCAACCACTAACCGTGATATTACTTATCACTGCCGTTGAATGTTCAAGATCGATCGTTAAAGTGATTATATTCATTTTAATCCAAGGCGTGTATTTTACCACAGGTTTATTTTTTTGGCGAGGTAGGGGGTTAGTTAGGCCCATTTACGGAAAAGCGGCCAATTTTCTTCGTGGCACATCTCATACCAAATTCTCGCGCACGCCTATGGTGACTTATCTTATAAATAAATCATAATAATCAAATTTATTGTTCAACTCGTATTTCGCTATACGATCTGTAATATTTAATATACTGCTAGGTATTATTACCCTCAAGAACAGGATTACTCGGGTGATATAGTGTCGTATCGTACAGTGTCTAATTGTATACTAATTATATAGCTACTAAATATTTACGTTTTTAATGCTACTTAAGTGTTAGAAAAAAAAAAAAAATTCACTCGGCATACGATTTATCTGTACGGCAAAACGTCTGCGAGACGATAGATGATCGACACCGCGTGGTACGACGTTCGATCCGTCGATGAAAATAATATTTTAAGATGTACGCGTTGCAGGCATTTATCGGACAGAAAGAAAAATGTCTTCTCAAAAGGTTGTCGTCCAAAGAATTCCCGAAGCGAGTTTACAACTGTTCCTGTATACCTATATTCATAGTGGTAATAAGTGCGCTAGATTGTATTTTTATTATATAGTAAAAAAATATTATGGGTACTCAAACTATACGTGGTAGGTGCAGGCCGTTTTAAAGGTTGTTGTCGTGTTCCCGAAACAGAGTAAGTACATAATTCTCGGGCACCAAATTTGTCGATAAATCGTGCGTCCAACGTCTATAGGACACTGCTGCTATTGCGTTTCGTGAAGTTTTGTTTTTTTTTTACGACTTTGCAAACACTGAATATGGTTAGTATATGTAATAATATTATTATTACTGTTTGGATGCAAAAACGGAAATCTTACGCCAAGTTTCGGTCGTCGAAATAACGGCGGCAGCTGTAGGTACAGCATGCGTATATATATTATACAGGGTGATTTACCGAACACGCGCTAACCCCTGATTTTCCTTTAATAATTAATTTATTAAAATTCTGATACCTACTTAGAGACTATACTTTTCCAACTCTTGAGATTTTTTTTCTACTTCTTAAGGTGTCTCTTTATTAAATTATACAAACTTCGGTTTTTCAAATGAAAACCTTCTTTTTTACCATAAATTATTTAGTGGATAATTTTTTTAAACAAAAGTATAAAATAGATGTAATATACGATCTAGTATTCAATATATAGGTACTTTGACCATTTTTATAAATTATAAATCTAGATTGACAATGTAGATAGATTTGACATATTATGTTAATTATTTGTCTTTGGCATATCTTCACGGACCTATTCATTTTAGTGGACAAAGTTAAATAGCTCAAAAACTACTCATTAGAATTTCGATTTGAGGTGAAAACATTTTCAGAAAATTCATCTGCTAAATAATTTATATTAAAAAAAGGAATGTACTTATTTGAAAAACAGATGTTTGTATCTCCATAAGACACTTTTTAAGTAGTACAAAAAAATCTCAAGAATTTGAAAATTTGGTTTATAAGTACCTACCTAGGCACTATGATATTTGATAATGTCAAAAATCAGATTTTTCATAACTGCATTGTAGAAGAGAAAGGACGAGGGCATGGTCGACGAATCACCCTGTATAATATATAGTTTATAGGTACCGTCAAAATATATAATGTTATTATAACGATCCATATTTTGCTTCGTTTTTCGTTACGCATATTTTTTTATTCACAATTTGTACGCGCATATTATTATTATTTTCGTATCTACGTCCATATCCCCGTCCCCGTCCGAAATCACCTATTCCGTTAAAAGCATATACAACGGTGATAAATTGTTATCCGTGTCCGGGAGACACATTATAATAATATGACGAGAAAATAAAAAAAATGAAAATACATTAGACGGCGAGAGGTGTCGCATTTACGACGTTCAATCCCGTTCTCCGATTCGCGACGTTTCCTCCCGTGCACCTACCTATACACACAAGCCTATTAAACACAAATCGGTTTGGTTTTTTTTTTTTTTTTTTTCGGTGGTTTGTTTATTTCGATAACCATTTATCTTGCACAACGAACAGAGAGTGCTTTTTACGAATTTCCCTTTAAACTGTAATCGATCTACTCGTCGTCTCGGTCCAACTTTACGTACGCTATATATGCACCGCATTTTTGTTTATTTTTTCTCATACCGGAATATTTCGATATCGCGCACGTTCCCTCGTCCGGGAATTAATGTCACTCGCGTATCATTCCGTATGTACCCGCGCGACGACGCCAGTTGAATGATGGGCGGGTGACGCCTACTTATAGTCTGGCGGGGAGTGCGCACCGTGCGCCGAATAGACAATAATATAATAATATTATGTGAATACCAACAATTATAATATACATATTAGGACGAGTAACGTTAGACATGTCATTTGTCCATAATCATACACTTACAACGCGAGTCTCGATAACTCGAATTTCGAGGGGGATAAAAATTAATTCGACTTAATATACCTACGTATTTTTTGAGTTATCGAGATTTTTGATCTGTCGACACTCGACCGTACGACATGAACTATGTCTATAAACATAATATATAAGGTCAAACAGCAGCACGACGACATTGACGATTTACCTATTACAACGATGGCAAAGAGGCCGAAAGTCGTATATGATGTTGCAAACACTAAGTAAAATGTATCGGAGAGCAGTTTTAATATTTTCAGTTGTTTAAAAACAAATAATTTGTGCTGTAGATTTTTGTATTTCAGTGTTATAAATGCTTTATTTGGAAAATATTCTGTAGATTACATATAAGTGACTACTTTTAGGTATTAAATATTTTTTTCAACGTAATTATATTGTCTCTTTTAAATTGAAATGGGACTTGTTGTAAATGGCAGTTATAGTATATTTTTACAGTGGACATACAATATGTTTTGAATGTTTTGATGGACGTATTAAAAAATTATTAATTCAATAAAAATTCTAATTAGTTAACTGAGTTGTTTAAGAGTTTTGAAAAAAAGTAACAAGTCCGGACTTGTTATATTTGTCCGCTTTATTTAGATCGCGATAATATATTTATTATAAGTCTCATTGGAAATATTAAAATTTCGAAAAACAAATATTATAAATTGCGAAAATATTTTATCTATGATTGAGTATATTGTTATGATATTACAGGTTTGTTGGCAATAACTATATCAACGACACCGAAAACAACAGGATTGGTTACACGTATAATTTTACCATATATCTATAGCATAATTTATTATCATGTACCAAACTGCGTAATACACACACGTAGTTCAAAACATGAATTGTTTTATCACGCACAATATAATGGCCAAAATCAAATTTTGCTCTAAACCACACACTTAACATAATATTATTTATTTGTTTGATAAATTGATGGGCGAATCGTCAAAATATCATTTTGTACTATTTAGAAAATGTGTTTAGTGTATTATTATAAAATGTGTATTTTAAAAAACCATGATTTTAAATCAGACGCGATTTTAAATTTAAACTAAATAATTTTATTATGCAGGACCTACATTGTAGGTAATTTTAAATTTTTAAATCGACACTAGAAATAATTTTAGTAAATAATATTGTTAACTAATTGCGATTTTTTTAGAAAAAATACTTTTAACGTATTTTCCCATAATAATCAATTGATAGAAAACCATTATTATTATGTATTATAATTTGTATTTATTTTATGTTGTGTTTATAATATGTTCCACGTAATGTTGTGGGCTGCATATCCCTGATAACTCGATAGGTATCTTATAAGTGGATACAGAGACACGGAGTGCGAAACAAATAGATATTTTTAAGTTCGTACCTTCTGTTTAGAAGGATATATAGCCATATAAGTGTAGGTACAACCATGATGAAGTTGATTTCTTTGAACAGCATGTATAATTTAAAATTCTTATCTTTGTGATTTTAATCGAATTTAAAACGTTAAATAAATGCTATTTCGGCCGATAAAACTATAAAAATGTATCTACTGTGTGCGGACTAACTGGAAACGTGCAATTGTGTGTCAAGTGCAAATGTGCAATTGAAAATGTGAAATTTAAGCAAGTGATTTAGCGAAAAAGTTTTCGAAATTGAACTAAATGTCCTTTTTATGTACAGCAGTGACTACTGATTGTCCCAACACCGTTGAATATCAAAATATATATTATATGACATCGTATTTAATATTTTAATGTTAAATGGTAAACATTAAAATGATCAATTTTACCGCGCAAAGCAGACATTCATTGCACATTGCACATTAATATTGTATTATACAAATTAAATAAGAATAAACTATGTTTCACATTGACGACGGGGTTGATCTTTGATGAGAATTTTGATTTCAAAATAAATATTATTTAACAGACTTTTACAACATGAATTCAATAAACTAAAATTCAATATCTGTTGCAGGTGGTAAAATACAATTATACCCCCCCCCCCACTCTCCGTAACTGTTCTAACCAATTCAGTATTTGATTTTTCTACGAGGAACTATTGACGATAAAATTGATGATATACTGTAAAATATATGTCATTATTTGAAATCAGGATGTCTATTATGCCATATGTGTCAACTCTGTTGATTATACATTTTCAGTTTCAAGGCTTACAAAATAATGAAGTAAAAAAAAATAACATTTACATTTTATTTATTGAATAATAAAATATTCGTATAATAATTGGTTGCTCTTCGAAGAGTGTCTTGTTTTTCAAACAAATGAATATAAATTAGTTATTAACATTTATAAAATAAATTGACGAGCTAATTAATTGGTTAGATGCTTTGAATTATAAAATATCCTTGCAACATTTGTTGGGTAGTTAAAACGTTTAATCTGGCTTATTGTTTTTAGCATACATATAATTGTATACGACAGTAAAAAATTCATTAGCCTTATAAGTTTCACTCATCAATTATAATATTTATCTAATGTTTTTTTTAAATTGTTGTTTAGGTGTTAAGTTTATTATCTTTATAAGTCAATGATGATAAAATCATATCCATGAAAAGTACTCAGAAGAATCTATTTTACATTAAAGATGACTGGTGAGTGAATATAGTATCTATAATAGGTGTATAACCTATTATAACCTAATAAAGGTGTGTTATCGTGTTTAGATTGTGAACATAATATGTAATAGAATTTATAAGAAAGTGATGCACACACGTCACGCGGAATACAAATAAAAAACAGCTCAAGTTTAAGTAAAACTAAGGTAATTATTTAAAATAAGATTAATATCTCATATTAAACAAAAATGTAATAATAATTTAATAAATATTAAATACGACGTTTTTGTCAAATTACACAAATAACAGTAGGTACCAATGATACTTATATTATATGTCAATAGTTCAAGTTTTTTTTACAGAGTTATTACGACCTCGTTTTAAGTCAAGTGTCATATTTTCAAACTGAATTTGTTGTAATATAGTGATCAAAAGAAATTATTCAATACTTAGGTATGTATATTAATAGATTATATATTTTAAATATAATGTGGAACAACCTGTTTTCGTCAAATTAGTCACCACGACGCTGTTAATGGTTCACTGCTTCTGTGATCGAACTATTGCAAATTAAATATATACACTATTATGTCTTTTTTAATATTATATAATATAGTTTTTTTTTTATTATGGTAAAGTAATTGTTCATTACTTTTTATCTTTACCTATCCAATGCGTTTTTTTCTTTCTAATATAACGAGACGAGTATTTGTCTGATTGCAATTAAATTTGTTTTCTTATCTTATAAATAGTTCTCATGGGATACATCATGATATTATAAAATTAAACGAAGAAAACGTTGAAGTTAAATATTTATGAGAAACCGATTGGTATTTTATAGTTAGGTATAGTTTAGTTTTCCTGAAATACCTATAATGACACAATCAGCTATTTTATATATTTTTTTCATTTTGTAGTTCGTGGAATCATATTATACTGCAGTGGTTTATGTTTGCATTTAAATGAATTAGGTAGGTAAATACTAAATAGTAAATACAACAGTTTATGATATTATTCATAAAACTTGTTACCTACGTAGCGCAGAATAGTCAATTTAAACAGCTTAAAAAACTTTTTCTTTTTAAATTGGTTAGTACTAACATTGAAGCTACTAATTATTGGAACTATTTATTTGTTTTGACAACGATTGAGCAATTGTTCATTGATTATCTATAGCTTGTATGCAATTAATTTGCTTTATTCACAAACTTTTTCAAACGGTATACTTTTTTATGATTATAAAATATAAAAATTTAAAAATAATATTATATTATAATAATAGGTATAAGTAATATAACATACAATATTTTGCATGGTTTTTTTTACTCATTTCAGACCTATACTTTTCGAGTAAAGTCATTTAGGTACCCACCATTTAACATGATATTATACCATCGTATTACCTTTGTCGGGAAGTATAATATATATAAGTTTATAAGTTACTTTAATAAGAACAATACAATTTGTACATTTAAGTTGGGAAAAATGAATAATTGCATGCGATAATAGAAACAGAAAACATTTTCCAATTATGTAACGTTATAAAAAATGCAAAGCGACATTATTCATTATAATAACAGAAATGGAATAAAACAGGGTAACCGGGTAACCCACAGTGATTTAGTAGACAGCGTTGGCCCATAAACAAGTTTGTCAAATTTTCGAATGCAAATTTGATACTTCCATACGATATATAGGAGTGGTAAAAACTGGATGGTATAAGACGTGGTTTATAATAAATTACATTGCATTACAAAAAATCCGATTTCAGCAAAATAGGTGTATACAATATATACCTATCGATATAGTCGTTGAAAAAGAATTTAATTTTAGGCAAGGTCCATAATTATATGATCCATGTCAATTATTGTGTTACAAATTGTGATGTCTCGATCGGATACGTATAATAGTACACATCGACACATTGAACATGGACAGGTTTATATTATTTCATCAAAACATTGATGTAATATTTATAGAATCAATATTGAAAATTGAAAAATGTATTAAAAAAAAATATTCAATACTGTATTTAATACTATGTTTAAAAAAGTTGTGAATACGTTTTATTTTTGAAATTACACAAACCGTGTGAGCGTTTCAGTAATAAATCCGTTTATTTCTTCCGGAAGCGTCATTTAGACAGCTAGCTATAGTATTTTTTCCGTTAGTTTTTGTATTTATTTTGTAGTGAATTTAAAAAAAAAAAAAAAACTTGCGGGGCAATAAAATGTAATTTTACTCGTAAAAATGTACTGCGTTTGCGAACAAAGTGGTAGTAAATATTAAAATATGATAAGTGATGATATGGGCATTAAATCATCGTTTACCACGATTCACATGCGGTCATGGTGTTCCAGTACATATTATGGTTTTCATTTCATGCATGGCACGGGGTATTGTTAGTTACAACGAAAATCATTATTAGAGTATTGTTTATTACTCCGACCGAAGTGATCGTGTTTCGCTCGGGCTCGTCGATTACACGAACACGTGGTATCAACCTGTGTCAATGGTCATTATCGACACCGCACATGACAACGAGAATCCTCTCTATAGACAATTTAAACGCTTGTGAACGACAGTGGCCACGGAAGAGGAAATATTGGGACATATTATTGCACTGTAGTGGCTCTGAATCATGTTTCAACCAATTTCTCTGACAACCCCCCACCCGGTCACCCACTTTTAGGGGGCTAATTTTGCATTTTGACCCTCCTCGTAGCCGTATACCCTCCCTTTAACCGGGTTTTAATTGAAGCGGTTGGACATAGTGTTCGGTGCCATTCGTCATATAGGTACAGGCCGCTAACGATGGCCATCAGCTGCAGCACGGTTCGGTAGGTATACTGTTTATTATTTTTACAACACGCAAAGGCTTGATGTATAAAACAGATATATTTCGGTTTCCGATTCCCAAACCGTTAAAAAAGTAAATATCGCGACCTGCGGTAAAAACCTATTTAATTCTTCTTTTGGCGACCACGATAACGACGAGTAGGTACTGCACAGAAGAATAGTTAAACAAGAACCCTAAGGATATATACATTGCACAACTCTATGGCCGCTTTACTCTCGAACAACTGACCACGATAACGAGTATTGCACGATGTTCGAGGGTGAGATCTTTCTAACCAAAACGAAATCGTACTTTTTCTCGACTGACCACGATAACGAGACGAGAAGTAAGTACTACGCAGTGTCTTGCTACCTTTTCCGAAAGTGCTATTTGCCACAAACGTCTCAATTAAAACTCGAACACAGTTTTAAGTCGGAAAAGTTTCACTTTTATTGGTTAAAAACAAACATAAAATAAAACACGTGCGACAACAGCCGGACTGGCCGTGCCTGCGGGTGCGGTGGTGTTATACCTATGGTAAAATTTTGATGTCACCTCAGAACAGTTCGTTGGTCTGATTTAATTATTTTCTTCTTCGCTAAAATGTATTTGTATAATATATAATATTATAATTTACAATACTGATGGCTGTCTAAGCTCTACGGCAATATGGAAATAACTGGACTGCCAAAAATAAGCATAATAGATATTTGAGTCATTTCTCCCACTATAAAAGTATGGAAGTAAAAAAATGTATTTTTATTTCTATGAAACTTTCTAATTTATATTATATTATATTTAATAATTTGCCTTAAACAACTTAAACTGTGTTTTTAATACAAAATTGAATACATTTATTAACTAATATTTAAGTTTTTTCTGGCCCTCAGAATTATTTTTCAAATTATCTAACAACCATAATAACTAATTGCCGGCCCCTGCTGTAGAGGGTAACACTGCTGCAGTGATGTTAAATTGGCATGTGCACTAACGGTGGAAAATAATAAATAAAATAAAAAAAATATCCTTAAACGTATATTCTTATGAACTATATAATATACTAGGTAGATAATATTATAATTATTAGGGCCCGGAACTTGATGACCTAAAAATCTTTAAAAAATGCACACAAGAAAAGTGTTTAAATGACTTATAAGTATAAAAAAATAACTTAAAAAAATAACAAAAATAACTATATAATGACTGTGAAAAATGTTAATTTTTAAATTTTTTTAAATATAGTCTATAAATCTATTCTGGGTAAACCAATCAAATCAAAATTACAATAACACAGGGGTTTCTCACGCACGTCTGCACTGAACTTAAAAAAAATTGAAACAAAGATAGAAAATAATATCAATACGTAAATAATTGAAGGATTCAGCTATACGATATAATATGTTAGTTTTTTTAAATATTTTATTTTATCAAAATAATATGGAATAAAACATGTTCTTTCAGGAAGAAAAATGCAAATATACCTACAAAAGTAGAAAAATGCACTAAAATTGTTAAAAAAAATAACCTTACAACCGGGAATTAGCGAAAAAATGCAAAAAATGCAAAATTAAATTCGTACCATTGAATTCTGCATGGCACAAGTCAAATTTCTATAAAGAAGAGTCTCGAATACAAGCATTAGATAAAAAGATGAAAATGCATCAAGTTCTGGGCCCCAATTATATAATATACAATGTCTCAACATGGGCAATAATCAGTAATCACATAAGCACATCTAAGTTACTGATGCAAATTATAAAAACTAATTGGAAATCTGTATGAATTTCATTTATTTTTCTGCATAAATACCAGAAACATTAATTTTAATTTTTATAAGACAGCATTTTTGTTTCAAAGGTGAACGTGGTAAAATTATTAACATCATAGTATAGTAACTATGGATGTACTGTCTCTGTCAAGAATAAATTTGAATATTAGAACGAATAGATGATACTTAATAGAAGGATAATATTATGTTCTAGAGCTTTCGGCTAACTACTTTCGTAATTTAATTTCTTATAGAAATTGGTAAGTACGACTGATAAAATATGATAAATACAATTTCTCCACAAAAAACTATTACACCGAACCATATGCAAAAATGCATAAAAATGTTGAAAAAAATGCAAAAAAGTTTTCATGAAAACGTTATATTATGCAATTTTTAATATAACTGCTATGGCAGAAATGCTACCCTACATCAAAATTGTATATTGCTGCTATACCAGTATAGTGTCTGCCAATGTGTTAAGAACTAGTTTATCCGCCCAAAAATGAGTTTGACGATCAGTATCTTTCTTATCTAACACCCGCTCACTACTGATATTAAAAAAATTAAGGTGTTGACAATTTTCACGGCACCGCACATAAACATTAAATTATATGCTGTGCCTCTGCGGAAAAAGCTTAGTCGCGTCTATGGTATTTGTTGTCGATAATATTAAGATTAAAAAAATAATAACATCGTTATATTGAATGTGAAAAATCACCGCCAATAATAGAGATGCATTAATAATTAATAACAGTTATTATTTTTGTTTGTTTCAAATTAAATAATTGTATGTATTTTATTAGTCTTTTAAGTGCCTAGCTAATATAGCTATACCAGTCATAATATTATATAATATACTGTGTAATGATGTGCAGCGGTTGCAATCATTTATAATAATTTATATTATTAAAAAAACATTTTATTTTGTCATGCTACAGCAGGTCTCAGAAGATGTACTAAAATGTTTTATCTCTAAAATAATTATTTTAATAAATAGTTAAATCCATCGGTCTTAGGTTTTTTTTGCAAAGAAATAAAATATGCTGTCTCATTTTTTTTTTATTCATATAAAGTTTCAAATAATAAAACCTACTTAAGTTAGTTGTTGGTATACACGTCTTGAGAGGATTACTGTAAATATTTCTTTCAATTTATAAAAATGAAAATGATATCGAAACATATTTGGAGAGAGCTATACTGCGCAGTAGGTACACTGCACGTTCCAGGAACACTAAACAAATATGTTTTCGCTAGTAATTTTAATTTAACTTTAAAATCACATTGTTCGTAATACACGAGCACTTCAGGAGATAGGGCTTAAGTTTATTATTATAAGCTCTCCCAGTGTACATGCATATTTTGATAATATAAATTAGGTTCAAAGAATTACATTTTGGTAGAATAATAACCAGTAGGTATAGTCTATCCGCTTACCTTGGGTACTTTAGCTGTATTAAGATGTTAGCTATTAAAAAATAAATTAAATAAAACCATAAAAATAATTAGTTAAAATTAATTAAAAACCTTAAATAAAATAATTTAGTACATATAATATAATATAGTATTATATTATATTTGTTACCGGCGAAGACGTAAATTAAGGAATTAACGTTAATGACTACCTAGTCAATAACGATATTTCCGATCGAATTAGACAGTATACGATATTCACTAGGAAATAATACGTTTATGTCCATTATTTTCAGGCCTTTTTCAGGCGTTTATAATAATATTTCCTAGGTATAATGACGATAACTCCGGACCCATAATTGATATAGATGTTATATTGATTTGCTCGTATAAACCGATTTATCTAATCTGCACTGACTACTAATAATATCTTATCTTCCGACTCTGTATAATAGTGTATAATAATAATATGTAATTAATTATCTTATAATAGTCGAAAAATTGGATCTGCACTGTGCAGAGTTATTGTAAATTTCATACCCAATTTAATATACAATTTATAATGACCAACACTGTCTATCAGTAATAGACGCATTTGGGTAATTTCCTAGTCATGATGTTGTAAATGTGTTAACAAAGTATTTGATTTTTACAACATTGCCTGTATTGTTGTCTGTTATTGCCTAGGCACTGTCTGCGTCCATCGTCTACTTACTAATCTAAGACGTTTACGTTATTACCTAATTTACATCATTCAAAGGTGACATATTATTATATAATATACTAGCTGATCAAGTGCACTTTTTTGCCCGTTAAAAAAAATTAATAATGGTGTTATGTCGAGGGCAAAATACATACCATCCCCTATTTCAACCCTTTACAGGCCTTTTTTAGTATTAAAAAGTAGTCTATATCCTTTCTCAGCGTCTAAACTATCTATGTACCAAAATGCATATAAATCGGTCCAGCCGTTTAGGAGTTATTCAGTGACATACACACGTACAGTAGAATTATATATATAAAGATATTCCGTATACGGTTTTTCATTGCTCCAGTGCGGGTGTGTACCCTGCTAAAAACGTCCTAAATAATAATATTTATGAGAAGTATTTCAGATATAGGTGAATAATATTATTGTTCTTTCCACCTACGATAAACTATTGTTTGTTAATGTTGTTTGTACCTCGATCAAATGACGTGCGAGGATGTTACTGCTCGGTAACGTTTTGTTTGTACACAACGAGGAGACGCTATGAATACAATATATATATATGCTACAACAGTATATTTTGCGCATTCGAACGTGCAGCAAAGTAAACGTGTCTCTTGTTGGCGCGAAAACACCTAACGAATCGTTCCCTCCAAATCTCTACTCCCGACCAGAATAGTAATAAAAAAAGACGAGAAGGCGTCCTTGATTGTACAGTTTATTTTATCGATTTTGATTGTGCACGATAACAAGTCATAGTTAATATTAAGTAGGCTCATAAATAAACGGACGGCGATGATTCATTTGTCGGCATTGTCGGATAAGCTAATATTATTATTCTTGCTCGTCAAACCCTTGATTTAATAATAATAAATTACATGACCACTGCACGATATTATTATAAAATGTTAGTAATGTTATATTATGTTAGCATCTATAGGTACTTACGATGGTATTTTATAATATACTTCCTATACCAACCGAAACGTTTTGGTAAAAGATTTAATGATATATGATCACTAGATTCTAAAAAATGTTATGCCCAACATTTTTTTTTATTTTACTTTTAGTGAAAATGAAATTGCAATCACAATATTATTATACATTTAATACGATAGATAAATAAGGTTTCACGGTGATCACAATATATTGAACAACACGAAATTTTTTTTCAAAATTATTTTTATATTTGTATACCGTTTACAGATTATAATATGACTTACAGAAGTACGATTAAAATAAAATCAATTTATTTTCTCAGCGTTTAGTTTCGTTTTTCATTGAAATATTATAATTTATTCGACAACCAAATTAAATATTTGTGCTTAGAAACAAAAAAAATAAGATATTATTGTATTTTTAGACGATTAGCATAATTTGTAAATAAAATATTTATTCGATTACTACAACGACATTAAATGACCAATTTTGAAAACTAGAAGGTTATCGGCTAAGTATACCGTGTACCTAATATGTTCGAATGCCGATACGAGCAGTGGTTTACTTCCCATTGTTGGATATATATATATATATATACCTACATACGGACTAGAATATCGGTTAGGTATAGGAATCGCGGAATACTCTTTTGTAGTTTTATCGACCCGGACTATTATTATCATGGCCTTCCACACAGGATGTTGCGACGAGATCATACTTTCGTCCGAAACCGTCGACCGGTACACGGCCAGTGCAGTATAGCACCGAACAGTGTCATCTCGTGTACCTTATCACGCGAACCGAAGTTCACAAAAGGTCCTTGGTCGGCGGTATTGCAGAGCCGTGGGTAGGGTTGGGATTTTTTTTTTTTTTTAACTCGCGGGACGCACAATTTTTTGAAATGTAATATTGTAAAAAAATCGAATTATTGAGGTCCCACTTTATTAAAAAAAACGAGTATCGGGACACTAAAAAAAAAAAAAAAATTATATACATAAATTAGGTATCTTTAATAAAGTAAAATAATTAACAAGAATTATGAATATTTTTAAATTAATACAACTGATATAAATTAAAAATAATACAATAATAATATTGTATAATATAAATTCATACTACTGATATTTTTCATATGATCTCATTTTTTTCAATAAATGTTTTCCTCTGGGAGTATTTTTTATTTACATCGTTGTCATCACAGCTAGATTCAGACATTTTCTTTCACCTATAAGCTATCTGCTATACGGCTATACACTGACGACACGCGCGAAAGGACGGTTAGTGACTATACTATAACAGTGACTCATAACTTTTCCGTACTGCCGTGTTGGCCGTGTAATATAGCAAAAAGGTAAAAGTCGATAAGATATAGGTAGTTAACTAATAGTAATAGTCTGTACGGTAACATTAAACTAAAACGATAGCCGAACGCAGGCATTTCCTACAATCTATAATCGTTAAAAAGTAGTTATAAAATCTAAAAACAAATCAATATTGTTTTAATGTTAGATGCTACAAATATTTTGCTCCAAGCGGTCGTAAAAAAATCGGGATTTTCTTGTCCCGATGGCTTGTTAGACGGGACACGGGACAGAAATTAAAAAAAACGCACAGAAACCGTGACATTTGCAAAGATTGAAGCGGGACGCGGGACAAGTATATTAAAAATCGGGAATGTCCCGCCAAATCGGCACGTACCCCAACCCTAGCTGTGGGCACGGCTGTGTGTCTCGTCGATCGTCCAAAGACTTTATGTGTCATAGGCGCGCATGCAGCACCAAATATCGCACTTCCAAGAAGCGTCTGTGGCCGACGGCCATCCGGACACGACGCGCACCAGCCCACAATCATGATTATATATTCTTCGTAAATGTATAATATTTTTGATTTATTTAGACGGCCTCACGTGAACGTCTGTTTATTGTGAGTTTTAGTGATGTTTTATAGTTAGTTTAACACTGCGATAACTCGGAACTGTCAAACGCGCCCGCAGAAATTCGTCTAAGGGGGGGGGGAGGGGAGGGAGTTTGTTAAATTGTAATACATAATATATATAATGCATAAAATATGATATATGTCGACTTGGCTTAGCAGAGAAGAAATATTATAATTATACTATTTTTAAAACAACCTCTGTTTAGTCACATATAATATTTAAGTATGACTTATTAATACTTCTTATAAGACCAATAATTTTTAATAATTGTACTGTTTATTCTATATTACAATGATACTGTTAACGCTTTTTTATAATAATTATATATTGTAATGTATATACGTATTGAACTGCCGACCGAGAAAATTTTGTTTAACTACTACTACTACTACTACTACTATAACTACTTCATATGCTACTCTGACCTTTCAAGACCAGTGATCTAATAATGACTAAGTATGCAATATTGTCTAGTGATTTTATTTTTACATTATTACGGTTGATTAATTACGATACGGTCTTGGTCTTATATTATAATCCATTTAGACAAATGTGAGTTATAATGAATAATCGTACATATTTAACACCGCTCAAAATAAAAACATGTACACCTCTTATGGTTCAATGGTTGTAATTATTCAAACGGACAAGGCCGCATTGAAGCTAAGAAATTACAACAACAGCCAACTTGGCCCATAAAGTGCATATAGACGCATAGTGACATTTTTTCCACCCAAATTAATGGCGCAGTGGCTGACATTTTCAAAGTACCAAACCTTTATAAATCAGCTGTATCTCAGATTTCCCTTCATTAACCCAATTGCATCCAACCCGCACCCGAACAAAAATTTAAAAAAAAAACACAATATTTTATGAGTGTTTTCTTTGTCTCTATATGACAGTACGAAAACATTTTTAACATTGCGATGGAAAAAACAAAGCCAAGACGCTTCACAAATTAGTCATTATAAGTACATTAAATATCAAATTATGCAATGTTTAAATAAAATAATGCGGAATTAAGAAGGTAACTTGCCTTATTGCGCTTAAACAGAAGAGACTATACGTCTTTATTATTAATCGTTTAGTGATGAAATAGGTGTTTATCGACAAACAACTATATACATTACACATGCAAATTAACCACCTATAGTCGATCATGTGTCTGGCTTTGTTTTTTAAATTGATAATCCTCCTAATTAACCGTACACCGGAATACGGATAATGTAATGATTTTATTTTTATTTTATCAAATCGATCGACGGACGACACGTCTTATTCTGCAGTGTAGATAATAAGTGACGCCAAATCCGAACCAGGACCAACTACAGCTGTGAAAATCGGCAACGGTCCAAAGGCCACAAGCATATCTCCGATCGACGATAACGCCTTATTTCGCACCACCAAGCCATATGTGTTTCGGACACATAAATTATATAAGTCTCGACCCGGCAGCAGGACAACTTTGCGAACATCAGACGACTGTATACTGTACTTATATAGGTTCTGGAATCCGCCGCTATACTCGCTGGAAAATAGTAGCACAGCCATTATTGAGTAGAACGTTTGGCCACGTTTCCTTCGTTTGAATTATACTGAATTATGTGCACAATATCGTGCGTGCATAATCCCCGCACGATCGTGGGCGAGTCGTCGATTTGATCGATATCTGCAAAATACGGTCCGAGCGTGAACGACTCGAGATCCCTTTCGTCCGAAATAATATTATATTATGTTTTAGAGTGGCGAGTTTTTTTCCGGTAAAGTGTAAACACTAAACTTTAAAGTAAATCCGGTAAAGTTCGAGCGACTACAATACATACCTACGAGCGTTACCGATGCGAATGGCTGTCGATACAAAAAAAAAAAAACAAATGCAAAGGTTTGCCGATTAGGATACGTTTGAACACCTCGATCAAGATTTTTGGAAGAAAATAAAAAAATCAGTTTTATGATAAGCTATAAAATTATTAACATGTATATATCCAGTGTGTAAATAATTACATAACAAAGCTGTTTGTGATTAGTATCGAAAAAAAATTTGAATTTGTTGCAAGACGTAAGGGACGTAATTTATGAATAGAAAGTTAACAACAATTTTCTCCCGAAAAAAATATTTAAAAATATTGTATATTAGTGTTACAATTTTTACAAAATAATAACAGTAGATATATATGCTTACATATAGGCCTATACAGTCATACCTTTTACCTACTCACTACTTTCACTTGTAAGTGAGGTTATAATTACACCTTAGTTAACGATAAAAACTGTCATTAATCATTAAAATAAAGATTAGCTTCGGATCTAATTGATATAGAGTAGGAAAATATGGTAGAACGTAAAAATGTTTGATACCTAGTTTAGATATAAAATTTAGAATACAATAATAATTAGATATTAAATTTAAAATTAATACGTAGCGCAACTACTAAAATATAACCTAACCTTAAATTATTATAGACATAATCTTTAGTAAAAAAATTTTACAAATGATTTCATTTTCAATTAATTGATAAAACTGTTACAATTTTAAAACACAGTGATTAAAAGTACTATGAAAAAATTTCTTTTTAAATTTCAAAATTTGTTTTTCCTTTAAATTTAACATTTTTACATAAAAAGATACATAATAAAGTATTTGCGTTTCATTTTTAATTGCATTAAATACGTTTTGATGACAAAACAACGCAATAATTATAAATATAATAGAACAATAGCTATGTAAATAGATCCTTTATGCAAAATTACTCTAAACAAGCCATTTTCTTAAAATTGTTTGTATGTACATGCTTCAACCAAGTAACTCTAGAACCAATTACCTATATTACTCTGGGCTTCTTTCATTATTATATAATTCTGGAGGCGTAGGTATTTAGAGTTGTAACGCTGTATAGGTAATGTTTTTCTACCGCCCTTATTATCCCCCCCTTAAAAAAAAATGTGTCGCTATAGCAACTATTTGGATGTAGAAAGTTTGCAAGAGCTTACAAATATTCAATTACGGTTGATAAATACATGGAAAATCTTCAGATTTCTTCGTCATAAAAAAGTTAAAAACAATTTGCATTGAAAAAAATCTATTGCTTACTTTCTAGAAGTCGCACCACTTGAATGTATTCTTTTATCGGTAATTTTAGAATATGCTATTATATTTATAATAGTCATAATTCATAACAAACTCAACAGATTTTATCAGCCAAAGTCTAAAACAATGAATACAACAATCGACAGCTATAAACTATAATAATCCACAAAAACAAACCAAAAATAATATTAATAATAAATAATAATGCTTTCAGTAAGTATATCTATTATATCAGTTAGTATATAATATTATATTTTATTGACTAACAAAACAAAACAAAAAAAAAATTAAGATATAAAACATGTAGTACCTGTAGGTAACTAGAAATACATTTGATTCATACAACTAAATAGAACATTTTGATTTTTGAACAATTTAGCAGCAGCAACAGGTGTATAGATTGAAAGCAATATAAGAGCACCTGCCTGATGATTGACGTGTTAACCCGTATCACAGATTATATAAAAATGATTGTATATTATCCGTTGCCCGTTAGTATCATTAATATTTTACGAAGCCAAAATTAAATTACTTTTTTTAAATAAAGTAATCTTGATTTTTTCGTAAAATTGTGGTACGATAATAAATGTTCACGATTGATGAATGACGATGGGTACGATGATGTACGATGATGTACGATGGCTGTTGGGGTAGTAGACAACGAAACCATAGATCCTAAAAAAAATTTGTCTGGGGAGATGCGGATACCCCGATGGTTAAATCCTTGATGACTTTTGTTTTTGTTTATAACGAATCTAAACATTTTACAATTATATAATATTATGTACGTGGCCGGAGTGGTCACGCTGCAGTTGACTGCGACTCGCACTACAGTCATCGGTTCGATACATAGCAAAGTGCAAAAAAATTTGTGTCATTTTGCGCAATAACCATTTTCCCGGGAGATTGTAAACTCCGCCCGAAATGAACAGGTAAAAACAAGGTCTATGGTAAATTCCGCCCGGAAAAATATCCAAGTAAAAAAGGTACATGTAAATTCCGCCCGAAAAAATATACAGGTACAAAAATAGTTCCGCCCGGAAAAATAAATATTTTTAAACTAAGCGTTCCGTGAATGTACGACGCAATTGTACTTTTCATAGATTAAAACAATTTTCTGATTATTTATTAAATAATTATATTATAAGTAATGACGCTGCTTTTCCTCCGAATATATGGGCAGCTGCTACAGCAGATTTGAACAGAACAACTAATGCGTGTGAGTCGTCTCATTCCAATTTTAATAAAAGTTTTAATTCTAGTCATCCTCATATTTTTATATTTTTAGACAAACTTAAACAAATTCAAGTAGAAAATTACATAAAAATAAATAGTATAAATGAACCACATAAATATAGAAATTCAAAATCAAAAAAAAAAAATATATACATGCAAAATATAATTAGAAAATATAAAAATAATGAAATATCTATAGATGATTATGTAGGAAACGTGGCTCATTATTTTGGGGATTTTAACAAAAAAAAAAATAAATAGTATGGAAGTGATATTTTGACTCGTATTTATTATTATAATTATTACTATTTTAACAATTTTATATGCTATACAATATACACGACTCATAATAATATGTGCTAATTATTGATGATGATTTTATTTTGACTTATTTTTATTATTATATTTTTATTTTGTTATATGCACATGACATGTTATAATTATTGTTTATGATTTTATATTGACTCTTTTTTATTATTATAAATATTAATACTTTTTACTATTATATTTTTATTTTCGGGCGGAATTTACATATACCTTTTTTTACCTGAATTTTTTTTGGGCGGAATTTACATGTACCTTATTTTACCTGTAGTTCATTTTGGGCGGAATTTACCATTTTCGGGCGGAATTTACATGCGCCCATTTTCCCGTGCTGTCGTCCGATTGCGTCATCCGGTTTCCAACTAGGTCCCACTCCACCGGGAGTGAAGACCGCACATGTCTCCTCTTGGAGAAGTGGGGTAGTATCGTGCCTATACTGATAAAAAAGGTCGTTACAACGAACATTAGAAAAAAAAAAATACATGTACATATCATATACGTACATAATAATATATCAGTATTTAATATGCGACATTATAGACGTTAACACGCATTATAGACCTAGCATTTAATTAAATACCTATAAATATAATGATTTAGAGTCTTGAATATTATACTCTCGCAGATAAACAATCATAAAAGATATCGAGTGTTATCATATGGGCTGTGATTACTGTGAACATTCTGTATCAAACGTATACATATTATAAACATGTAAAATTTGGTAATGACTAATGTTATTGATATTTTGGTATTCAGTTTAAACTATAAAAACGATATCCTTTTGCTCGAATTTTTATTATAAGCAAATTCGTTGTTTCCGGTTTCGGCTCAAATTTTTATTATAAACAAATTCGTTTAATGTCAAAGAGTGGAAAACCGTAAAGTATATATCCATGTAAATGTGTAACACAATATGCTAATGACTCTTTTTTTTTTCTATATCATTGGGCTTTTGTCACTTTTTTTATTACAAAACGCTCGAGGCATCGCGTGTTTGTATTTCATGAAGTATTTCTAACGCAGTCGAGTTTTCTTAGCAAGAATATTCGCTGGAAAATATTTCTTATTTATATTTTTCACTGATAATATTTTACGAGAGAAAAAAATAGGTATACTTTAATGTGCTGAAATTACAACTTTATACAACTTTAAGTATTATAATATAATGTATCGACTCTACAATGATCTGTATTTTTAGTAATTCATTTCCAAAAGATTCACGCAGCCAGATTTAAGACAGCTGAAAATAGTTCAACCCGATATTATATTACAATAATGGTAATTTTTGAAATGTCGCAATAGTTTTTCGGTTTAACTTTGAACAATGCAAAATCGATAATGTTTATTTTATTATTTTCAAATTATAACAGCGTTAGTACTTACCTAATCCATTGTTTTGATTTGTTTAACGTGTTAAATCGCATTTAAGGCTTTAATGTTTGGTATTATGCATGATTAATATTGCCATAATACTTTTGTAATATTATGCTAAGCAATTTCATACGTTTGAAATCTCTTTTTATAAATGTTTGATTGTCCTAACCAAGTAGATAACCGATTATTTAAGTTTAATTGAATCGGTACAATTATTGACTAAAGTATTCTCCTGTCGTCTAAGCGAGCGTGTGTGATTCAGTTGAGGAGAAAAGGAGACGGCGATACTGTCGAAATATCTGGAGAAAATCCAGGATACAGAAACCGTGATTTAAACTGAGCTTTGCTTCGGATCATTTATTTTTTCGGTTTCGAAGATTTATGATCGTTTTAACATGAATACCTACCTAATAATATATTAATGCACCACAATGTTTTATCCCAGACCGAGATAAACGAATCGAAATGAATGTCCCTACGCACCTGGTCTCTTTTTAGTACCTATACCTGCTACGAATTAGATTAGAGCACGTTTGTTGTATATTCAAATACAAATTGTGTTTTTCAATTGTTTATTATTTTACTAATGAGATCACGGTTAATCGATTTATGTACAAAACGCATTAGGATTTAAACGCTTTTTATTAAATATATTATAATTTCTAACGATTTGACAATTTTTTTGGCCAGTGTATACGAAATAATAATAACTGTTGTTGCGTGTTTGTGTAATTTATTCTAATCCATTAATCTACGTAAAACAATATAAATCTCCACGCACGAAAAGGTCCTGCATCCTCAACGACCTCAACCTACGTCGTAATGGGTTAATGTCGTCAATTATACCACAGCAGTTACTTTTAACGATCGTTTTAAATTATAGTAAAACAAAATGGATAGCTTCATGATTTTTTTTTTAAGTTCTTTTATATTTTATTCTCATATCATACTAAATTAAATCAAGAATATGACTTACGAGTTACAATTAGTACTGTTTTATAGTGAGCGTAAAATGTTTAAAGGATAAAAAATTATTTTAATTTAACTAAAAAAAACACAAATGTTTGGTGAAACTGTTTTTGTTTAATTATTCATCTTATATTGTATTTGATTGTAATATCATTTTTACACTAATCCTACCTTAATATTTTATTTTATAATTGATAATTTGTATTGCACATAATAATATAATAGTTTATATTTATTAATTGTGTTGAGTTGAAATTGTATTCATACCTATTCGTACCTAATGTTTTATTCAAAATCATTAGTGTACCAAGATCACGATGTTGGCAATCATAAATTAGGTATATAATTTATTTTGTTTTTAAATGCTTTTACAAATGCTTTTTTCAAGAGTCTATGTAATATACATATTATGTAACCTCGTGTGCGGTAATATATTCAAAAAATATATTTATTGTCTAACGATGTACAAAAATTAATTTTATACAATTCGACATTACCTGTGAAGAAGTTTGTAATAATTGTTATTGAAAGTTTTCTTTTGGTTTTTATTTGGAGGTGTTCATGGAAATTATTATTTGAGTTATTAGAAACTACATATCACTGATTAATAGGTATAGACCATAGACGTATATAGTTTATATTGATTTGGTATAATATTTATAATGCAAAACAAAGTACCTACCGACCTATACTTATTTTTACAAACCATAAAAGAGTATGCATAGATTTATTGATTTTTTTCTGTTCAAACGCATATCTCGTAAGTCATAACATACTATGTATGGACAATTTAATTTTTTTAAAACCCTTTGGCTGTTGTTACTTTGTTGGGTATTATATTTGTCATTCGAGCAATATACTATAATTTACTGGTTTATAATACACGAATGGTTTATAAAAACATTTTATGTAAATACCTAACAAATAATATATAATTTTACCAGATATAAAATTATATTTGTTTGCTAAACGTATTCAATTGCCAAACACAAAACAATTATTCGGACTTGGAATAAATAACTTTCATTTTGTCGTAGTACGGTTTTCAAGTTGTTGAAGTCTCCCACGCATAAACGAGCGGGGTTACGTACCTATATACATATTTATACATTATTTCAACACTTTATTATTATTCATCGGAGAAATCCGAGTGACCCGAACGACATCGGTTCGGTTAAATTAATTTCGTACGACGGCATTATAAAAAAAAACCGTGATAATAGTACATAATAATATAGACATTGTCCGTGTACGGCATAACACTGTTTAAGGTTGATGTTTACAAAATATAATAATTACTTCAAACGAATGAGCGTTTACACCGGAGCATATGCAACAATCTAGATCTGTGCTAGCCGCGTGTTATCTTGGCAGGCACCTGTTAAGATATTACAATATCAATGTGGCCGACGGGAGATTTTTTTTTTACAATTTCAGTGTTTCGCGAGCGTTTCAAGGCCAAACAATCGGAACAAGCAGCGCTGTATCAATACTGTGCCGTACACTGCTGCAGCCGTATATAATAGGTT
Organism: Neotoxoptera formosana; assembly: GCA_022818045.1. NCBI lineage: Eukaryota > Metazoa > Arthropoda > Insecta > Hemiptera > Aphididae > Neotoxoptera > Neotoxoptera formosana. Next base: position 74,298,526 of record CM040631.1, on the reverse strand, counting down.
ACAGACGATTGCGATTTAAAATAAAAAACCCAACTCTCCCGTAAAAAGAAATGCACTGTTCACTCGAATCGTGTATACCCACCCATACAAGGTGATTCATTCAACGTAAGACACGTCTTATTATATCAAAAAGTACAGACTTTTTTCACAATTTTTTTTTACACGGTTCCAAGTCGTTACAAAAAAAACATTTTTTTTTTTTTTAAATAACGTTTTTTATCCTCACAATTTTTTTATTTTTTACTTTTTCGAATGACAACGTTCAGTTTTAATTTCATATTTCAAAGTAGAATTTTTTCCCGATTAATTCGGTGTATAAAAATCAAATTTCAGACGAGTAGTTTATGAGTTGTATAAGTGTTTAAAGTATAGATGGGTGGAGTGGTACTCAGTTAGCCCGCAAAACATACATATAGGTCCATACTCAATGATATAACTCATAGACCACTCGTCCAAAATTCGATTTTTATCTATCAAAATAATACGAAAAATATTCTGCGTTGGAATATGAAATCAAATATGTATATTGGCATTCAAAAAAGTAAAAAACTTAAAAAATGTTAAGGAAAAAAATATTTAAATAATTGTGTTGTTTTACAACGACTTGAATTAATAATGTAAAAAAAGTGTATAGTGAAAAGTCAATACCTACTAATTTTCAACGCAATGAGTGTTTTACGATAAATAAACCACCCTGTATAGTATGCAGGTAAACGCATGCACGTCGTGTATTGCACAACGCTCTTGTTACGAGTCGGCTTAATAATAATAAAATAATAATATTGTCGAGGCTAGTCACCTCAGCCGATTCAGTACCTAGGTAGATATATATAGAGAATTGTATAGCCGCTATACTTACGGCCACTCGATTTCGCGTGAGCTGTTATTATACAAAACGATAACATACTTTGGCAAAAATAATATATATTATCATTATCGTCGGAGCACGTCATATTTATGTAAACGAATAATTCGTGGACAGGTGGTGGCAGTTTGTGAAATAATAGTAGGTAGGTAGGCATTATAACTGTCGATGGCCCTGTGGTGTGCGCCGCCTGAATTCGACGGAGTTTGAACGGCATAATAAACGATCGATCAATGTAAATGTCTAGGCCACCGGGTTCTCGCACGCGGTAATTCCTGTAATGGACGATATTCCAGTATTGGTAACCATAATATTGTGATGGTGTATACCGTGTATTACTCGTGTGGGTATCGCATATTTTGTGCACTGTTATAATAACAATAAATTTTATCGTGCGTTTCCAGAGACCACGCGGCTCGCCCGGTCGAGCTCGCGTGGTCGACAATTGCAACGAAACGCACAATATAGTATTATAATAATAATAATAATTATTGACGTCTCGAAATAATTTTTGTTGATATAATTTTACAAAAACTTATTGACAACAAAATACGTATTACTCGGTAATATTATGATATATACCGTATAACAACCTATTACATCCCGCGGGTAATTATATTATTAACAATATGCATTATTAATTGATTTAATTACATTTTGAATAGGATCACACATAAATTCATGTTTAATTAGTTCAAACTCAAAATATAGAACTGTAGAAATAATTACATAATTATAGTCCCGACACTTTAATAGATTTCTGGCCTCACAGATAGAACAAAAAAATTATTTAATTACTATAGTAATTAAATAATTTTTTTGTTATATAGGTATAGTTACGGGTGTATAATTAAGTAGGTATTTATGTTGTATAACAATTATTAAATTTGTTATTCAGTATTTTTAAACTTTAAAAATTTACTTATTCTATACGATATTGTATTATATATTTTCTTAGTGCGGGCAGCTGGTCAGTTGTTCACATGCCATTACAATATAGGGACAATTTTTTTTAATGACATTTCTCTTTTATCGATTTCGCCGAGATTCGACCTTCGAGCTATCGACGGCCAGATACGATTTAAGACTAACCGTGTATATTTTTTTAATTTTTAATCATTTCGGGGGGGCCGTATGATTTCATCCGACTTGGACGTTATCGACAAAACACACGAGTAGGTGTCGGGTGTCAGTAGTACAATAATAATAATTATTAGCTATTTGTTCCGAACGGCCTACATACAACACACACACAGTTCATTCAACCAATAAATTACGTACGAATTCCGTGTGTACGATTTAACACAATATTTTTTTTTAGACGACTCAGCTCTACTTACATAATGCAGTCGATGGTATCGGCGTCGCTAACAAGGACATTTTTCACGACCGTGTAAGTTATGGGTGGGTACTCTTCTATATAAATTAATCATTAGATCGATTTATTTCATGCTTGCGATACTATACCGTGCAGTGTATGGCAAAATGTTTCGTTGTATTCACTGTTGAACTTTAATAATTCGCCATTACGCAAATCTATATAGATAGGTACTTAAACGCGGACGTACCTACTAATTATAGCGAAATACGTTTTCGTTTTGTGTTTGGTCCATCGTACATTTTAATCGGCATTACTCGCATGGCGATCGGTTTTATTTTACTTTTTTACACCTGAACAGCAATTATTGTTTTCATTGCATAAATCAAAAATGATAACAATAATTATTGTTATAACCTATATTTTTATAACTATGTACCTAGGTACCTTAAGGTACCTGTCACGAAATGTATATTAGATTTCATATTAAGTAGAGGACTGCTACCAGATTGAGCACAGACGCACAGTTTACATTATTCAGAAGCCAATTTAGCACAGATGCAATCAAACAACAGGAATCCCAAGTACGATACGACTGAGCACAGAAATACGTACAACGTTGCCGTTTTTGTTATTTATAAAATAACTATGACGTGTCAATATTTTTTTTACCTACTAAATACTTATGTCATAAAAAATAATATATATATAAATATCATAAATAAATCACACACTTTAAAGCGGTATCCCCATACTTATTTCCCACTTTTAATAAATATTTTACTAAATCTTTAGAATGTTTATTTTTTAAACGTTCGTCGTAAGCCATAATGGTCGCATTGACTTTATGTCTTTCAGTACAAATTAATTTTTTATGACTGTTAGTTTCGATTGACTGAATTGTTGTCATCGTTTCAGCCTGAGTTTCTTGTGATAAAATAATCGCCATACTTTACGATTGAAATATACTTCCCATACTGATATAACCCGTAAAGCACGTCGATTGGCGAATATTCGCTCCGGCTTTACTCAGTATACGAGTATTTCAAAACACGCTTTGGTTGCAGACGGTTGCAGAACAATAATATTGGCAACGTTGCATTAGTTTGACTGTGCTCAATCGGGTTGTTAGCAAATATGAACCGTGCTCAATGGTTAACAGATTTGTTCAAAAACAGGGACCGTGCTCAATCGGGTTCCGCCGAGGCAGAGTAACCCTAAGGGAAAGTAATCGCTATGTCACAATGTACCCACGCGGGAAGCCTGTGGGTTGGTGTAATATGAAAACGTATCACACGGTAGGTGCTTTTTGTATGCTAACTAATAAAATATTATTAGGTAAGTAAAAAAATCCAATTTTAAACAATATAATTTTTGATAATTCGTTAAAAACCAAATTCGTCAGGTATATTGTTGTATTGAAAAAATTGAACAAATAAGATAATATACCTAACAAATAAGTATAAAAAAGTTGATAAAAGAAAAATCATAATATGTATGCAAATCTAAGTGTAAGGGAGGGAAGTTGGTTGTTGGTTTTCTACGATATTATTATCATATTATCCTATCTTCGAATTGACCGGGAAAATTGTATATAATATTATCAATTAATTAACTAATTGATATAATAATATATATATATATATGTTATTTTACCATTCACAGACTTGGATACTGTTCCAGTTCGGCTATTCGAAATCGATTGATATAGACGAAATATTATACAACTATATTGTAAATATATAGACATATAGTACATAATTACAACTTACTCACATTCACACATCTGCGAGAGCGTTAGTCTTTATGCCCTCCACCGTTGACTTGGTAAAATTTTTAATACTATAACTTTGTATGAAATATATATTAAACAGTAAGATGCATTGAAGTTAATATTTTAATTTTTTTAATTGATGCAAATGTGGAACTCATATCGATACAGTATAATATCTTAATATGACGTATATGTATATTTAAATGATAACATATTTTAACAAGAAGATCGTTTAAGTATAAGTTATTAGTTGAAACAATATACAGTTATACGTCAAGTATTTACAAAGGTGGACAAGTTAATGAAAAACATTAACTTGAGTTAGTGAAGTCTATTCAAAGAGAACTCAACAATTATAAATTAATAAAAACCACCAAACCATATAATATACGTATTTATATATTATATATTCCTCTTAAAATGTAATGTTAATTAAATGATTTAATTAATGTCAGTTAAAAATACTAACTTAGCTCAGTTAAAAATAAATAAATACATTTTTTTTAACCATCACCTGGATTACACTATATATTATATTGATTGTGGAGCTTTATTTAAAAAAACAGTTTGTTAAAAATGCATCTATCATCTTTTCTTAATGAACACTAACTGTAGTGATTTAAGCAATTTACGTTTGTGTCAACTAAATTATTGAATCAAAGAATTTTTATTTTTTTACTATTGTATTTAAATTGATTGTATTTACAGAGTGATCGAACAAACAAATAATTAACTTATTAGATTTAACTATGGTTATACATGACGTGTATACAAATATGTACTATTCTAAAAAAAAGAATAAAGGGACCTATATAAACATGATTTTGATATAATGCGTATTTTTTTTCAAATTAAATCAAAAAGCCATGTTGTTACATACAATGGATTTCAACAAGTGAAGTAAATTAAGTTTATTAAATAAAATTACTATCTAGTGAAATATTAAGAATTGCATATTTTAAAACTTTTTAACTGATTGATGACCTTTTTTGAGTAATTATCATCCGTTTTTCGCCTTGCATTGATTCTTTATAGTTGTATGTATGTGTTAACAATCTGAATTGTGTTGGACTTAATAATTTTGTTTAGGTACAGTTCGGGAAATATTTTCTGCAGGTACTCGAAATTACTGGTTAGTAGTTTTTGTTTGACTTTGAATCATATAGGTTAGTAATTTAAATGTATTTTACATCAATATTAGTGTAAAATCTGGAAAAATAATAATAATTTAATTTAACTATTTAGAACTTTGAAATTGTGGTCACATAAATAAGTATATCAATTTAATATAGTGGTATTTAAAATTAATTTTGTAGTTTTGGGTATCAAAACTTGACATTTTAATAAAAACATGTTTTATATCATATTTAAATGATTTATAAAATGTGTACCTAATACAACTTCCTATATAATAATATTAATGTGAACTGGTCTTCACTATCAGAATCGTCTTAGTAGTGTTCTTACTATATTCATAATTATCTATTAGTTGTAAAGCCAAATACATATACACATATAGATTTATCTGAATGTATAGCAATAGCTGTATTTTAGTTGTAGTTATAAAATATAATACATAGAAAAATTTATTATTTCGGGAACAAAGTTCTGTTGGGAAAAATGAGTTTGGAAAAAAAGGTATCGGGTTTTTGGACTTTCGGTCAAAATACCATTCGGGAAAAAGTTCATTCAGGAATCGAAAATCGAATTTCGGGAAAAACGGCGCGGTGGGTACCGTTTTATCTTAACTATTTTCCACTATATCATAAGTATCATCCATTCGTTCATTTTTTTAGGCCTTGGCGATGAGTGACCAACACCCATATTTGTATGTATAGTTTGATTTTTTGGCAAGAAAATGTGGTGCAGCACATTTGCGCACTTTTTACCTTTTTATCTGAAAAAAACCACCTCACACGATTGCAAACCGAAAAAAGTAAATGAACGAAGAGTTATAGTTAAGAAAAATGCAAAGCAATAAAATAATATAATTCAAAATTGGAAATAGATATTTCCCCTAAATATACAGTCGTTCGTACCTTTTCGTGTTTAATTGAAAATTATCTTACCGATAATTTAGATTTTTTCGAATATAATAATATTATACTAGAAAATTAATAAATATGTACCCCCTGATGTATTGCGTGTATACCAACGTCTTAATTTGAATGGATAAAAACCTCAATTTAAAATATGAATTTAAATAATAGGTATATACATATATATAAAAAAAGAATGACACAATTTTATTTATACTATTTTACTTTTGAACATAACCTTTTTCTGTTGCGCAATCGTGTATGGCACCCGGTAAAATAAGGAAGTAATAATAGAATTTGTAATTTTGAACTATTAAAAAAATTATACACTGCTATATTTTACCCACTAAACACACTAATTTAAATATATGTTTACATGGTTAGGTATTGGTTACCCACTCGTCTATTATTTATTTTAACGTGTGACTGTGCAAGTGAATTATGCGTGTGTTATATAACATGTACAATAATGATATATATTTTGTGGAATTAATATTGACCATGTATTCTATATGATTTAGTATTAATTTATGATTATTAAAAATTTAATTTAAAAAAAATGGTTATGCATATAGATAGATACTCAACAATTTAACTTAAGTGGCTAAGACCAAGAACAACCAATGTATTAATTTAATCTTACCATTCAACCACGGAAGCAATACTACGGTTAATTTATACTAGATTTAATTATTAAAATGGAATTATTAACTTTTCAGTATAATATAATGTTCAGGGGTTGAATTTTTATGCAAATACGCGGGACTATAATGTACCTATCTACTGATTATGTGAAACGACATCACATGGAATTTCCGTGTTCACTTGGCTTCCTTGATTGTTACATAATGTATATTTTTTAGCGTAATCTCCGCCAGCAAAGATTAGATTTTTAGGATTATTTTACGAATTTATAATACAATAATATTCATCGGCCTCCACACGAACATGTCCAGCGAAGCCCATTATCTTCTTGGAGAATAAATAAAAATAAATAAATTTTGTTGCATTGGTAAAAAAACTACTATATTGTCATGTATCTTTGCTTAAGAGGACGCTACACCCGCATGTGTTGTCTCCGTCGTACAAGTGCGTAACATGGTAAATTTTACGCTCAGCAGATCACGCGAAGCTCCGTGAATTTAAAATTTAGAGTGAATTGACGTCTTATAAAAATTAAAGGTAACATTATTATCGAGGGCTCCTCTTTGGCTTTTTATTATATTTTAATTTTAAAGCAAATTATGAGTATTTTAAGATATACAAACAATTTACAATTTTAATTGTTAGCAATTTTAAAATTTGCTATGTTACGCACTTGTAAGACGGAGACAATACTTGCGGGTGTAGCGTCCTCTTAATAAATAAATAAATGTTGGCATTTGTGCCAATTTGTGCTTTTATTTCGCTTTATAAATAGTAAAATATATTATTTATAGGTATATTGATTAAAATACCACCATCTCCTATCACCACCGCTGTCGAATACCGTTTTACAAGGACTGAACAAAATAATTTGTAATGTTTATCTTTTATTGATTAATAATTAACTTGAATAAATTCATATGGGATACCTATTTAAAAAGAATATGCATTTAAGGTACCTACCTATAAGGCTATAACGGCCCACGACCTACGATACCCACGAGAAAATTAGTCTGACCGCCAAATTTCTGATTGTGACATCGTTTTATTAATCAAAAAACATATTAATAAATAAAAGTTTATTATATTAAAATTGATGAAACTGATATAAAAAATTTGTTAACATTAAAATTTTAATTGGTTCTCATTCGGTCAATTGATACAAGTAAAAATACAATCAACTAGAATACTGTACTAAACACAAAGTATCATTTAAAAAATATAATATGTCGTTCTACACACAGACCATAGCCACACAAATGGTTGAAAACAGTAAAATATAGTCAGCCGTAAAGTAAATTATCAGATTTGAGAATCAATATTAAATAATATTCTGGACTGTCGATATTATTTTTCAAGAAAAAAGTAACATAATTGTTGTCATAATGATATTATTTTTAAAACCCATCATGTTAAAATATTACGTAATAATGAGTAATATTGGGTTGAGACTAAAATAACGAGTTAAAAATAATAATATTACAAAATAAACCACGTTAACGTTAATTTATTTTTGAAATAATATTATTTAGCGATTTCATTACTTAACTGAAAACCGAAAATACGTATAAGCACATATTTCCTGTATTAAAATAATATTGCAGATTTACATTTTTCTTCATCAACTGCGGAGTCACTATAATATTATGTAACACGACATTCTATGCACATGAAGGTATTTTAAAACAGGAGACTTCAAATAGTCAAATACCTATACATTTATTTATATATTATATTATAGTATTATGTATTGGTATTGATGTATAATATATTATTATTATGACTAATATTTTAAAACGCGAATGCATAATCAGGTCGAATTGCGGCAAAAAACTACACAAACACGCCAACTATTATACCTGTAACTGAACACGTGTAAGCACGTGTCGCAAATCATACAAGTATCGTCTGTGAACTAAATAGGTCCAACCATAGTATTCTCACACGATCTAAACTTTCCCAGTCGATTTGCTTTGAACAATACAACAATGAGTAGTCGGGAACATAATATTTCGTTCGAGAATTATTTTTTAATTTATTTACGCATCGCCGTTCGAAAAAATACCAATCCTAGACAAACGGGTTTTTCATTATCAACGATGCCGACGAAAAAGACGTTGTTGGAAATCAACAGGAAGTGTGTGAATATAATAATATGTGGTACTGTGGTAGGCTGTTCATAATAATAATATAATGTTAACTGCGATTGTAATTAATTGATGTCTTGACGTCGAATTGACCTTCAATCATAATAATATTATTATAAATTGTTACTAATACGGCTATCTAATTACCATTTACTCTGGAACGGAGATTCGAAATGCTGTACCTCCTACCAGTGGCGTATTTACCCGTGGGTGGGGGGAAGGGGGGGGGGGTCCCGGATCTCGACTCCCCCAGAAAAAAAAAAGGTTAAAAAGTAATAAATAAATTGTTACGTAGGTACAGAGGAAGAGAATATTAATTTATATTATGTGTTTTTAATATTTAGACCCCCACCCCACAAAAAATTTTAAAATACGCCACTGCTCCTACTTATTATTGGTGATTTGTTCTGAGCGATGAGATTGATGTTACATTATAACGTGGCCATGGTTCTATGTGATTTCGTCAACGTTAAATTAATAAACTACTGTTTATTTTAATTTTACCCTTTGGAGTCTGGAATAAATTGTTGATAAATTTTATCGGAAAAAACCTGACAATATTATTATGATATTGCCGAGGTTTTCACCATCGATCCATAATAAACCACTCAACAAATAATAATTTAGACACGAAACTTGATCATAAATCTACATATTTACTAATTTTTAACGCCTCTTCACTATTTGTTCTGAATACAGTGCTTCTGAACCTTATTTTTTACGACGACTCCTTACGACGCTAATTTGGACCCATACAAATGGCGACACATTTAAAACAATTTAATGGATTATAGAATATTAAGACAAAAATAGTCAAATATTTAACACTGATATTTAAGATCATTATTTTTTTTTTAAATATTAAATTGTCGTAAAAATTTGAACATAAGATGTCTTCTTTAAATAATTGTGAATATTAATTTTTATTTAGATTTTTAGGTTGCTACAAGAACAACTTATCTAAAACCTTGCATTGTATTTTTAGCCTTAGCTACAAAGATTGAAAATTGTATATATTTTTAACTGTACAATAATTTCAAAATGTTGGTTTTGTATTAATTTTATCAACATTTGATCTTCGAACGCTTATGTATTTTCAATATTTTTAAATATTGCTACAAGTAAAACTTTTGAGAATTCTTGTTTAAGATTTTCAAGCTTTTTGACCGAACATAAACATTTTTATTAACTTATTATTTTTAATATTTTAGATATTTTTTAACTGCTGTAAACATATTATATGAGGAATGTTGTATTAAATGTTCAAGTTATTTTACAAAATGATCGTTATATAATAATTAATTAATTATTTTACAAACAAAATTGTAACCATACATAAATCGAAAAAAAAACTAAAAAATGTCTACGAATAGCACCGAGATATCTAAGATAAATTAAGTACCTAATTTAAATATTTTGTGAAAAATGCAGTACCTACGTAGTATCCACAGTGCGTTTCAGTTTTGAATCACAACAAAGAAACAAAATCAATTTTGTCGAAAGCTGTATTGGGTTCGCGTAAGAATTCCCGCTTTTCATTAATTCATTAAATTTGTTCTCCTCATTTATTTTAAAAAGTATTGGGAATTTTTACTTTTAAACCCTAAAGTATAGGCAGGCATCAACACGATTTTTTACCACTCCGAAACGTGACGTCAGCCACACGAAAAAAACCTCCACGTCGTTGCGACGATGCCGATATACACATTGATCGCTTCGTTCAATATTATTTTACACAATAGCGTATTGGCACGAAAGAGGTAAGTATCGAATTTTCCAGTCGAATATCATGACAATATTGTTTTATCGATCCGAACGGTATATCAATCAAACCAACAAGGGCCGCCGAGAGACGAGAGACTTCGCGCCGAAGAGCCGACATTGAAAAAGGGTCACCGACCAGGTGATATAAACTCATTACGGCGGGGGCGAGCTCATCGCACGTCGACCTTACAAACGGTTAAGTTTGTTCGGACTGTAACCCACCTGGCCTACCCATACGCTGACGGAGTGTATCGGCGACCCGCGACGACCTGCGACGACCGTGCTCACGCGATCGAAAGACATTATTTTATGATGAAGAAAAAAAAAATTTCAAAATAAATAACAAAGACAGACTGTTGGGTCGGTCGTGTTTCGATTTTTGCTTACGGCTGCAACCGCGTCGGCGAATTGCATCGTAGTCGGAACTGCTGCAGTCATCAAAAAGTGTACAATAATATTATTATAGGCGTGTTCGATTACACGTCTCATGATCGTCGCGGCGAATAATTTAATATTCAAATATTCAAATATTATAATACAAAATAATAACAACAACGATAATAATAATATCGTGATGGTAGGGGTTGCACGCGCGGCAAGTCCCTCTTCGCCGCCGCCGCCGCCGCCGTCCGACGACTCGTGTTGGCGTGTACTTGTATAAATATTATTGTGTTTGCGTTTACGGAACGTTCCGCGGTCGACACTCGCGCGCAGTCATATCTCTCACGGTGACCGAAGCAGCCGATATAGCGCGAGCGCATTACAACACGACGATCGAATGTCATATTATTACGATTGTACGCCGGTTCGCGTTAAATATCTGTATTTCGGTATGTGAACGCGCGATATCGATTTTTATTTCGTCGACATCGCGATGTCATTACTCATTATTGGACAATAATATATAATAACTATTATTACGACTAACCTTTTTCCCGTGCGACGGTTATACGCGGCTGCGGCTATCAGCACGCGAGTGGTGTGAACAATAAATTATTATTATACGGTGTTTGAAGAAGATAATAATAATAATAATAATATTATTGTTATAAAGAAAAATAATTAAAATTTTTCCAGCTTGTGTTTTTATTCGTACGCTCGTTTTATTCATTTTTTTTCCAATACCCGACCCGCGCCTCCGACAAATCGTCATCGCTTTCGGTCGGAAGGGTCAGTCGAAACGGCCGCGATGCTGAAACTGTGCGTTTCGCCTGACGCGACCGCCGCAGGGGCCCAGAGTTGCACGCTGCTCTTGGAATAATCGCATATAGATTTCATTTGACGATAAGCAGTGTTATATTTAATTTAAAATAATAAATAGGTGCCGTATAATACGTTTTCGTGCGAGAAAACCGAGTGAAAATGATTAACTACCTGTTGAAGTGCGACACGTACACGGTCGCGGTGACCGCGCTGCTGGTGATCGTGCTCCTGTACTGGGTGTTCGAAGTGCACTATTTCGCGAGGACCCTGTGGTGCGCGACCATGTGCCGGATCCTGAAGAAGTACGTGCACATCCTGGACACCACCTCGTACTCTTCGGCGTGCCTGACCACGGACGTGGACTTTCTGCTGTTCCACATGAATAACTCGAGGTACCTGCGGGAGGTGGACTTTGCCCGGACCGAGTTCTACACGCGCACCGGTCTGTGGACGGCGATCCGGGAGAAGGGTGGGCTGCCCGTGCAGGGTGGCACCAGCATCCGGTACCGAAAGTTCATCCGGACGTTCAGCCTGTACAGCATATCGTCCCGGATCGTTTACTGGGACCGGGACTCGATTTACATGGAGCACAGGTTCGTGAGCCGGGGCGACGACTTCGTCAACGCCATAGTGCACTGTCGGCAGAGGGTGATCAACTGCGACGTCGAGGTGCTGATGGGCGAGCTGCTGGCCAAGCGCGCCAAGGAGAGGCCCGGCGACCTGCAGGAGGCGCCCCGGGTGAAGCCCGAGTGCCCGTTGGAGATCCACCACTGGATACAGGCGAACATGGTGTCCAGCGCCAACCTGCGCAACGGAAACTGATCGACAACCCCCACCCCCGACCGTGTTCGACTCCCCGTCGTCGTTTCAACCCGTGGCAGTGAGCTCGCCGAGGCCTGTCACGCGTGCACGCCGTTTCGAGACCGTCCCGTGGAGGAGGAGGAGGAGGAGGAGGAGGAGGAGGAGGAGAACGACGACGACGATGACTCAAAGGACGGTCTTAGGTCCCGAGGACTGTTCGGATTCCGGTGTAGGTTTACGCGGCTATTTCGATTTTAGTCGCTTGTCGGAGCCATAGACCTCGCTTCCCCGGTCGTCTTCAAACTCCGCTATGACGGGATCATATTAATAATTTATTACCACACTTTAATTATTACGTTTTTTGACTGAATTTCAACGTCACTTTACGTCGTTATGTAAACATTATTTTCTTGGCCATTTTATTGTTGCATTTTTATACTTAGGATGTCGTTTTTTTTTAAATTTTTATAGTTTTAATTATTAATTATTTATGTATTTGACGGGTGACGTCACGTTTCGTGTATTTCGTACTCATCAAACCCGTGTTTTTTTTAATCTGAATATTGCTTAGCCCTGCTACAATTTGTCATTGTTTCGGGAACGACGTAGGTACTCGAGAGCTGATTTATGTAAATAATAATTGATTGTTGTGACTCTAATAATATTACGATCGATGCAATTCTAGTCATTAGTTTTCTTTTTGATTTCGTTTTATACACAATACTTTTTGTAACGATAAGATGAATACATTTTTAAAGTTTAGTCTGTTAAAAAAATAACTTGGTTTCAATAATTATTATTTTAATAAAATATTCGGTAAGCTTTTTATAGTGTGAAAGCACGAGTACTGATGTCCTTGACCCTTGTACAAATTATTAATTTAGAGTAGGCATAGGCTAATAACCGATCTTGATCGTTTTGAATATTGTGATTTTGTATGTTACATTTAATTTTTTATATGTTATGTATTACTTTTTTTTGGACTTTGTGTAAAAAAGAGTGAGCCGTACGTGCTTACAACTGTTTTACTGAACCGTAGACACATTCGTTGTTTATTATTTGTTAGCAACGAGTGAATTTGATAAGTGTAAACTATTATTATAGTATTGTAACTTGTATTTTTTCGTTAAAAACTGAGAATTTTTGTCCATTAAATGCCAAACAATGTTTAATAACAAAAATCATTCTCGCCAAGAGCCCGTGTATTTTACTATTACCATACAACACCATATTATTGTACCTATTTTCACATGTTTAGATTGTCGACCGCAGTGGATCTGTTATCCGCAAAATAATAATATTATTTTTATTTTCAAGGTTAAGATGTATTATTATTATTATAATATAATAACTATAATGGTGTTTTTGGTCGTGATTCTAGGTTTACACATTCCGAATAATTATGCTATTGAAATAATACCAAGACAAACATTAATAGAAGCTCTCATATTATGTGATATAATATAAAATACGTAGTAGGTATTAATGAAAATGTATCACGATTTCCTCTTTTTTGGTCCAATGACAAGGGAAATTAATAGTTCTATGGTTGTGGTTCAGTGGATACCATTTCAAATTGAGTAACGATTTTCTTTTGATTAACATTTTCAAGGACCGTTAATGTCACAGGCGCTATATAATATATAACAACGATATATATATATATATATATAAATTAAAAAATAGAAAAATAGTTTTAGGATATTCGCGCTCTAAACGTTCTGAAAACAAAACGAAATCGAAATCGAAAAACTTATTAACGAATTGATATCGTCGTTTGCGACAACGGTATAGGTGTACGGTATACCTATAGGTACCAGGTAGGCACACGCGTGTTATCGACGGCTGGCCTTTGTTCGAAACGTGTAAACATTAATTCGCCGATTAAAACGTCAGCACACGGTCATATTGTATGAATTATTACATAATTTGCCAACCCCCAAGCGTGATAATAATGCGCACACACATAATATGACACCGCGGTGTTATTTATTGTCGTTGAAAATGTACTCCGAAAAGGCCGGTCGGGCGATATCGTGCACGAAATAATATTATAATATTATAATATCGTACGAAACCGAATATTACGGGACCGTCGTATTACAATATTATATTGATATGATAATATGATATTATATTATTATTATTATTATTATTATCATCATCATCATCATAAACACGGGTTACAGTAAGTTGGTTTAGTGTTTCGCATTTCGCAACCGCACGGCGAACATTCCGAGCGCGGGACATTACAATGTTATGTATCACTGCAGCAGCAGCAGCAGCGGCAGCAGAGCAGCGCCATAAACAAAACCGGTTCAAGTCTCGTAACATCACGCAGGCACTAACAACACTCTAGAGGTACATAATATTATTATTATTTTTATGGGTTTTTTTCTTGGCCTACTCCGCACGGCCACTCTTACTTTTCGGTAAGGCTACTTAGGTCGTTTCAAATGATAAACCGTCGTCGGATATACTGCACACGGCGTAGGTACATAACACCCGTCTTACCGGTATGCAACGGCCGTACCCGCATAATATTGTGATATAATAATCAACATAATAAAATACGTCGACAATAATAATATTTTACGGCCGTACACTTAGGTACCTACTTATAGGCACGGGTCGAAAAACATTGTTAAAAAACGATAAGGTAGAGAAGAGCGGATAATAAAGCGGATCGCGATAATAATAATAATATGATGATGATGATGATGATGATGATTGATTATGATGAAACGCGAATGTTTAGTGTTTACATAATAATTTTGTGTCGAACGAACACACATTACAATACTTAGATATAATAATATGTATATACACCTAATATTATGTATTATGATATAGATCTTTATTGAAAATATCCGCGACGTGTATGATAGATGACGTCACGATGATAAAATATTATTGGTATTCGATTTATTGATTAATTATAATTGTGTCCTGTTTATTAAGCGATATCTAGTGCTTGAAAAAGGTTAATATGGTGTTATCATTAAGTCGTATCACGTATACGGGTATACCGACTCCGATGACCGTGCTCTTGGCAAGTCATATTATCAAACTTTACAATAATTATAAATGGAAAAAAAATTAAATGTTGATAATATTAATTAACTAGGTAGGTATTGTGTGTGTTTGGCGGTTATTTAGATGGCCGACGGTTTTTTAATGGAACTTCAGACAACTAAAATAATACCTATACGCGTTGCATGATAAAAATAAATACCTATATAATATTGAACAGACAAACTTCAAACGATTATAATCCTGCATCGTAGTTTTTATTATTTTTGTTTTTTTTTCCAAGCATAGGTTTATAATTTATTATAATATCATGTACCAGTGTTATTAATTAGAGTTTTTAAAGCGAGTCATTAATAATACTATTTGGATTATGAGACTCGTTAGGATAATCAATCAATCGTCACATCATCTTGACGAGTCACGCGAGTGTGATACACGTCATAATGACGTCTCTTCGAATGCTGTCGTATAGTGTACAGTTTTATTGTTTGACATGTTTTTGAGCATAAATCGATGCGCACAACGTCAAAATATTTGTAAATATAAAAATAATATATTTTATACATAATATACGAAACGAGGTTGATTTTTTTATTTTTTAAATTATTTTAATTTTTAGTTCTGTTGCCGGATAGGTATTAGGTAGGTAGTAATTAGATATTTTTACTTTACCAAACAAATAAAGACAGTTTTGACCATTTACACTGGCGGGTAATTTGTTTTTCTGAAACCAAGGTTTCAATTTCGAAAAAAAAAAAACGATTGCTTTTTGTGTTGCCATTTTGACATAGATATTTATCATCATAACCTTACATGTATTTCTGATGAATCGAAAACGTATGTGTACATTAAACATTAGACTACCAGTGATTGATAAATTACTATAAGATTCTTAAACACAAAACGCTATTGGCACTTTAAAAATCGAGGCATTTCGTAACATATGCACTTTAATTCTAATACTATGTTATTAGACTTTATATTTTAAGTTACCCATAATTATTATTGAGAACAATGTTTGAATGTATTGACAAGACAATATCACGACTCACGAGTATATTGCAATACTATTATAATATAGCATACGAGTTACTTATTCGTCTCGAGGCGGTGTCATAGTAATCCTTTTTGGTTGGCCGTCTATTCGTATTTCGTTTATTATCGTTATATATGTCCATTCGTCTTCTGCAGGATATGATGTAATATTTGTCATCAATTGAATGATTCGTTTATTTTTATTTCAATTTTGTTTATTCTAATATAGTAGCTCTACCGTATAGTTTACCGTGTCCCGGACCCGCTGGACCCAATAACATAATATTATTATCAAGTGTAAATTAAAAACATAATTTCATTGCATTAGTCAATTATTACTTTAATCTCATATGTATATTTTGCATACGACGTAGTGGTTTCACTACTGGTTTGTCTAATAGATGAGAAAATTACAAATAAAGAATTTAAAAAAAAATACCATGTACTAAATATTAATTTAGATGTTGCCTGTCCGACTATAATAATTATTATTTATAATAATATGACGTGTACTAAAACTACGAATACGTGAATTACATTATAAGTATTATTGATAAAATATGTGGTAAAATTGTGCTTTACAGGTACCTATGTGTTTTACATACTAAATTAAATGTTTTTAGTTTGTTAATTTGTAATTAATACATGTCACATGGAAGTGTCTACGTCATGTATAGTTGGTATGATATTCACTTTTGAGAAAATGAGTTATAAATCATAATCAAATCGCATTTGGCATGCATAGTCTGACATAAAATTGGTTATAACAGTCTAATCCGACAAAATGTTTACGTCTTGCGAGAAAAAATAATTTAAATTTGATTATAGAGTACTTTTAAGATCCGAAATTAGACAAACATATTATTACACACGATGCGGTACATTAAAGTAAAAAACAACACGTATCTATGACGAAGAATGTGTAACAACAAAACAATTATGTATAGGAGGGTTAGACTTACCCGAAGTACAGGTATAATATGACTATGGTGTATTATAATTATTATATTTAATATCATTGAGTACCTACCTATACCTATAGTGTACTTGATTGGATAGGGCGATATGTGGTCTGCGCGTATACAAAATGATGGCAACCGCAAGTCCTTGGACTTACAAATTATATACATTATAAATCGTATATAATATTGATGTAGAGCTAGTTAACAATATCACATGGCATGTATTTGATTTCGCGAAAATTACCCGTAAAAACAACTATTAGTACGAATATAATTCATGACTAAGTTGGGAATAATTATGATTACTATATAAAGTTCAAGAGGTCACAACACTGTTAGATGTTTATAGACGGTTAGTTTGTAATATATGCACTTAATTTAAGTTATTTAATGATTTTGCATTGATTATAGACAAGGTACATTACTTTCCACCGAGACGAATAAAATATAAATACAATACAATGTATAACAGAATAAAAATGTACTATTGGAACTTTTTGAATAAATAGCATATATGTGTTTATTTTAGAAATGTTAACAAAGTAAATCAGAAAGACTTTTACAAACTACGTTGTCAAATTAGAATTCTCGTGGAATGTTTTTATTGTTAAAAAAATTTGTATTCTATAAATGAGAGTATTGTCATTTTAGTTTCTATTGTTATCGACGTACAAAATAAAATAAAATATCTAATATATAAAACTTTTCGGAAAGTTCAAATCCTTAAACCCGTTTTTATAGTATCAATAAACCAATTGCTTATATTATATATTCCTAAAACTTACAATCCTAATTTATTTATTTACAACATACATTTTTATATATTTAGGGTTGTCCAAATTGTACGTTAATAAGGGTGCTGAATCATATTTTCTATATTTTTGCTACATATTATTATTCCTATTATTAAGTTAAAAAATATTGAGATTGTTGTACATACTTATATTGATTAACAATCGCGAAACGCCGTCGAAAGAGTGTATAGGCATTTTTATAATAGGTAATAATAACTAAACGAGAGCAAGACAGTGAGCAGGCCAAGTTTCAGTATATTATAGGTAGGTAACTAGCAAAAAGAAATTATATCCAACAAAAACCTTATCGTGAAAAAAGATCCCAGGACCCTTCCGTCTAAAAGTTTGTATATCAAGGTATAGTAATATCTACATTATGGCCAAGTTTGCTATTTTTTTGATTAATAACCTTAATACACAAATACATTCATGTGCAACAAATTTTTTTAAAAATTGTATTGCTTATCACTTGGCTTTTTTCAAAGGACAATAACTAGTGAGTTATTGCAATTTATTTCAGTCGTTGGCAACTTCAAAGCTACAATAGAAGAAACTAGATAGGTAAAAACATTTTAAGAATAACGATGGCTTTTTCGCAAGTCACGAAGATTCTTAACTCTACCCACCAATTTTTTTTGGTAGTTTTTCTAGTAGTTCTAAAAAAGTGATGATTGGAAATATTTGGGTTCGTAACTTACTTGATTTTTAATAACTTGATGCATTCAATTAGTATTTTGATATCGAAACCTATGTCTACAATTGTTATGTTAAAATATTTGCCTGAACAATTCGCCGGCAACTGGTATGTAGCCTAAAGCGTGACTTAAATTTTTTATTCAAGGTATAAGAAAAGATCAATGGTTAAACTAATATAGATGTATGAAAAAATGAATATGTTTTTAAATTACTATTTTATTATATTATCGCATTAGTATAATACATATAATATTGTATCACCGAAGTCAAGATGAGGATAAAATGTCTACGTCGTGACCGAAGCGGCATCTAGCGGTGCAGTGCCCTTTTGCTAAATACAGAATTACGGTCGTACGATCTACCATGTGACGTCCCGGACCGAATGTGAAGTAAGTCTGGCTATGATTAGGCTAAGTGGGCAACGATTCCCCTGTTGGGGTGGTTCTCCATGGGGGGTCAAATTTAGAAAGAACTGTCCCGGCTACCGTATATTTTTTATATCTTTTCAAAAAATGTTTTCAATATATAATGCAATTCAATCATGTTTGGAAGTTGAAAAAACCTAAGAATAGTCGCTCTACTATACAGTAGTGTAGTGCAAAGTGGACAAACTTTTTAACGGATGGCCAAAAAAGTAAAAATCAGGTTGGTTAGTTTGGCTTACAATTACCGGTAATTACAAAATTTAGAAAAGGGACCTTAAAAACTGTTAGTTAATCAAAATCTGCACTGTCTGTCTAATGTCTACTGTTTTCAAATTTAAAATTGTATAATATGATTATCACTTATATCATTTAAAATAATATATTATCACAAAATAAGATATTATATTATTCTAGTCCACATTTTAAAGGTAGTGTTATGGCAATATGGCATATTATCTATAAATAGATGAAAACTAAATATTATATTAAATAAAAAGTAACACCGGAAAATGTTTTAAAATAAAAAAAATATTAATATCTATCATCTATGGTATTCACAGCCACAGAGGTAATTAATTTTTATGTTTAATAATTTTATAAGATTTTACACAAATAAATTATTTTTGCAAAACCGAAAATTGATACACTATATTTCTTTTATTGTTTATAATAATTATTATGTTAAAATAACAAATATTTTTAGTCACAAGGAATGATCACACTGCAGTGCCTGATCACACCCACTCTAGAATATTGTGTTCTGAATATTAGTTAAAAATCCGTCCAAATACTCTGATTCAATGATTGAGTAATTGGCCATTAAGGTCATGTGTAAGCACACACAAAAAGCTTCTCCTATAATCGTGTTTTGACGTGGCTATATCTCAAAAACTAGTGAATAGAAATACAAAATTTAAACGCAGAAGTTCTTAAAAAAATAGGTTTATAAATTATTGTTATTAAATAGGTATGGGTGTTACCATTTAAAAATTTAAAGTTTTAACGTCATGTTTACCATAAAAAAAATGTTTAAAATTATGAAAATATATTGATTACTTGTAGATTTCATTAAATCTCAACATTTCCCAATGTAAAAGTTAAAAGTTTTTGAAATAATAAGTTTCTTACGTTAAATTGATCACCTTGTATTCATATTTTAATTTTAATTAAAACTTTAATAAAATTATTACAAAAAATTTAAATTGTATCAAAAAAAAAAAAAAAAACGACAATGCACCGGTATAACATTGATATTATGGGTATTAAAATCATCAACAAATGCTAAGACATACAGATTACTTATTATGTTTATTATGATGAGAGTGGAGTAGAGTTACGGATAGCGTTGAACCTTGGAGTTCATTTTCTTGCATAAATTCCTCGGATAACTGGTTGTTAGCCTTAACTTTGACTGTACGATCTTTTAGAAAGTTGGTTATTAGGTCGAGTAAATTACCTTTGCACAGTGTTTGTTTTAGTTTAACTACTATTTGATATGTCTCCGAGTAGAGTCATATGCCTTAAAATTGTCGAGGTTGACTAGCACCATTATTGCATATTTTCAAAAGCCTGCAGTAGTTTTAATTATACAGTTTTGAGGTATATAGGTACGTTGTTGTACGTTTATTACATAATATAGTATAATAAGTATTAATAACACTCAGCAAATTATAAATTAAACATATTTTTGAAAAACTATTACAATTTAAATTAATTCATATGTGCAATATTAATATAATCATTTAATTACTTAATTCTAGAACATATAGAGTTAGTGTAAGTATATATTTTTCGAGTTAATCATTTTTATTTACATTTTACACATTTGTGCGGTTAAGAAATTTTAAATCAACCTTCAAACAAGCATGCTTGATACATTTTGAATCTTTAATATTTAAATTAATTCAAATTCTGATTTTTGGAATTGTTAATGATATTTAAAAATCATGATTTTTTTTTACCGTTTCATGAGTTTATCATGGCGACACAAACATTTTTTAAATGAGAACATCTCTTTGAAACCATTTTTTTTCTCTGAATTGAGTACATTTATACAAACATTTACTTGTAAAATCACAGATTTTTTATTGATGAAAATGTTGATGCATTTGAATCAAATCGAATAACGAGTATAGTTTTATTATACGTTATGCACTAAGGACATAGTACCTAGTCCTTGATATTGGTTGTACATTAACATTTTCACTACAAATAACAATTTATAGTAAAAAAGGCGGTTCTCTTTGAAAAAAGAAGTTTGAATCACCACAAGACTCCTCACTTCAATGATGGTAAAAAATCTAAGTATATGAAAGTTCGGTCTTTTAATGAATTCAAACATTTTTAATAAACGCATAATTCCACTAAAGAGGGGGGTTAAGCATGTTTAGTGAAACACTCTGTATACATATTATGAACATATTTTAACGTTATATTATATTATTTCGTCCGATCGTGAAATAGTTTCAAACGTGAATCGCACAGTAAACACATTTTTTTAAATGTTCTCCAAAATAACTCGTTATTGATAAGCACAAGGGCTAAGGGCGTGGATCTTATTCTCGATGTCTTGAATAGTTTTGATCTTCATCATTACAGAAAAATTGTTTCGCGAGTTCAATTTAATTGGAAGAATTCGATTACTGCTATGTATCGGTAGTACATAACATAATATATTACTACTATGTAATCGTCAATGCATATTATACATTAAGCTTAAAACACAATTATAATTTATAATATATAGACATAACTAATGTCGACAAAATATAAAAGTACTAGAGAAATAGTAAAACCAAATGTTCCCATAGGCATACACTATTTTTGGAATATTAATTAGTTACATCACCACCACCAGCATTATGTATAATATTGCCAAAAAACAACTGCCAAGGCGCTGTAAAATTAATAACCATATAGAGGGAAAGATTTCGTATTAAATAAAATAATAGATGCCAACACCGCGACCGCAAGAACATCCGCACGCGCACACACTGATGTCTCCTACACCGGGGGAGATGAACCAAAGGACCTTGGCACCAACACTGCAGGAGTACGGGGATGCCATATATAAGGGAGCCCGAAATGGCCCATTTTCAGACGTGATCCACCAGAGTAACCGCGAGCACCTTCACTCCAGTCTAATCTCTGAATTATCATTTCGGACTTAGAATATTTTTGTAATAATTTAATTATTTGTACTTAGAATATTTTTAATAATTTAATTAATTTGGACTTAGAATATGCTCGATTGACACTCAGAATATTCTAAAGACTTGAGAAATTAAATCATTTTTGAATATTGTATTCTAAATAGTTACAGTAATAAATTTAATAATTAACAATTCGACTCACATTTCAAATAAAAAACACTTCAATAATTTTACCAGTTTACGAATTTATTTAACAAGTCCTAACTCATCATCCAAATGTTGTTGTACGCCAGTGGGCCGCTACATTACTCTAGTAAGTTAGGTATCTAACTCGGCATCATCAACAACGTTATGCAAAAATAAATATAAATGATTTAGATTTACATAATAATGACATAATATTGTAGTCGTGTAGATGTCAAAATATATTAAAAACTAAAAAAAAAACATTATTGTTAGGTATACGTAATTTTTCATCCGGAGCCGCCAAACGTACCGAGGTTGATCCCTTCAAGATTGTTTTATTTTATTAATGAGGGACTTCAGCTTTAAATAAATTACTTTGAAGCGGTTAAGTCCACAGCAAGTCCCTAGCAAGATCCTCTCGATTACGGCCTAACATGTTCATCATTACGAGGGTTATTACTTATTATACATTTATTTTTTTACACATTTATGTATGACCCATTATTATTAACTATTTAATATTGCTTAACATAAGAAGTGGCCAATGTCAGTGTAGGTTTGACATTGTGATTGTTATCATGATAATATTTACAAACAGATGATTAATGGAACATGCCACCTATCCAAAATCACTAAATTATCCACGCAATATGTATATTATTTTTAAAATCCATTGTTGTTTATAATAAATTATACTACTCCAACATATAATATTTTAAAAATAAGACCCAGCATTTTGAGCACTGACCATCATATGTCTTGGTAATCTTGGCAAGGGAAATGAAAAAGTGATATCCTAATATATTGCCTGAGTATAGGGAATAACAAAAATAATAATTACGTTCGATAAATAATTCTGTGCAAAACTGACAGAATCAATTTATGAAGATTGGAATGTTTTTAAAAAGACGGTCATAAAAAAAATGTTAATCGTGGTTTGTTTATTTATTTAATGTTAAAGCATTTTGTATAGTCTAACTCAGTGGTTCTCAACTTTTTTTATTCTACGCCCCCTTGTAAATTTTCAAAAATCTCATCACATTTTTAATTTCATATTTCGAAGCAGAATATTATTCGGAGCGTTTCGATATAAAAATATCTAATTTTGAACAATGAGTTTATTCGTTATAACTTAATATAAGTATTTATAGTTATCCATATATTATATACCTAACTTATAAACTACTCATCAACAATTCTAAGTACTCCAAAAAATGCATACTTTCCCAAACGTTAATATTTTTTTGAAATAATGAGTGTCTTACGTTAAATAGGTCACTCGCTAAATTAAACTGAAAAAAACATAAATAATTTAATAAAGAACACTAATCTATAATTACCTTGTTTACATGTGAGTTTGTAATTAAAAATAACAAGTCACAAGACAACTAGGTATAATAAAATAGACGCTTATACCTTTTTTAATTTCGTTCTTAAATGTTAAACTATTGTTATGAACTAATTTAATACTGTTTGGGTAGCTAATTAAATAGTTATATAATATATTCCTCTAAAGTATACATAAAACATTTTTTACTCTCAATAGTAGTGTAGTTGGGCTTACATTTTTCTGTTATGTGATTCAAATTGATTTTTCATTATGTTTATTTTAACTAATGATAGTGTATCACATATATTTTGTCCATAAGTTATCTAATCTTTTAAAATCTTCCAGATATTAAGGATTGTAGGACGGTATACAAATTCATATACCTGGTTATAAAAACAATCACTTAAAATTGAATGAATCACTGGTGAACAATGGTCCCTTAAACATAATTTAGTGGTCCATGACTGTTCCATTAAATTTCAGTGAACCACTAAATCAATCAATTTATCATACAACTCGGCACTAGTATGTGATGTATTATTTCATGTATGAAGAACAAAACTAGAAAATATACTACAAGACATAAGGACAAATAATGTGAATTCAAAAATAATCGCATATTATTATGATATTGAAATATGTTTTCTTTTAAAATGTCAACCTGACTAGAAATCAAGTGTTGGGTGTAAAATAATATTATGTTGCAGTATGTACCTACCTTTTCACAGCCAGTAGTCAAATTAAAGATTAATTTCAATCCAATGTAGCAAAATCGTGTTTAATTAAATACCTTTAGGTATATATTACAAACAATACATTTGAAATTTAATTATTTGCACTTTTGCTGCAGGTAATAGTCAACAGGCACCTATAACATTATTGTTTCTAATAAACTACAGATTTATTAATATTTCAATAAGGTGTTCGAGAAAATCAGTATAAATTAATAATATTAAGTACAGTTCGTGAAAATAGCAATTATAAAATAAACTCGGAGACTACAAAATTCGATTTTGTAGTTAAAAATATATACAATCATAATCATAAGTTAATTTTATTATTAATTAAGGTGTAAAAATGCAACAATGTTGGTAGTTTCGTTTTTGATACAATATGCAATTCCTTTTAGAGAGAAAGTAACATTTAATACATTTTAAACTGAATTAAGACGTATTATGGAATTCAAATTTTTACTTTAAGTTTTAACTGTTAATGAATTTTTAGTGCTAATTCATAACGTAAGATAATAAATTGTGATATGCATAAATAAATTAAGAAATAAGTAAATTAAAAATTGTTCTTCGTATTCATAGTAATATGTCTACAATATATTATCAATGTTTATTAATAGTAAGTACCTATGTGTAAAACGAGTAGTTTTGATCACGAATTAGTTATAAATTTAATATTTGTATTTTGTTTATTTTAAATTCATATTTGGAGCTACTTCATAAATCGATTATGCGTAAGTATAATACTATAAATGATTAAAAAGTACAGTAAAAATAAAATTTATAATTTTTTAACCAACATTTATATTAGTTTCATTGCGCGCGCTCTGTCGACTGCCAGAGATCCAGATGATGGTGGTGTTTTTTTTTTAAATAAATAGCCGAAGGAAATTTAAACAGTAATTGCAAATGACTGTTTATTTGAAGCAAAACACACGTACAAATAATGTATTGACAAGTCGTGTGTATGAGTGGTGTTAACGTGCTTGGACCTGAACGGTTATGGTACATCCGAAGATCCTGTACTTAGGGTTGGCAACGATGTACATCAATATATTCGAGACACTTTTCGACCAAAATCGTACACATCTCTTTTGGTCCGATTCACTTTTCAGTTAAACCAAAACTTTAATATTTACTTTATGTTATAAAAAATAGGACAACTGTGTTAATAAATATAATATATACCTATGTTATCATAATTTTAATACATTTCCATATTATATTACCAACATAATTATGACTAAAACGATATACAGGGTATCCCAGGTCTATTTGACTAATGCAATAACTTTTTTTCTGTTCAATATTTTTAAGTTTTTTTTTTTTTGTAATGATTTGTAGAGCTCTGCGCTATAATTTGCATACCTTATATTTTATTTTATTTTTTTACAACAAAAATTAATAATTAAAATTTTGTATTTTATATTTTTCTAATAATCCAAGATAGCTATTTCAAAAATAAGTATTTAAAAACTATTTTGGCGTTTAAAACTTTTAATTTGGTTAAGTCGTTAATTTTTAAACAATTTTCAAAGTGTGTTAAAATTCAAAATTATTTCTTGCTAATCACTGTTACTGCTGTAAAAGTTATTGCATTAGTCAAATAGACCTGGGACAACCTGTATATTATACACATTTTCTATAATTATATTTTTAATAATTTTCCATACTGTTACAAAAAGTAAGTATTAAACTATTTGTTTTGGCCCAAAAGCTAAGGGTAAGATTTTGGTTGAAAACGGCCTTGTCATCGATATATCGATGTTTTTTGAGAAAATATCGTTATTTTGGTATCGATATTTGCCCTTTGATAGTACCGACACATCGATATTCTTCTTTTTTAAGAGAATGTCAGCGCACTGTTTGTTTTCCCTCTCTAGCCCACGCACAACACAGACTAAACACATTTACACAGAATCTTTTTTTTCAAGTTTTTGAGTAATCTTAGAGTAAATTCACCCATTACAAAAATTATAGAGAATAATATTTTTGGGAGTATGACATATCGATTTGTCGAATTATTGTCTGAAAACAATTGTGAAATCATTTAAATTTAAAAAATTTTTTATTTTTATTTTGAAAGTCAAATACAAAGTCAAGTAACATAATATACACCCTATACCCCATATCCACTCAAATATATTATACTCTATAATTTTTTTAATAGGTGATTATTTTACTCTAAGATCACTCAAAAATCATAAAAAACGATTTTAGATGAAAGCGTTTCATCAATGTTACGCGTGGATCTGAGAGAGAAAACAAATATATTATACATATCGCCATAATATCCATGCTTATTAAAAACAATTTCAAAACCAGGAGAGTACGCACTGTTTGCTTAAGTATTGAAATCCTATATAATATACTATACCAATATTACACATAACCATTCCACAGTAGTAGATATTTACTAAAGCTTCAACGTACCCATTGTTTGAAAAAGTAATTAAGAAAAATATCGATATTTTCTGTAACGATATATCGATGTTTACCGTAACGATATATCGATATTTTCCGTAACGACATGTCGTCACATCAGTGTTGAGGTTTTCGATTTATCGGGTCCCAGACAAATTTCGCGTGTTCTTTAAATGTTGTTCCTGTTCCACCGCCTTAGACCGGAGATCGCGGAATTGGCCGACGTCCTTGCAGGTGTAAAACGCGAATAGCTGGGTTCGTAGAATTATAAAGGAAGCCTATAATAGGTGTATGAATTGTATTTTGCCCATCTGGTTGATTTATGATTAGTTGTTGTTGTTTTAGCGATCGCCCTGATATTATACTATGGTATAGTGTCTATAAGAATTCCTGGCCCGTAACATAGGTATATACTTGTAGTTGTTGTTGTCTTTGAAAATGCGAAAACTAGACTACAGTACAGCGGTTCTTAACCGGTGTTCCGAAGACTTGGAATGAGTGTTCTGCCAAGATTTTAAAACCAGTGGAAAAAAATCCATAGAGTAATATTTAAATAAGTAATTAATTAATTGATTTGTAACTAATATTATGTTTTTTTTGTCTATATATACAGTGTTTAATATGTTATTAAATTTAAAAACATAAATAAATACTGTTTTATTTTACGGCTATGTGTTCAGTGAAAATCATAAAAAACGTTAAGCGTTCCGTCAATCGAAAAAGGTTAAGAACTATTTGCTTTAGTAGTTCACTTTTGAAGGGCACTTTGGTTATAAATTATAATACATCATATTATGCGAGAGGCGCACTATTTCATACATTGGGTAGGTCGAAGCCACCAATTGATACTTCGAAATAAACCCTTTTGTTTTATTTATCGATATATTATACATAGTAATAATAATTATTGTGTTACAACAGCGTGTTGTTATTCTGACAATAACCGTTGTATGTCGTTTTAATCGCTTTTTAGGAATTCGTGGTTCCGCAATTTGTATATTAGACATTTACGTAGCCTATTTTGTTTTTAAGCTATAGTAATGACTTTTTATAAATAAAATGAAAAATAATATTGTAGGTACAACTTTATTATTAAATTTTTATTTTTATTTTTTTGATATTTGATCTTTTTCGAGTTAAATAATTTGTCCTGGATAAGAAGGTCCTGGAATTTGCTATAAACTGAGAATACACAATAGGTAAATAAATAGATAACAATAGAGCGTGTACTGGAGAAGAAGAATATAATCTCTCAAATCAGTAGTAATGTAAGATTAAAGTTACATTTTTTTCGAAAATTCTGAAAAAAGTAAAATATAGACGTCTCAATGGTAATACTATATTGCAGCTGGTAACTCGATAACTATATAATATACGACACCAGACAAGGATCGTGAAGTGAGAATGATAATATTGCGCGTGACAAATATTGATAAAGGCATCAAAGAAAAAAAAATAATCACATTATCCTAATAATTTATTACTAATATTATAAAACGCTTTCCTACAATAGTCGAATAACGCGTACCTACTTAAAATCAAAAAACATTAAGACATTAGGACGATTGATTGATCGATGGAGGTCTAAATGGTGAGTGTCCTCCATCACGAGGAGGGGGAGGGGAGCGGACCGATAAAAATTAAAAAAAAACACACACAAAACGTTTCATATAAATTATAATGCGGAGGTCACCTTCCTCTCATGACGTACTATAGTGAAACGTTTTAGTGATCCAAAGACGTGTGGTGTCCTGGTACATTGTTATTCGGCCGGCGAACGCGTTTTTCTTTTCTACTTATCGATTTCGGTCGTTACACGATCATCGTCTTCTGCCAGACATATTTACGGAAACCATTGACAATGCGATGCAAGTATAAATATTATTACCATTGTGATTCGTGTCGGCGTCCGCACTCACGTCCCGCGTCGTCTCTGGACAGAGTGATAATCTATATTATATTAACAAATATTAATGAAAAATGAATGGCGAATGCGCGCGTGTGTGTGTGTGTGTGTGTGTGTAGCCAAGTCTAGACCACACTCGTGGTCCTGAAATTTGGTATATAGGTAACCCTATTGTAATACTCAGTGCACCTCGGAGTCAATTTTTAAATTTTGCATTATTTCGCAAGAGAAATCTCTGCGCTCGGGGATTTGTTGGCTGACGAAATAAGAATATTTTTCGTTTATATATGGCTACCATTGGTTATAGAAAATAAAAAAGTTATTACCAATTGAATATGATTTTAGACCTATATTCGATTAAAAACTACTCAAATTACTGTGTTAAAAATATGTGTAATTTACATTTAATGGAGTTTAAGACAGGATGAATCCACTTCTTCTTTCTTCTTTATTGGCGTTTACGAGCAATTTAGGTCCATTGCCGCAACAACCACTTGCCTCCTCCATCTTAGGTACATCCACTGGCATTATTTAGTATCATTTTCTTATTTTTGTCACGGGAAACGGTGTGTATAGGATCAGCAATAATTAATAAATATAACTATTATAAAAAAAAATCAAAGGCATAAAACGGGTGACCCTAATGTGCGGTAAATCCACAGTTGTTGATCGATTTTTATAAAATGGTTGTCTTAAGGTTCAGTGAGACCCTTAGTGGCGTGGGTTACATTTTTTTATTTACTTTTTTTATTTTCAACACATAAATGCTGAATTTAGTCGACTCACGAACAACTGAAATTTTTATATTTTTATATTCTTGTTATTGGTTACGGAAAATCAAATATTTATTATAATAATAATTGTTTATGATTTTAGACCCGCATTTTATACCTATTATTGATCAATACAACCCAGATATCCGTGTTTGAAATCTGTGCAGTTTACATTTAAACAAGTTTGGGTTAGTCGGCGGGTATTCAATTTGTCACGTACCCTCTTGCAGGATCTGCTACAGTTAATTAATATATCAGATACTGTATAAAATAAAGGCCTACAACGGATTGCCCTCAAGGGCCGGCGTACCCCACTATATCAATATTATTGTATTAATATAATATTATTTACCGTGTACTGATGGTATTGAAAATATCAAAACCATTTCGATGTTTATCGATTAATAATATAATTATTATTGACACAATATATATGCGCCGTCGTTTATTAGGGGCCCTTTACGCAAAACCACAGTTTTCGACCGATTTTCATGAACGTTTCATCAATAGATCCAGCAAGACCCGTAGTGCCGTACTGCTTTTACTTTTCAACACATACGTCTCGTAGTTTTGAATATTCAGTCGACTCACGAAAACCGACCGTTTTATTTATTTATATTATATAATATTGTCGCTTTTGGAAACTAAAACAGTCATTAAGCACTCGTTATAAGTTGATAGTAATTTTAGACCTGCGTTCGGTCGAAACAGCCCCGCGGGGCCGTAGACGGCGTGCGGTCGGAAATCTTTACGATTTGCATTAAACGGAGTGAGCAGCAGCAGCAGCAGCAGCAGCAGCAGCAGCAGCAGCAGTGAATCGACGGCGGCGTTTAATCTGTCACAGAGCACTCCGCGCGCAGCACATATTTGCTACGGTTATAATAATAATAATAATAATAATAATAATAATACAAATTAATACAAATATAATAATATGATGATTTTGAATATATTAATATTTTTGTCCGCATTCCGCCGGCCTCGTCCGGTGTGACCGGTATTATACCCGGGTATACGTTGATATATATTATAATATAATACGCGCGGTCGTGTAATAGTCACGTTACTTTTTCACGTACGATAGTAATAATAATTGTATTATCATCGGTTCGCGTCTACCACGCACGCGCGCGCCGGCGCCTCGCGCGCCACAAACCCGTCCGCCGACCGCCCACCAGCACGTCTGCCGCGTCCGTTCGTTTTTTCACCGAAATATCGTCCGACTCAGTATCGCGTGCGGACTTCCCGGTCTACTCGATTCCCCGCAGCAGCAGTAGAGCCACTCATAACGCGCACGGGCGCCGCCGGAGGACGCGACGATGGTTATGTCGTTGCTGTCGACGTCGACGACTACGGCTCCGGCCACGCCGGCAGCCGCCTCTGCCGCCGCCGCCGCCGCCGCCGCCGGGACGGGTTCGTCGGCGTCGCCCGCGGTGCAGACGGCGCTGACGGTGGCGTGCGTCGCGCTCGCGCTCGCGCTGGCGCTCATGTGCGCGGTGGACGTGCCGTACTTCCTGCGGTCGCTGTTCAGCTACGTGTCGGCCACGCGCGTCAAGAAGAGGCTCCGGGTCACCGAGACGGCCGTGTACTCGTCCGTGTGCCTGACCACCGACCTGGACGTGTACCTGACGCACATGAACAACGCCCGGTACCTGCGCGAGATCGACCTGGCCCGCATCGAGTTCCTGCTGCGCACCGGCCTGTGGCAGGAGCTCCGGCGCCGCGGCGGCCTCATATTCACCATCGCCAACAGCGTCCGGTACCGCAAGTTCGTGCGCACGTTCAGCCGGTACGAGATCCGCACCAGGGTCGTGTACTGGGACGACATGTCCATATTCTTCGAGTTCCGGTTCGTGTCCAAGGCCGACGGGTTCGTCCGGGCCATCGTGTACAACCGGCAGCGGGTGGTCGACTGCAGCGCGGACGAGCTGATGCGCACCGTCATCGGCGGCGGCGCGCCCGCGGCTGCCAAGACCGCGGACGCGCCGGACGGCGCGTACCGGCGGCCCGAGTGTCCCATCGAGATACACCACTGGATACAGTCCGGCCTCATGTCCAGCGCCATCCTCAAGGCCGAGGCGGCGGGCGACGGCGACCCGCTGTAACGAGGGCGACGTGTGTTTGGTGGGCGAGGGGGAGGTGCGCGCGTTGCACTTGGGCACTGTTCGAGCGCTTTGTTTTCTGCAGCGGGCACCGCCGTAAAGTCTTCCGAAAATATCCTGTCTATATACCCTTATTAGTAAGTTAGTATCTATATATCACAGTACATTGTCTTATTTATACTCTTATTTGTTTTTCCGACCCGATTTATTGTTTTCTTCAGTGATGTAGTGTGATGAGTTTTGATTTTTCTTCGGCATCTTTTGTAAAGTTATTTTTTTTAGTTTTTGAACCCAAACGCGCGTCTTTTAATTTACACCGAACCCCCGTGTTTTCATAACAATAATTAATAGCACAAACGTGCTACGTCCTGACCGTGGTATACTGCAGCTGCACCCGACGGCGATGCTCTCCGCAATGGATCTCGTCCGTGCAGCGATATTGTATTTTATTATGTATTATTATTCCTTTTTTTTTAAAAGTTGTAAAATTGTACAGACAAGAAAAAAAATAACAATCACCAAAAGATTACCATATTACCGGTTGTATACCGCAATCGGGGACGCGTTTTAATGCATGTATCTATTATATTATTTTAATTGTTATACTCGTCTGTACCTCGTACGTTCTAGTCTCGGTTTACTGCCTTTTCCGTAACATAATTTTATAATAATTGCGTGTTCGGGTACGTCTGTATATAGGTAATAATATCGTCGATTATAATATTATTTATAAATACTAGTATTTAAGTTTTAGTAGTAGTGATTATATATTTTGAAATCACGGCTCCCGTTTACCCGGCCATGTATTTTTATATAATAATATATTTAACGTTATAATATGGACAATAAATGTATGATTTTATTCTCGCCAACCTACGAATTGTATTTATTTCACTGTACCGTGTGGATTTCAACGCTACAACACTGTCGAACCGTACACAGCGCAGCGGTGTTGCCGCGTGACTTGTTTTTGATTTGTCGTGAAGAAAGTAGATACCCACTTTCGTTTCTCGGTTGTATTTTGCGCGGAAACCCACCAAAATGTGTGTGTGTGTCTTACCATCGTGCTTTACGAGCGAAACGAGAACGCGTACTAAGAACTATTACTCATTATTAAAGTCGTTGTAAAGGTACATAGAGTGACTTCAAAAGACAAGCATTATCGTTTGTTCAATAAATCAATTAGCGCTGATTCCGAGTGCTCAACTTTGGGGACATTTATTTAAAAAATTGCTTTCGGTCTACAAACAGACACGAAATCGAACGTTATCCGTCCGCGGACCGCCTTAACTCGGTAAAGTCGGTCAGTCCGACACACGACAACTTCTCGTCGAAGGTGCACACCTTCTGTGGTTCCGCGTTCAAACATTTCTCGTTGTTTGTCGGGCCATAATTCAGTGAGCTACGCATTGTTCATCCGATCGAACGCAACAAATTTAGCACCTACCTAATTTATTTGAGGTATTCCACTACACGTGTTTATATATTATAATAATATGATCTATTGACAATCATTGCCATTAAAATATTATGTAGTCACTTTGCGATATTCATATCACTGCATATATTTTATAATTTAAATAACACGATTTTCGATGTCGATATCAGTTATCAAGGTCCGACTTATGTACATTGTTTACGAATACATCTGTACATAATATACGATACACACCGAAGTATGCGTAACGACTTTAATGAAATCGTTTGCCATATTATATAGAACTATTGTACTCGACAAATTTTCCCAGATAATAATATTATTATCGCCATTTTTGTTATTTTACGGACATTCCGTACACATTCCATCTCCAATTTATAAAATACCAATTTATTTTACTTCTCCGCTGTCATTGTTATTCTAGACCGACATTAGGCAGGTACGTGTATTTTAACGTTATTGGCACCATCAAACTATTGATATGCAACACTGTCAATATACGTTCTAGAAAATATTTTCGACGTTATGTAGGTACGAACAAACTATGAATACATATACTGAATTTAATTTAAAAATAATTCAACAGTTTCGATGCCAACGTTGTAAGTTCATATAAGACATATTTTAGCGACAAAAATCGTGCTTGTAAATTCAAATAATATTATTATTGTTTAGTGCAGAATAAAATACAATAATGTTATGATTACAACCAATAGCCATTATGAGACTTACCGTAAACAAATATTTGTAATTGCACAATAAATGTATGTATGATGCACTGTTTTAAAAGTCAAAAATCGTATTTATATTTTAAAGTATAATACCTATCATAAATATTATCATAAAAACACTGCATTATCTATATTATTAGATTAGTGTATCCATAGTGTTGGTCAAAATCATATGAATACCTTATAGCAGTTTAACACTAAAATGTATACCTATACCTAGGTATTTATTTTGTACTCT
This sequence comes from Neotoxoptera formosana, assembly GCA_022818045.1. Classification (NCBI taxonomy): domain Eukaryota; kingdom Metazoa; phylum Arthropoda; class Insecta; order Hemiptera; family Aphididae; genus Neotoxoptera; species Neotoxoptera formosana. Next base: position 74,264,014 of record CM040631.1, on the reverse strand, counting down.
TCGAGTTATTTTTATTATAAAATAAGACATAAGTTTTATATAAAACATTTTAATTTTGTAATTTGTATTCTAACAAAAAGTTAATAAAATATAGTCTATTGATTTAAAACAAAATTAAACATTGATAAGATGAAAAAATATTTTTTACCAGGTATCAGCATAATATATTTCGTTTTCATATTTTAAGACTAGGAAAAAAACTTGCTTAACAAATTATAAATTACAATATATTAAACTTTTATACGGTACAATACGTCGAATACCACAAACGTCAGTGACGAACAGTCACAAAAGTACATATAACGTATAATTTTACAATACTGTCATAAAACAATATAATTTTAAAACTATGTCATTAAATTATCTATAACAATATAAAATGTTAAAGTTTATGAATTTGATTGTGTTTACTATGTTCGCAGACAACAGTAGGTAGTAAAATATAGATTGAAACTATTTTAAAGTGTTCATAATAATATCATTATATCAATATTATAAATTTATAATAGTATCAATAATTTACCTATAGTTGTGGAACACCTTTTGGCTTGCGTACCGAAAACGATTTCATGAATTTCATTTGAATATGAAATGTAAGCATAATAAGTACATAATATATATTGATTAATATTACAGATGTAAAAGGTATTTCAATATCAACATTCTCATTCGACGTACCGTCGATGTGTACAAGCAGCGTGTAACACAGCTAAAACCAATAAAATCATTGGTAAATATTAGTAAATCATGTAAGCATGGCTAATTGTACCATTTACCTATAAATAATATAATATTTTTCATCCTCAGACATTCTCCATCATCATCATCAAATGCATCACTGCTGCCAATATCCAATTCAAAACACGAAAAACCACAGTGAAAAGTCCACAATAAATACAATATGATATAGTGTTATTTTTAAATGTGAATTCATAGTTTTAGTTTAAAAATTCATTTTTATCACGTTGCCGAGGGTCTTTACAATAACAATAAAAAAATAAAATTATATTTTTACTTTTGGTTTACATATAGGATATAACTTTTAACATTTTTAACACTAATTATAAATCATAACATGTTAGGGTTTATTATTTGTAAGAAAACGTAATAGGAACACATAATTCCCATCATTCAAATATTCTGTATTTATTTGTTTTATCGCCTTATCGATATATTTTTATTATTATTGCCTTATAATCATAAAATAACTAAACATATCAAACAAATTTTATATTACTTATTAACCAATAGCAAGTTACTTGATAGATACAACACTTAATATTATCACAATGCATTTCTTAACTCTTTTCTTATATTTTTTATTGGTTAATATTATTGTCAATGAAAATATAGATTTGTAAACGATAATGTAGGATGGCATTAAAAACAATCGAGATGTTTGGCTTACAGTAAAATATTTCAAACTTCAAACACTTCTTAAAAAATACTGACTCTGTCTAGTAAATAAATATTGTAAATACTATTCCCGAATTGCTTATGTTTTAAACTCGTTAAATCGGCTAAATGTAGCATAATTTTTATGGCTAACATCTTTTAATGAACTATACTTTAAATTGCCTTTTTATATGTCATTGGTATTCTGCGTCGGTATGAATTCGAAGATCTCTCGTGCTTTTGCTAAAACATCAAAAGATTCTCTAGACCATTAAAGATTCTGTTAATACTAAACATGATATTGGGTTAAAGTTGCAGTAGTGCTTTAATATGTTATAATATTATATGCTATATTCGATCCGTCTGTGGCTTTTTAATGAGTAGTATATTATACTTCAAATATTTCAACACACGACAGCAGCACTTATTTATTTAAACCGTGTAATAATATTTTACAATTTTCGTATCCAAACTATAATCTTATTCGAACTATACATTATTTACATATCTATAGAAATTAATTTTATTGGATTTTTCATTTATCGGACAACTTGAATTTAATAAATATTCGCCATATCTGCTAATAAACAATTATTCTAGTGTAACTCTGGTTAATAACTTATACGCGGTCGACGGCTTGAAAAAAAAAATAAAAACAATTAATCATAAAAAACAAATTAAATCATCACGTAACTTGAATCAGAATTCAACAATACAGTATTAGACACATTGTATAAATAATTGAAATGTTCGCTGGTTGTCCGTGTAATATTATCATTGCAGATATTTCATTTTAACAATCAAACTAGGCAGTGCACGATATTATTATACTTTAAAACGTAAAAAAGTATTAAAAAAGTCATCATCGATGGCAGCATAATATTTTTATTATGATTTATGAATAATACGCATGTCATCGCGTCAACGCATCCGAGTCACACCGACGCGATCAATCGTTCGATATACAATAATGGCGGTGCTTTTCGTCGACGGATTTACGATTTTTATTATTCGGGTAAACACAGTTGGTGTGCACCGAGTTTAATACACATTTCGTACAAAACGTGAACACACACACGAGGGACGTGCACTTACGAATCGCAATAATATTATTATGTCCTATACGAAGACCAGAGGCATTCAAACTGCGTCGCGGGACGGTGCATAGTACGTACTAGTTTCCTCCGCGATCCTTATCGTAAATAAAAAAAAGGTTAATATACATCTGCAGTTGCCCGGCCGTAGAACGCGATTTCTTATCAGCTAATGGAATTATTGTGCACATTTCAAGGCACGCGATTCCGTATGTTTTGTGCCTAAGATTATCGTGCAACGTTGCCACGTTTCCTAGATGTCAAGTATTTGAATATTCAACGTTAACGTTAACAATCATCATTAAATTATGTAATATCTCCGGTTGACTTCAAGAAAAGACTTGCACAGAAATCCCACCAAAAAAAAAATCAAATCTAAAGAGCAGCATCTAAAGTTTCAAATAAATGGCCCAATCCAACAAACAGCGTTTAGATCACACAATCAACGAATATAACGGATGTTTCATCAAAATATAATAAAATACTATTGTCAAGTATTTATAACGAGCACCAATAGGTATCAAATTGTAGGTATATTATATTATAATTTTTTTTTATAGTAGTTAGTAAAAAAACATTTAAAAAAATGTATACAATTCTTCAATTCAATAGACAATCTATAAAGTACTTAACTTTTTCAAGTTTATCGATTTTTTTTTATTTACTTATTTAATTAAAAAAATTAAATATTTTGAATGAAATGGTTTTATTTAAGAAAATTGAACAGATTACAAACAATATAGTATAGGTAGTACAGTAAATGACAACATTGCACAGAAAATTGTACGTAATCGTGTGGTTTTTAGGGTAATTTTGACAGTCCATTGTTCGATTAAAATTGAACCTTATTCCTAAAAAGGTAAAACGTTCAGAGAACAGTGCTTTGCCATCAATGATCACGTAGTTCTTAATTAACAATTTCTAATATTTGTATTATACGAGTTGCCTCCCGTATAGAATTATGTGATGGTTCGCAAACTTCACTAAAATATACCACGTACCTATTATAATATTAAATTATCAACCGTATTGATTCAATTTTTTTCACAATCGTCTGGGAGCAGTTAAAATATTGCAAAGACACAATACTACAAGAGCCGCAAAAAAGCTCGAACACCTCTGCTACGGACTCTGCAGAGGAGACCAGGGCCGTCATTAGTGTTTTAGCGCCCCCAGACTACTATTTCAGCGCCTCTCCCTTTACCTTTTTTCCACATTGAATCTTAAAAAAAAATTGTTTGAGATTGTTTTCCACGAGTGCAAATTATTTTGCGGAAAATGTAATTATTTATAAAATATAATAATAATTATAACATCACACCGTCGAGCGCCGGTCAACACATTATCGCGATGACGGATATCGTTATCGATGTACAGTAGAACGCCGATTATCCGGACTAGTTAACGTGAAGGGTGGTCCGGATAAACAAAATTTAATCGGATGGTTAAAATATGACACATTACTAGTTATACGTCTTTATGAATACATTTCATTTATTAATTATAACATAATTTTACATTTGTGACGATAAACAAATTATTAACATCAAAATGAAAAGGAACAAGATGTAAATATTTTCGGAGTGACAAACATTAAAGGACTAAACGTTTTTTTTTCTCGTCTGGACAATTGGACGTCCGGTTGATTGACGTCCGGATAATTGGCGTTCTTCTGTATTTTATTATGTTTTGTTTATAATATTGTAAAAGTAGAATGATAAATACATCGTGATAAAATACACCGGGTATGAGAAATAATTTGAAAATGACTATACGGCGTAAAAAAAAAACACAAAAAAGTCGACAAGTGGGTACCGCTCTGCTGCACAGCAGGTGTCAAGTGGGTCACTGTAATGGATGTATTAAATTTGAATTCAATGATATAAAACCAATGTGTCCGAGAAACGATACTGAGCGAACAAGGTGTGCCAGCCTACATTTCTATAAGTATATTTTACGATATTATTCTATACCAAAGTAATCCATTTTACTATTAATAAATAATAATGCACTAGACTGAATTAATTTTTGACTAAAACAACGCATTTAAAAATGTCATTGTGTGTATAAAATATAATGAAATACTTAAAGCGCCCTCAAGAAATATTTTAAAATCACGACAAAATAACTAGCAAATAGCAATGTTATTCTTCATATAAATATTTAATTTCGTTCAAATTTGAACTTAAAATGTCTATAAAAAATAACCACGTTAATAATATATATTTTTGATTAAACTATTAAATTCTTACGAGTACAGTACGACACGGCTTGTTTATAATCTATTAATTATATTATAATAAGCCAGGCTCGGGAAATGTACCCGATTTTCAATCGGTCAACGATTTTATTTTTGATGTCGCGACAGAGGAGAAATAACAGAAAAGATAAACAATTTATTTTCGTCACGGTTCCACGACTCTTCTGGTGAAAACCGAATCGATATGACAGACGTACATATATTATTATTATTTAATTCTAATGCGCTTTTCGTGTACGAACGTATAGTCAGTGGCGGGTCGTTGATGGGCAGTCCACAGACGACGACAATGCTCTGTGTGGTTTTTAGAAAACATTATCCGTTCTATATTTTATGTGTCGGACGGATACGACCGCAAACTATTAAGTGATCAAAACAGCCTTTTGAAATTCTAATGTAATCACATCGACTGTTTTGAATAATCAATTATTATGATTTGTGTTCTGCACAGTATACATTATAATATTATATTAAACAGTGGTGAATATAGTAGCCATCGATTGTTCTTCGGTCGGAGCGCATAAAAAAATGTTAAATTATTTAAACAAATGTTTTTTTCTCAGAGTACATACATCTTTTTTTCAATCGATAGAAGACGACGTACACGTTTTAATCAGAACTGGCTTAATTTAAAGTGTAACTCGATTTAATAAATTACAGCCCGCAAGTCCAACGATGTAACAAGAAATATTGAAAAAAAATAAATATACTGTTTTGAAAATATTAATGATCACTATGGGTATTATGGTCTAATTTTGGTAAATATTTGAAGAAAAAAAAACCAATTTTCCAAACAAACGAACAGTATTATAGATTAACATAATATTGAATTATATTGAGAGTAAATATTTTAATCGTATGTATATAGGCTAAACTATAAAATAAAAACTGTATTATAATGTACAATACAACGGGGATTTTAATGTTATATACCTGTTATTAAACTCTTATTACGCTTGCCGACATGATTTCTTTTCTTTAAAGTTTTATTTTTGTTGGGTTTTTAGTTTCAACCTATATAGTGTGCATGGCAGTACCGTAAAGTGAACTATATAAATTAATATTAGTTCACGACAAAGTTATAGACATAGTAATAGCCAGTTTCCGTACGATCGACTAAATGGTTAAAAGCAATTTGCCTTTGTACCGAACTTATGGAATTTCTATATCCATAAAGTACATCATAATATTGACTGAATGTTTTCAAAACAAAAATAAAACGATAATTTAAAAAAAAAATTTACATTACAATTTTCGTAAAATAGTTTTCGATGTTTAATAAATACGCATTTTAGAAAACAAAAAAAGCATTTTTTTTTCCGCCAACCGAATCGTAATTACTAGTAAAAACTTTAGGCCGAAAGTGAAAATAAGTAATATTTAATGATAATGTATTATTCTGCTAATAAAATAGTTTGGTTAGGAGTAGACGCTTCAGTATAAACAGACACGCATATATTTATAATTTATGTATAAAAAAAATAAGAACAATAAGCCTCGTTAATATTCTGAAATTATGAATAACTCAAACACTAATGATCTTAATGGAAGCACAAATAAAATCATAGTAGATAAATAGCTTTTAATCGGCGTTTTAACAAACAGTCACTATTATGCGCGAGTAAAAAGCTTACCGTTCGGACTACTTCTGAGTTATTCCCGCGTATTCCCGAGGCTTGTCATTAAACAATTAGATGCAAATTTGAAACAACTATTTTACGGTAGTTTCAAATGTTTTATCATACCTCATATCAACCGTTTGCATTTTAATGCGAACTTTCTGCTGAAGTTTACAGATTAACATTTAATAAAAGGTTAATACGTTATATATGAAATAGTGCCCAGAAGACAAAATTAGGGCAAGGTACATCTGTGCACCAGCGATGCGTATGTTATGAACTCGATGAAAATAACTGTTCAAAATATTTATTCTCCACCTAACAGGACAAAGTGGACGTTGATAACAATTTTCAAAACGTTGTGTTTATTTAATTAAGTATTACCACCAAACATGCACCCAATACGCTTTATTTGTTTTTCATTTATGGAGATACATATTGTAATGTAAAGTGGTTTTTTTTTTATCGACTGTATAAAAATTCGTTGTGTCTGAGTTGCGGTTGCGATGGACGAATTGCGGTCGTAATCAAGTTGGAGGTTTAATATTATCAAATCTTATTTCAATCAGCAAAAAAATAAACAGCAACTTACGGACCGCCACTAGGATTATTGTTACATGTTTTAATCTCAACGCCACAACTCTGTATCAACCTAAAAATTTGCTTGTATAATATAATATTCACTTGCACCTTGGACTTGGTCCCCTAATATAAATACAGAACTTTTAAAGTTCAATAAAAACTCAACTGAAAACTCAATCATAGTATCTCATTTTCACGAATTAATTGACTTACATTACCGCGACCACACGCTAATTTATACAGACGCTTCAAAAAGCTCAAACGGAACAGGTTTTGTAATAGTAGATGATACCGTTGTAAGAAAATTCCGACTCCCTTCATTCACTAGCATATGCACGGCGGAAATATATGCGATATACACGGCAGTACAATTTGTAGTCTCATCCCACAACAATTCCACCCTCATAATGAGTGATTCTCTTAGTGCCCTCATATCTCTTCAAGACCAATATCCCCAGAATGAACTTATTCAGCTTACCAAAGAATGCATCTCATCATCGAAAAACCAAATTAATTTTATGTGGGTCCCATCACACGTAGGTATCCCTGGGAATGAGAAAGTGGACGCAATGGCGAATGAAGCTGTCACTTCTGGAACTACCTCCTCCATAACTAAAAGCACCACCAAAGACCTGATCAACGAAGCTCAAAAACGCATCCTCACATCATGGCAAAACCACTGGGATGACATTCCAACTAGCAACAAACTAAGGAAGGTCAAAAAAACAGTTGCAAAATGGGCATACCCTGAAAACGCATCTAGGAGAGAACAAACCATAATCAACAGAGCTAGAATGGGACACTCGAATATTACACACTCCCACCTAATTACCAAAAAACCCTAAACCAATGTGCGGCTCATGTAACACCCCTCTTACAATAGAACACATCATCATCAACTGCCCCAAATTTTCATCTTCTCGGATTCTCCTCAAAAACCTTACATCACTCGAAGAAGCCCTCAACCAAACCAACGTCGCCAATATCTTCAATTTTTTTAAATTAATCGGTTTAGATGATAAATTATAATATTTCTGTATATAACATATGTTTCTTTTTGCCCTTTATAAATATTGTATAAATAATTTTTGTTTGTAAATAACACTAGGCTAATAATCATTGCTATTGAAGCCTTTAATTAAATTAAAAAAAAAAAAAAATATATAATATTATAATGTATTGGTTTAAATAATTTAACGTCAGAATTATGATATAAGCTACTAAGTTTATAAACTTACCTTGTAAATTATTATAAAGGATATTAATTTTAAATGAGATCTCCACCAAATTTGATGTATTTTTACTATGTTGTTAAAATTACATTATAATAATATGTCTTATAACCACAAAAATCCTAAATACCTTTTTTTATAAAGATTATAATTTATTATACAAACACAAACAACAGGTGTTAAATATTGAAGAATTCAATGAAACTACTTAGTACTCAATAAATTACTCTGTGTAATATTAGAATTGCACTACGTTAGGTTATTGGGTAGAATTTTTTCGTTTGTTGGAAATCCTGTTAGAAATTACTAACCAGTATTCATCACTTCACAAAGAACAATAAAAGCCTGAAAAATCAATTATTTGAATAAATCAGTATAGTTTTATCTGCCAGTGAAAATATAATGTTTTGTAATACTATTATAATGATTGTGAATGTATATTTAATAATACGAAATGTATATGGTTACAAAATACATTTTACAAATCGCAATTATAAATATTATACAAATATCAAAACCAATAAATCTTCCAAATTCTTATAGAATGTCGTTACCACTAATACCGAACAAAAAATATTATATTATGTATAAATTGTGTACCAATAGTAATGATGTATTATATTATGATATAAATTATCCAAAGGGTTAAAAACAGTAGGTTTTCACTTACATAATAAATATTTGTCAGTGAAATTTTTTTTCAATTTCCGGACGATGGTCGTATTTTCAAATTGATGTTTTGTACAATGCGTTCCGAGTGCTGAGTATTTTTATCATCGTTGCAGACAGTGGCGTATTTAAGGTTTTGCCGCCTATAGGCACTTTCCAATTCACCGCCTTCCTCCTCCTCCCATCTTTCCCAAAATTATTTATCAAACATATTTGAATAAAAAATTTAAGAAAATACATTATTAATGAAAATTAAATTGAACGTAATATCTTTTTTTGAAATTTACAAATTGATTATACTTAAAACTTAACATTTTTCGTATTTGTGTAATATAGTATCTACGTGTAGGTAGCTGCTTAATTTTGAACGAACGGACGCAAATGTTTACGGTTTAACTTGTAATTCTAAATTATATAACATATCATTTGTACGAAAATAATTTTACTACCAAAAAAATGAGTAAAATTTAATTTCATCGAATTAAAATTACTTTTTGTAATTTTGTAAAAAAAATTCGTTAAAATTTGCCACTCTCCAAATGTCGCCGCCCTAGGCCCGGACCTATAGGGCCTATGCCTAAATACGTCCCTGGCTGCAGATGCTTTGTCGATCAAAGAAGAACGACCGGGGCCTAGGGCGGGCAGAGAAACGCATCTCAAGTGTTGGTAAATATAAAGAATAACATAAAGAACGTTATATGCGCTTGTAAACAACACGAAGGCGAAAACATTGTGCATACAAATAATTAAACAATGGCGCCTACATTTTAAACAGATTTATTAAATAAAATAAAAAATCCCAGGCTAAAAATAATTAGAGACATAAAAAAAACTCTGGAGCTGAAATCGACTGTACGCTATATAATAGGTATATACGCGTAACATATATATTAAATGCGATAACCCAACACGAATTATGTTGGACTAATGGTTTAAAGTTTAAACTCGAGTTGGTATTTAATCTAAATCTTTTGGTCGGAGTGCCGAATAACGCTCTGGGGATCTTTGCGAGTCTTATGGTCTCTATATTGTTTACGATATTATTCGGATTTAATTCACTGACAACTATTGGCCGATGCGTGTGTACTGTATATAGTAAACATAGTACACATATTTTGTTACATATTATATTACACCGTGCACCGCGTTTTGAAGACGCCATAATTGTTTCGTAACACATGGTTGGAGTAAAATCCGTTTGGTCGGAATTTATAATATATTTACCATTAACTTATTAGTAAACTAAACTTAATTCAACGAGATTGTGAAAGTAATGAAATAGTACTTTACGAAACAAACATTACGCGTCTCGATACGATATATATACACGTCTTAGTCTTTGTGTAAAAAATATGTTACATAATTCATATTTTGGATCGTTAGCAGTTCGTTCGCGTTCGACGAAAAGTATTAGACGGACAATATAATAATGAAATTAATGTTATTGTTTTTATTTTTAATTTTTTTAATTTCTAAGTCGAGTCGTGAATAGAATCTCAGTAAAGATATCCCGTTTTACGCACTTGCAGTTATTGAATATCAATCGAAAAATGTAATATAACATCTTCAATAATCGAATCAACCATATGGTAGCTATATTACGTAATAAATAATAATATTTATAAAATAAAATGTTATAAACCGGTTGTACCGAATGTCCATTGTTTTGTATTAACTTCCTGGCAAGAACATCAATGTTATAATATTATTATTATGTTATTGTGTTGGAATTTGATCGTCTGGGAATATAAAATTGCAATTTCTTATAAATTATTTGAATTAAGTTAGTATTATTTATCTGGTGTTTGATATTTTAATAATGAAATATTACAATGATGTGTGTTTTTTTGTGAATGTATACACGACAAGTGGTTGAAAAAATGAAATACTGTCACCGCTAAGGCTCTAGAGGCTCGACAGAGGCGGTAGCCGCCGCCGTCTAAGTCGATGCACCCGAGGCACAGAATAGATTAAATCTATTTTATTTAAATTTAATCTATTCTGTGCCCGAGGTGCTTCTACGCACACTCACGCGTAAACACGTAAAATCGTAAAACAGTGTGAAGAGCGCATGCGCAAGACCGAAGCGGCCCTAATCTACCGCCTCGTTGGTAGCTGGATATATTTGTATAATACACAGTCGCCAGTGGTGCCATTTTTTGGGGGGGGGGGGGGTGGCAAGGTGGGCATTTGCCCTTGTCTGATTGTAAAAACAGTCCAATTGTTGAGCCGGTTGGTGGTGAAATTACAGAACCATAATTTTTCTAATTTTCAGAAAATAATATAATATTGTGTAAGCCAGGGTGGTCCAACCTTTTGTAGTTGGCGGGCCAATTTACACTTTCATAAAAACACCGGGGGCCGCCAGAAGAAAAAAATATATTATTACCTATTTATATTTTATTTTATATAATGCACAAATTATTATTTAATGTTTTCATATTTAAAATTATCAAAAAATTACTAAAAAAATTAATTAGGCTAGGAATGTCTTATTACAATAAAAAAATAAAAAATAAACTATTAATGTGATAATTGGCATTGTTTTTAAGTAGCCAATTTACCAAATATTATAATATATTTAAAATTTAAAGCATAAATTCGTAATAAGATCGTATAAATTGTATACCTTCTTATTGCGATTTTGTTGTAAATTATTGTAATTTAAAATTTAAATTTAAAATTGTTGGAGGGGCCAAAAAAAAGCTTCGCAGGTTGGACCACCCTGGTGTAAGCATTGGAAAACTGTAGTCATGACAGAATAATTAATATTTCTAGTTTTATAGTCGGATGCTGATACTATAAAGAAATTATAAAACAATCACTCTTAAATTTATTTATGATAAAAAACCTCTATAATAGAGGGAACGATTTAAAATTGTTCGATTTTTCAATTTTTGCAATTTGATATTTTAATTTAATTTGTTCGACCCCTCTAGAAAAATATCAAACGATGTCACTGAGGTACAGGTATCATAAATTATACATTTTAGCTCCTCCACTTGTTTTTTTAATCATAAAATGATATTGTTCTTGCCTCAGACACGTACCTATATAAAGTTATGCAAGACGATAATCGTATCAAGATAAAAATTTAATTAGAAATCAGCTTGCGAGCGATGTGATTTGGGGTTTTTTGTTGTTGTTTAGTTAAGTATATATGAGCTGGTAAAGACGTTTGTCCCTTCCTAAAACTGAAATGACACCACTGAAAGTCGCTCTACTCGCTTGGTGGGGGACTGCGCTCAGACAGCAGTTGTAGTTATCTAATCATAACTGGATAATTTTCCCACCATACTATCTATAACTCATACCTTCAAATAAGAATACATTGACAAATTGTATACATAATAATATTATTACACGTGTTACCGTGCTAGAGTTATGGTGTATTTAATATTTTGTCGCTTCGTGTAAAAATACATTAATTCTACCAACTGACCTGATAATGTTCACGATATTCAGTATGGAGATGACTCATGATGACTGTGTTAGAAGATTATTTGTGCAAAATGTCATTTATAATGAAAAAACTACGATCCGAGGATTCCGTGAATTTAAAGATGAAAAAAGTCACGAAAAAGTGATATAAGAGCTGGTTGGACCACGGCTGGGTTAGTGATTTGTGTCGTGACTTATAATAATATTACTTCTGAAAGTATACACTGAATTTATATTATGTTAGGAATTGTTTCAAGTTATTCGAAAACGATTTTAAGCGAGAACTCGGTTACAATAAAATATGCTGAAAATTCTTCAATTCTTTAAGACTTTTCTGTAGTATTTCTACTTATTACTTATTTATTTATTTATTTATATATTGACATTTGACGCCTAAAGGAAATATAGCAGAGTACAGAGAATAACTCATGATATAAATTGAAAATTCACTTAAGATTAAATAATATAACAGTATTAATGGAGAAAAGAGTTTTGAATATAATGAAACTAGTAAATTAAATATGAGAATAACCAATAAAAGAAAAAAATATAGAACAATTAATTACATTTAAAAATTCATAAATAATTTCCGAAGTTTAGATTAACAATCATAATTGAAGTAAAAATCATCGTGACTGTTACAAAACCTAATCATACGGCTTATAACCTATAGGCTCATTAAAAGTGTAAGGTTGAGCGTGAAATGACTCTTAAAAAGTGATTCTTGACCTGGTATAAAAAGTATCAACCAACCAATTTCTTCAAGTATTTTATGACTATGAATAAATGAAAATTTAAAAAATAAAATACGCATCATTATAAATCACACACTCGTTGATTACAATTAGTAGTGGAATTATTGCGAAAATCATAAAAACGGCATATTCGAAGTTCCAATTATGTTTGATTTTTAGTCGATTATAGGACTAAGCACTTGAAACTGTTTGGAGCACTTATATTTACTCAAAAAAGACCCATTCAGAAAAAAATAATAAAAATAATATCAATGCTATGAAAATAAATAGTTTTTAATTTAATTACAATTTTTTTTTCGATTTTAATTATCTGAAACGTATTATATGTAATACCATATGATTAGAGTATTAGACAGTAGAGACACACCTTCACATATTATTTCAAGAGAGATTAACTATGTAATGTGTTTAAATTGTACGAACAATAGACAGTAGACACTTATTTATGAGCTGAGTAAATGAACCCATAACATCTGAAGTAAATTAAAAAATACAAAACCATAAATTAATACAATTTTTGAACTATTGAATACATATAGGTATCAATAAAGCAACCACTGTCTTGTGTTCCTATACTTCCTACTAAGTAGGACCTACGTTATGGGAGGATGTTGTTTCATATTCGATTTCAAGGGAATGATAAATCATCGGTGATATGAAAGACATAGTTTCATCTGATAATATAAAAGAATAAATCACAATCATAATTAGGTATTTTGTAGAAAAAAATAAAAATATTACTATAATGATTTTCAATCACAAATTTTATGAAGTAATTTTACTATTATTTTTATAAATTGTATCTGAATTTGTTTGTCCTAACTTCAATTATTTGTCAGGTAGATGAAAGCTAACACATCATTTCATTGTTCATAACCGAAATACATACATAATAATACATCTCCATAGTCTAAAACGTAAAAATTATAACACTTCTGAGTGTTTATTACTTTTTGAATATAAATTAAGTAATGAATAGTAATTACTAACTCTGTTTTAATGTTTATCAACAGTTATCGTAAATTGTATAGTTTTGGAAATCGTGGTAATGTTTAAACAATATTGTAACTTGCGTGTTCATTAACTTTTATAGTTGATTGAAGTACTTAACTTATTTTTATTAAAGGAGATTTTCATTCGTTTTACTAAAATCTAATAATAATATTCCAAAGAAGAAAGATAAATTACTTTTACAACATAAGTTAAGGCTATTTCCAAGTATTCAGTTTCAACATAATATATATATTTTTAAGTCAGATATTTATTAGAACTTAGCAATACTACAATTCAAGTGTAACAAGTATCTTATAAAAAAATAAAATTACAACTTCTTACAACTTAATTTAAATTTCTAATGAAATTATTTATTTTAGTCTTTATTATTATGCATACCTAGTTAAGACTTAAAAGTCTAAACAATAATTAAATATAAAAACGTAAGTCTTAGAACTAATACATAACATATAAAAAATATTTAACCTTTATTTGATTAAGTACCTATCTTTTACCTATAAAATAAGAAAGAGACGTTTAAACTAAAATTAAATTGTATGATGTTATGTTACATCTAAGTTTTAAATGCATATTTTGAAAAAAATTAAGCTGCAATATGTTGATAATATAAGACAACTTACATGCATTTATATAACTTAAAATTAGAATATTATTGTAAATCAAAAGTTTGTTAAAGTTAAAGTCAGTTATATGTTTGCTTAATAAATAATAATAATAAAATAATTCATAATTCAATTTTACAAATTGCATACTCATGGATTTTAATATACTTTTAAATGTCCTAATTTGATTTGAAAAATCAATATATTGTATTCTTTTGTTAATAATTTTGGAACATTTTAATATCAGTGAATATTATAAATATTTTATTTTATTGATTTGTTGTGTTTATAAAATATATTTCCAAAAATAAAAAATATAGGTATTGTCACACGAATAAATCTATATCATATAAAATCAATTTACAAAATTACAACTATTCCATAAACTGTAAATAAATATTGATGACGAGTTGATTTTTATGTCAATGAACACTTTAAACCGGTGTTTTCATTTGGAAAAAAAAATTAGCTTTACGTTATTTACAACGTGAACGTTATACAATTTTTGCATTTATCCTTATTTTGAACTTAAACGTTACGCGTTTACCGTTATTCAGAATTCAAACGTTTTACAGCTTTTGGGTTTATCGTTAATCGTTAAAAATAATATCTAATACACGGGAATGGCCCGCCGAGATATAACACATTTTTGGATTGATTGCTAAGATAAAAATAAATTGCTTGGAATAAATATTTATACAAAACCAATATTATAACTTTTAAGTAAATGGATTTTAAAATATTTCGTCTTGCGCTATATTTTGTTAATCGTTATGTTGGGTTTTGTGATATTCAATTATTTTTGTTTACCGTCTTCCGTTTCAATTACGTTTACAAATTTCAATCGTTTTTGAAGTGAAACTTCTTATATGAGGGTGTTACGCACGCACCCTTTTTTTTTGTCATATATAACGCTATATAATTTTAACGTTTAAACACTAGACCATAATATATTATAATAATATAATCTTAGAATAATATACATTTTATAATCTGTAAACTTTTTTCTGATTTATCATAGGTACCTACATGCATATATTTTTTGAGGATTCTTTTATTGTGGTCCGTAAAAATAATTTATGTTAATACTGTTATATAAAGGGTTGGAATTAGCGAACATAATATTATATACCTTTATCAGTCACGTTGACGGTAGTGGACATTACATCACATTTATTAGTGACAAACCATTTTCAAAATAAACTCGCGGACGGTGTACTTGTCGTGAAGTAAGTAGACGTACGAAATGACGTGTCTGTACTAGGTAAGTGACAGACACACGGCGGCTGCAGATAGATCTGGTAAAATTATTTTAAGCTTATCAACAATGCATAATAAAGATTTCGTGAAATACACAGGTATTATACTGTAACATTTTACCGCTTTATTCACATTTTTTTTTATGAATAATTGTTTGAACTTCTATAGCAACAACTTTATTATACATTTAGTTTAGATTATTTTTATCGACTCGTAATGTGTTTTTCGAAAAAAAGCTACATTATTACATTATCTCGCGGTGAATAATTCCCCAAGAGCAACTAAAATTATGAAACTACGTGACATAGGCACTGACATGCTTCAGAAGCTTCAGTGTGTTTGTATAAATAAATAGGTATTCTTGAAATTTTTCATCGAGCTCGCGAGATAAACACAAATAGTAGTTATTTATTTTTTAATGCAACCGCTTGCACATGTTGGCGTGTTGAGGTTCATACCTACGTAAATTATTGTAAATATAAAGTCAACACAAAATATGTTTCGGGATGTTAACGATTTCGCTCAGAAACTTGTTTATGAAACGTTCCAGTGACACAAGGACACACAATATGCGTGCCGCTTCCGTATTAAATTACAAAAATCGTATAATAGAAACAATGTGCCATATTAATATAGATGACGCCTATCAGCATATAATATGTAAGACGAATATTGTGTACGATGGCGTCCTTCGTCCGTGGACCTTCGGTTGGACATAATCGAAATGTTCCGACTTGCGACACGACGAATACGAACCGTAAGTCTCGTTATATTTGCCACAAACTCCAAACTGTGTACTTTGCGCAAAGGGCCGAAGATAAAATAATATATTTTCGAGACGCATTGTTTGCGATCATCCGGTGGCAATATCGTGAGTAGCATTTTGAAATAAAATCAAAGGCGACAATATCGCGAGCCAACTACGACTGTGACTTATTCCCTTTGGCGGATGTCGAACTCGAAGCTTCGGCGACAGACGAACTTTGGCCGAACAAAAACGTACACATGAATCTTTACCTTATTGTTTAATTATATACGTTTTCATACATAGTTGACGACTTATAAATTAGTTTTCAACTAGATGTAGTTTTATTTCAACTGTTTAGCTTATTAATTATTATTTTAATCATGTCGCACAGTTACTATACAGACAGTTACTATACGTACGACGACGCTGTGTAGGTATTCGAAATTCATGTTGCATGTAAAAAAATAAGTAAATTTGTGACGATTACGACGTGAGCAATCTAATAGTTTATGCACACTTCCGTGTACACTTAAATCGATTTAAATTGATTCTGCTCACATTTTTGTGGCGTGTCTATCGTCAATACACCGAATTGCACCTAAAAATAAGCGAATCGTTAAAAAAATGTAATTTTCTCATCAAGTTGAAAATTATTCAATACCCATAAGATATTTCGTAAAGATATTGTAGGTTAATTTACATTTCGAATACATTTAAAATTGTGCGTTTGTTAACTGATATCGTAATTGTACAATACTATGTATTATTAATTAATACGGTTAGTTAACTATGATATGCATAATATGCTACCTATAAATAGTATAAAATCCAACCAAATAAATTTTATTTTCTTAAAAATTATAATTTAGTTAATTTTTTTAAACGATAATGCAGGTAAACAATTATATTGTATTTAATTACTGTTTTAGCATTGATCATTGCACTATTATAAGTACAATTATATTATTATAATTTATAATACATAACTATTATTATATGCGCGTATGAGATTTGATCGCTTTAAGGTTGGGCTTATTTTCAAAGTGATAATTTAGATTTGAAGATATTATGTGATTCTTAGTCTAGACCCGGTTCAACAACTCTCCAATTACAGGTAAATACAACTATACGGTGTGTGATAACTGATAAGATTAGAAACTAATATTTTTATTTGTAAACCGGTTTCACATTAATTCGAGGGGTACTTTTTATTGCGTTTATTTTTTGTATAGCCTGCAGTAACACATATTATTTTTACGTAAAACTTCATTTATTTAGTATCTTTTGACATTTTCTCTTAGCCAATCACTTTGCATCATAATTACTGTCAAAAATCCACCATTTTGGTTACGGCGTGGGTTAAATTTTTTTCCTTTGCGTTTCATAACATAAAAAATATAATGATATTATGTTGTTCGATTGACATACAGTTTTGTGCAATAGGCGAATCATGTTGAAAACAAAACAATCAGAAAAAAATGATTTTAGAGCTTACACTTTAAACATTGATGGACTTACCGTACTCGATAATTTTGAGCGGACTCATGGTTTGTTTTCTTATGACTAAAGAGTTATATTTTGGGACTATTACAGATTTTTCAGGAAATTTCACAAGGCTTATAATTATTTTGTTCTGTTGACGTTGTTTAAAAAACCACGTGGGTTGCGGAATCGTGTATACATCATACTATTACATCATTGTGGACCTTGCGGAACCGTGTATGTATGTAAATACACATTAAAGTCTTCACGATTCGACAAAAATGCGGAATCGTTCTCTACCTGTTGTCTAGTGAACTCGAGTGGAGGTGGTCGGGTTTCTGTCCCCACTACGATTGGTCGGTTCGACGGTTGTGTGTGTGTGTGTGTTTTTTTTTTACTGTCCGCTCACGAAGACCTTTGAACACCTCGTCCGCAGCGTAGAGCACGCTATAATAATATAATATGTGAACGGTAATAAATATATAATCACCTACCTATGTGGTATACCAGACTTGACACTTTTGGGTCGTATAATTTCGAACGGTAGGAAAAAATAAGTATTATATATTGTTGATAAAAAAAAAAAAAAACAAGTCAAAATAATAAAATGTGGCGCGTCGAAGTATAATAATAATAATAATAATTTATACCGATGATTGATTGGATAAAAAAAACAATATATTTTAAAAATCGATTTCAGACTAAGAATATCAATTTGAGGAGTGGGCGCCGGGAAAGTTATTTCTCTCCGCGCAGAGTAAACACAGTGTTAAAATAAAGTGACAACAGCAGACGTTGCAGAGAGTGCGAAGGAGATGAATTGTTGTTTATATATATATATATATATATATATACCTATATATTATATTATATTATAGTCGTTTATATGCGCATATACGGCCTGGAAGTTTCATGATAATTGTTCTTTACTCCACTGCATATAGTACACTCGGCTGCGAGTTTGAACAGCCGTCGAGTTTCTCACTTTTAAATAATAATAATTAACCCTTTAATATCGCCGTAATCCTTGTGATGAACAACCCCCGACGCTGACGCAAAATGAAAAATAATTTATGTACATTGTACACCCTCGAAATTTGCGTAGTTTCATAAAAAGGTCGTTGGGTAGTCTGCACAGGGTCAAGATATTCGGATATTATTATGATTTGACGATCGTAATATTCAATTTTCAAACATTGTATTTATTTTTTAAACGTGTTGTATAATACGACAAGACAAAACAATTTGTGAACATCGTGTACCAAAATTTTAAAAGATAATATACCTATCTAAGTATAGCAGCTTTTTAAAATAAATCAAATTTTTTTTTATAAATACTATGCATCGATCGATCTAAATTGTATTTATACTTTTTTTACACACCTCAATATTATTATTTATTCTTTTACTTTCAACCGTTTAATAATTTTTGTAGGTACCACAATAAACTACCAAAGCATAGTGTCGTGGTTATATATTGAAATATTACCGTACATACCTATTCCACGGTATACCTACCCTTAAACCGACGAATAAACCGCGCGTGTATGTAAATAACTGCTGAATATTTTAAAGTGAAAAAGAGGATTCATATTTGCAAAAAACATAAGCTTGTATTGTCACAGAACCGTCCTCAAGTGGTACAAAAAAAATCTCAAGTATTCGAATATATAATATGGTCAGAATTTAAATAAATGCATAATTTTAGCACACGAATAATGTAAGCAATTAGCATGCTTAAAAAGCCATCTCGTATGTACATTCAATTTTAATAGCGTTAGATCCGTTAAATTAACGTTATCCGTTAAAAAGAGACGTCCGCGGGCGGCGGTTGTGGTAGGTACACGGTACAGTGTGTTCCGAATCGTGATCGCTTAATATTGTGTCGTCGTAGCTATATTATAATATTATTGTATTCGCAGCAGTCCGACCGACCTAACCCGCGAGGCTGCGGCGAAAGGACGACGGCCGCGAGCACCCACACACCCGCACACCGCGCCGGTAGGGCGTCCCACGCTATAAGCGTACACGAGAGTACGAGACATACGCAATGGCGATGACGATATATTTATTATACGCTCACGTGATCTCGGGATCACAATGGAAACGACCCGGCTGAGGGGGTTAAAATCGCATAAAATATCTAATCCGTCATCGACGCCGTCCGATCATCCGAGGTAACCTGGGTAACCTTGCACGATTCCGCACAATATACCTTTTTACCTACCCGATTCCGCACATTTTCGTAATACAAAAGATTTTTTTTATTTACCCTGAATTTAACACGATTCCGCATAAAAATTGTTGCAACGTTGCCAGTTAAAGGGGGGAAAAAAATAATACTAAATAAAACAAATAATTAAAAATTTTAGCATGTATAAAATAGAAAAATGTAAGTATTTCGATTTTTTCCATTAATATATGACTAATTTACAATAAACTTGAATAATATGGACAATATGGTAGTTCGATTGTTGTGATTGTTGACAATTAGTCAAATTAGTTCAAATAAATAATTAAAAATGTACGTAATGAAATGAACAAATAAAATAGTTAAAAATAATTAAATAAAAGTAGTTAACTACAATTTTTTTTTGGGGAAAAACCAAAATGTTATAATATGATATATGTAATATTAATATCAATCATTTTTATGTCTAAAATAATTTTTAAAATACAATTGGCAACGTCGCAAATTGGTTTTGTGCGGAATCGCGTGAATGAAAAGGTATATGCGGAATCGTGAATTACCGGGTAACCTGAGGAGTATACAAGGTCAAACCCTCCCCGACCATAGGCCTTTTTATTATTTTATTGTGCGGGTACCTCTATATGTATAGCCACCTAGGTTTAAAAATTCTACTCTCGCTATAATTTGTTTTCAACTGATTCTTTCTCTGATTCAAACTGATTATTTAATATCGTATTTTAATAGCGTTAGATCCGTTAAAAAGAGACGTCCACCGTCGGTGGTTGTGGACTCAGGGACGGATTGGGATATAAATTCGGCCCGGGAAATCTGCAGTACCTATGTCGGCTCTTTATGAAAATAATATAGCCGTGGATCAAACTGTTCCCGTGTTTACAAGTTACCAATTGATAAAATCATGCAATATTAATAAAATATGATAAAAATACCGTCTATACAGTATGGTTTAAATTTATAATTAAAATCTGTTATTCTGAAGAAAAAAATGCACGCTACAGGAGGACCGGCCTACCGGGAAAACTCCCGGTGTCCCGCCGGCCCAATCCGTGCCTGGTTGTGGTACATGGTATGTGTTCCGAATCGTGTTCGCGTAATATTGTGACATACGCAATGGCGATGACGATATATTTATTATACGCTCACGTGATCTCGGGATCACAATGGAAACGACCCGGCTGAGGGGGTTAAAATCGCATAAAATATCTAATCCGTCATCGACGCCGTCCGACTATCCGAGGTGACCTGAGGCGTATACAAGGTCAGACCCTCCCCGACCATACCCCTTTTTATTATTTTATTGTGCGGGTACCTCTATATGTATAGCCACCTAGGTTTAAAAATTCTACTTTCGCTATAATTTGTTTTCAACTGATTCAAACTGATTATTTAATAATAATAGGCATCGATAAACATTGTTTTTCATTATTCATATAATATATTTATGAAGATGTATACGTTATTAACACTTTTGACAACCATGTGGAATAGAAATATAAAAATAAAATAGGACAATAGACAATAAAGTACTTATATTAAAAATATAGTTCCTAAGTTAAAAATCGTGAAACTATAATTGCCCCTTTACCTATAATCACACCTAATGTATTATACTAATTATACTATATTTAGGTATTTTATTAATTAATTATAAAGAAAACACAATTAAATCTACCATATGTCCATATGACATAAAAAAAACTAGATTTAAACCACAGTTAAAGAATTTTAAACTTAATTGCCATTCGATTAGAATTGACTTACAAATGACTATAAAAAAAAACAGTATTTAAATAAATTGATTAAAAGGATTTTTTAGGGGCTTAATATTTCTATAGCCATGGCTCTTTTTACCGTATTTTAATTTCGAGGCTTTTTTCTGAGTACCAAAAAAACAATTCACCTCAATGATAACTCATTAGGTACCACTGGCCATTTCTCTCGAATATCTATATTTTTGTTCATTAAATAAAATCCATAAGTAGTGTACAGTTTTTGTAAAATTCATTTTCGGTGTAGCTTACGCGAATGCTTACCAAGTAAGCTAATACTGCTAACAATAATAAAATGCTATAACGTAAAAACTCCGACGCTCTATCGTAATCAGATAATACATTTGTCGATTAAGATTATATGTTTGGCCTTTTTGATCGATTTATTATATAGTTTTAAATTTAATATCTGAAACGAAGCACACGGGCGTCTGGGATTTTGTGTCTTTTGTACGATTTGATTTATTTTTTGAATATTTCGCGTTGACGCTTGTGCGTTGAATCCAGATACTATACTCCACGTGGAGGGGGCAAATTCCCCCCTCTTATGGAATTTTATTTACAACATCCCCCTGACAACTATGACTGTCAACAAAATGTATATATTAAATGCGCAATACTCTTTACGATTTTATTATATTTTATCATTATCAGCAATAAACGCACCTACCGTTCAACACATCTTCCACCGAAATAACTTATTTTATTGTGTTCAAAATAATATAAATCATTTTTATCAATGTTCCAATAACGTACACCTACAGATTACCGGTGTTTTTCCCAAGAGTCCATAATCCCAAAACCTTTTTTCCGGAACGTCTTTTTATCGACGGTTATTGTTCCAGAAAAAAAAGAAAAGAAATTTAGTCGTCAAACTATTGTGAGGAGCTTTTATTTTTTATTACTCAGTTCTTTGATACATACTAGAAGTTAGAATTTAGAATTTTTGAGGGCAGTTGCGCATAATAATGTTTTGTAAAATGTAAGTAATAAATAATTTTACATTATTTTTAACAATTAAATTATTAAATATACTAAAATATTAAATTATTAAACTTGAATTTTTTATTTTATTTTTAATAATAACCGTTTTGGGAAAAAGATTGTTTGTGCATTTTAATTCGGGAAAAAGGCATTCGGGAAAAAAGGTTTCAGGTATACTGACTTTCGAAAAAAATACCATTCTGGAATTTCGATTCGGGAAATACAGCGAGTACCACACCTACAATTTCCCAAATTCGGGACAAGAAACTTTGGGATATTGTATGAAAATAAGTATCGAAGGCAAAGAAGACTCATCTCAACCTTTGGGAGTTTATCGCAAAGGTAATCGATTTGTACACAAGAAAACAAACTCGTTGCATTATTAGATTGATTTAGAAAATGAAAAATAAATAATATATTTTCTAATTTGCAATAAATAAATAATATATAAAAACGAAACATTTATATATGTGCCAAATGTCAAATGTACAATGTGCCGAATCAATTGTAATAAATAAATAATAATAATAATAATATAATTGATATTACTAAAATGTATGAACAATAAAAAAAAGTGAGAACCCTCCGGCAAAATTGTCTGGATTCAACGTTGTTCACAACGATTGAGTATAATAACATTTAACAATAGAGTCTCATGGAGTTCATTGCAAACATTTATACATTAACGTAAAATATAAGTACGATCCCCGTGTAAGCTTGGGAATTATCGTTGCACAGATATAATATTATTGCTCAGAGAAGCTACATTGAAAAAAAAATGCATATCTCAGTGTTAAAGTAATTTCAAAACAAATTACCGTAAACCTTTATTTAAAAAAAAAATATACATTATTTTAAACGGTCACATCGACACAAACATGGAATGAAATAAAAATATAATATTGTCTACTGGCTAATACGATTGGTACTGGAAGAAGATATCTATTATTTTTTATCGAATAATGAAAAAATGTGTTTTTTATATCGTGTTTTGTTTATAATCAAAACGTTAATTTATTCAGTGTAGTATTATTACGTGTTAGCATTTAAAGTTGTTTTGATCATTAATTTATTACGTATTTATTTCTGAAATAACTCCGTTGTCGGAAACACCTCAATTTGTATACTCGCTATACACAACGAATAACTGTATTATTACAAAAGGTGAACAATTAAAAACAATATGCCTAATAGTTGTAATTATTCGTTTTTAATTTGGTATTAATTGGTACCTAAAGACAATTTTAACGATTATTAAATATCAAAAAACGTACGTAACGCTTAATATTTCATGTTAAATGATGAATACATAAATAAATAAGTATTTTATTTAATAGTCATTTGACAAACATAATATGAACACAACAAATATTATTGGTTTTAGGTAGTGTTATGCTGAATACTGGTTATTGTACAAAAAAAAAAAAAACGTTATCATTTATTTGTTCCTTACAAATTATTGTAATAACATTTGCAATATTATATTATATTTTGTAAAGGTTTTTGATAAGTTACCTAGTTTGATAGTATAAGTTGTAGTGTTTTACAAATAACTGTTTGTTGGCAACGTCTCATATTTTATAAACAATAATATTGAAAATCCAAAGTAATCTCATACCTAGTTAATAAACTATTGCAACTTATTGCGAACTTATTTATTATTTATTCTACTGTACACTGTTAAAATATTACTATTACTCATGTATATATTATATATATATATATATATATATAGTTAAATTGTTTGTATAAAAGTTCAGTAAATGCATTTATTAACTGTGTTTTTTAGTTTTAGTACACAGCAAATATTTCTAATTTTTCGCGTGCTTGTTATATTATTAAAGAGTTATTAATTATCTTACAGGATAGTTATATATCAGTCGGTGTAAATAATTAAAAGGTGTATTGTATGGTACATTCGTTGTATTTGAAATGAAGTAAAAAATGGAAATATTACTTAGAAAATTGAGCTGAATTTTTAATTACATTTTTATTAAATTAATACATTATTTTGTTACATACAAAATATTATTATTATAGTGCATAATGTAACTTAATTTCACAAAAAATGGCGCAACAATATATCATACGTTGTAACGTTGTAAATAACATACATTTTAAAATTATACCGTTATATATTCAGTAATACAAATTAATTAATCATAAACTTTGAGATAAAATATGTCATTGCCAAGTCTACACATTATGCGTACTGTTATTAATTGTTATTGAACAGTTAAAATAATTATGTATAGTAAACTTATTTTAGTTACTAAAACTTTTGAATAAAAAAAATTGATTTAATATTATAATATGACATTTACTAAAAGAACTAATCATGAAATGCACTATTTTATGTCACAAATCAAACCTTACTCGCAGACATACAAATGGAAACGATTAAAGAAAAAGCTATGAATCATATTATACCCGTTGGGCCATTGCTATATAAGTATTTGAATGACCATTCAAACGTCCTCGCAAACAATTTGGCTCAACCAATTCCTGAAAATCCCCCAAGAGGTCGAAAATAAGCTGGTGTCCTGACCTACTCCCAGCTTAATCTCTCTCTCTCTTTTTTTTTATCTAAAACCCTAACAGCGTCGTCAACGCACGGCTTTTCCTAGCCGAGTTTTTTCAATGTTAAACCGTTTTCTGTAATATCATCATCGCCCGAGCTTATAATACCTAATTTGTATGGACTGTGTAAATCAAATAAAGGAAAAAAATGTGGGCAAGTAGATACCGCCCTGCTATACATCAGGTGTCGGTGGGCCGCTGTTAAATTTAAATTCAACGATATAAAATCAATGTATACGAAAAACGGTTCTGAGCGAAGACGGCCTGTCAGCTCAATTGCCAATATTACATTTTATGATATTATTGTATATTATTATTATTATTATTATTATATTATTATATTATTTAAATAATTTATTTCCAAAAACAATGCATATTTTTAAAATGCCATTGTGTGTATAACAATGTACAAAAATATACTTTAAAAGTTGCAAGTACCCAAAAGTACGAATTATACTCGATAACTCGAATCTCCAGTGAAATAAAAATAAAATCGACACGTATTTTTTGAATTATATACCTCAAACACAACTTAAAAACACTCCAATAACGCTTATATTAAAATATAATAGTTTATTCAATTAAAAATATTAAAAAACACACATCATTGTATTCAATACATTCATCACTCCTCTTAGAACATTAGTTTGAAAGATTCCAAAAAAAAAAAAACAGTTATACATGAGTATAGGTAGGTATCATCTATAAAAATGAAAAATTCCTAAAAATTCTAAAAAAGTTGTAAAAAAGTGTTACTTAGGTAAACTCAATGAAAATTTTTAAAAAGTTATATTATAAATTACAATAATAAGAAAAAGTTACAAAAATAACAAAATACTATAGTTTTAAAAAATAATTACATAAAAAAAATATTCACTATGATATCAAAAAAGTTAGTCAAAAGTTTAAAATACAAAACAAGTATAATATTATGCTATAATAATGTAAAATAGTTAAAAAATAAATAACCTAGTAATACTACAATTAATTATATATAACGTTCAAATAAATTAACAATAAGAAAATTCAAAAAATATGGTAACTAAATAATTACAAAAAATTAAATGTATATCTATTAATAATATGAAGAAGTTTAAAATAAAAAATCAATTTAATGATACAAAAAAGGCAAAAAAAAAAATACTACCTGTAGTACTATATACAGCACCGAACCGTCTCGCTGTACTGCGGTGGCTGTTCTAATCTTCTAACCTGATAGAAGGCTCATCCAACCTTACCAGCCCCAACTTAGGACCTCTTGGTGAGACTCAGATATTATTAGATATCTGAGCCCGAAGCTCCTCCCCCACGACAAGGTGGGTCCCATCGGGGGAGAAAACTGATATAATAAAAATCGAAACAACAAAAAAAAAAGAAACCGGGAAAATCGACTTCTGTTATTTATTTTTCTAATAGTAATACTCACAACCGGTAGGTGGAACTAATTTTTTCCAAAAGCAAATCACACTTACTAAATAATAATGGTTTTAATGAAATATGTGTTGTTAACTTAAATCAATACCAACGGACCGTAGAACGGTGTGAATAGGTAATTCGTGGTAAAGGTTGTTATCTTAAAACGAATGTAAATATATAATATATTATATCATTATACATTTATACAAATAAATAAATGAACAAATAATAATATACGTGACCAAAAGTTTCAATTCTCGATGAATAATATTTTTTTGTAATACTGACTTACTGAAATCATTATTTATTGTTTAATATGCAACTCTGTACAAGTTTGAACTTAAAAAGCTTTTAAAAAAATATGAATGTATTTTTTCATTTTTTTTAACTGTTGTATGAACAACTTCTAACTTCTCTAAGTAGGGGCCTTGCATTGAATTTTAAAGTTATGCCAGTCACAAATAAAATGTTATTATACAGAAATGAAAAAAAGAACGAAAATAAGTAAAAATGTTTATAAATAAATAGCTCAAAAGAATTATTTTTAAAATTTAAATTGGAGCAATAATGCTAATATTTGGTGAAAAATTAAAATTTTTACAGTTATTCATTTTTACATTTTTTTGATTGACAACTTTAAAATATATTAGAGAAACACACATCATTGTGAAACCAATACATTCATCGCTCCGCCGAGAATCTAAAACATTTATTTTTATCAATATGTGAGAGATTACCTTAAGTCTTCAGAAAGCATATTCACCGTTATCCGTTTTAGTTGTTCATCGTTCCACATATTTTAATAGTGCGATTTCTTGTTCTAGTTATTTTTAAACTAAATTTAATTTGAACTGTTTTAAAATCGCGTTTTTAGAAGAAAATTAATATGCAGATTATTAAACAATTATTCCTTACACATTGTTATATATTAGAGAGTTCGGCATTTTTCACACTTTTTTTAAACGAGGAATGATTGATACAAAACTACAAAGCAAAAAATTATAAAGATGAAAATTCGCAATCTGACGTATTATAAACGTTACAACGATTATCTCCTGGACAACGAACAAAATGCAATATGATTTTTGTAGCCAGTCAATTTTTTCCAATGAGAATATTATAATATGCATTTTCTGTATTAAATTTGATTGATTTCAACAATTTTTACACTTTTTAAGATGTATTAATGTTTTAACACGTATTTTTCGGTAAACATTTGTTTTAATAATTAAGCTTTTTAAACTGTTTTTAGATTATTGTTTTAAAGACATAGCACTGCTCTGTGATAAACAAAAATTAAGTAGTAGTAAGATGGTTTTAAATTTTAAATTCACTTTGGTACTAACAATAATTAAAATATTGAAATTACATTGCTATTATTTTTATAAAGAAAAAAAAATATTTTATGGGTCATATTTCATTATATATTTTAAAGAAGCACTTCTCAGAAGATCTTATTAAATACACTCATAATATTAAGAACTATTTATCACAGAATATATGTAATTATACCTTCTACATGTACCTACAAAAGTTTATTGAATACTATGTGAGGTATTACTTCAGGTCTTCTAAAAGTCTCCAAGATATCTATTGAAGTCGTCGTCTCTGCCATTTAATAGTGCGTTTTCTCGTCCTAGTTATTTTCAAAATAAAGTTTTTTTTAACTGTTTTAAAATCACGTTTCAGAAAATATATATTATGACACATACACTATTTCAAATTATTTATTATTGTTTTATATTGAAAAAAGAATATCAAATAACTTTT
The DNA here is from genome assembly GCA_022818045.1 of Neotoxoptera formosana. Taxonomy (NCBI): domain Eukaryota; kingdom Metazoa; phylum Arthropoda; class Insecta; order Hemiptera; family Aphididae; genus Neotoxoptera; species Neotoxoptera formosana. The sequence goes on along the minus strand of CM040631.1, from coordinate 74,235,133 downwards.
TATGTATACGAGAAAATGATTCGTATGAAATTAAAACTATAGGTACTGACGACGGACATTTTTAATCGGACGTTACGGCGAATATTCCCTGCAGATCAACAAACAAAATATACAAATCAATATAATACCATCATATGAGTTTTGTAGCCAGTTTATTTTTGTCATAGTAGATTGATTTAATAATAAGAAGATAATAATAATTATAGAGTTTTTAATTGAATAAAAATACTTTAAGTACATTGGTATATCTGTATATGTAGTACAAATACACCGTAATATTGATATTGGAAGTACGAGTACCTATGAAAGAAATCTCTAACTTCATATCCGAAACGGATGCGTTGTTTTATGCGACAGGTTGTGGTAACATTAAACGAGTAATTTTTATGCTGATCCACGTTGTTACAATATTATTGTAGCATTGAACAATCATCGAGTATGGATTTCTTTGGCAGCCATTGCAGGCACTACAAATGAGACTATGTTATTTTTAACATACGTTTACAAAATGGTGATACCACATTAAATATTTAAAAGTTTCGATTTAAAACTTAAAATAATAATATGTTATTATTTAAATTTATTTATATTTAAGATTAAATCTGTAATATAATATTGTATATTTTTTATAAGATTTTTTTTTTCAACTGTCAGTGTGACTAAACCGAGTGAAATATTAAATATTATTCGTATTATATATTGAAAATTATCATAATTTATTTATTCAATATAATTTATAGTACATATAATAATTATTAATATATTGTGATTTTGTAGAAGTTATTGATTTTAATTTATAACTAAGGCGACTCGCATAAATGACAAACATTAAACAATAACATTATTTTGATTCAAATGGAAACATGGAATATACATAGTACATTAATACTATAAATAAATGGAATTGTTAGTATGCATATTTATTTTCCAATGATATAACAGTTAATATTCGATTATTTTTATTTGATAAAGAGTTCTATAAAAACAGTTGCTATTATTATTATAATAATGTTAATAATCAATTATTTTTGTAATTTACCAAAAACTAAATTTAAAATGAGGTTTTCGAGTGCAAGACATATAATATTATATCAAAATACTATTAGTAAATGTTATGACAAAAATAAAATACATTTTAATTTATATTACCAATTTATATGTATCTATTACCAAAAAAAAACAATTAAGTCATCTTTAATGCATGAAATATATATAAAAACGAATGGTTTTAATTGAAATATGAATAACTGCTGGTATTTTAAGCTCGGTTTAAAAAAAATGCGTATCCATCTCAATAATGTAAATGTATTTGTCATTATTATCTGATCAAGTTGTCGTATTGTTCAGTGGCGCGCTTACTGCCGAGCGGAAGATTTTTTTTTAATAACAAGAAAAAATAAGAAGGGAAATGGTAATAATGTAACTAATAATGTCATAATAACTCTTTGCTGCCCATAAAGTTATATGAACAATCTTTTCATAAAAATTATAGTTATAAAGCAATAATGATATTATTATAATTTAACGCCTAATAACGTATTGAATTATGCAACACAACGAGCATGTAGCATAGCCTCTAAATCGGTATTATTCTGGGATATCGTTGCTAAAACAAAATATGTTCTGATGATGTATGATTTAATGATCGTAATATTTTAATGAAAATGAAATATATTATGTCTTCTGCATACTATTATAATAAAAGACACTGTCTAAAAGTGTTTTTATTTGTGTGGGTTATTATTATAGTTACTTTTATATTTTAGAATTGTCACATAAAATACAGACAAGATTCGAGTATGGTTGAGTTCGAGATAAAATGTATAAAATGCATTTGGCTTTTTTCCATTTATTCCAAATATATTATTTTGTTTCTTACTAAGATAATTCAAGCACCGCGGAGTGTGGATATTTCCGAAAAGAAAATTTAAACATTAATGCTTGTATATGACTTGTAATATTTATGTTTTGAATGTCGAGAATTGATTCTGTACTCGCGGGTTTATTTAAATATTATGTTTATTTTTGATGAAATGACAAAAATCAAACACAATTTGCTAGTAATTTTTGGTCATAAATATTTAAGAACTATATTATAACAATATAGATATTGTATCGTATACATTATTATTTATTGAATTAATATAAGATTGTTCTTTTCGTTTTTATTATAAAAATACAATGCTCAAGATAGTACTGTTATTAAGGTAGTGCCAAATAAATGACGCGTAAAAAGATAATAACATTATATTTAAAGTGTTAAGTTTATATAATTACTCTATACATAGTATATTATTATTATACACCTAATTCGTTAAGATTTAATTAAACGTAAGAGATAATACAAATCAAAGAAATTCTAAAACACAGATAAATATTTCTCACTCAAATGAAGCATCATTGGATACTTACACACATTTAATTTTAAATAACAGTAATTTGGTGACATTTGGTGTCGTTTTAACAATATTATTATCAAACTATTAATAACACGTTGACAAGAAATACAATATTTAGATTATTAATTATAATATCGCAATGACCTGTATAGGCGCGATATAAGTTGATATTCTTGCACAGAAGGTACACTACACTGATGTGAAATAATGTGATATTTAGAGGTTTTATATTATTGTGAAAACTACCTGAATTCTGAATAACTGTTATTCGATAGAGGTGGATTGCCAAAAAACGAAAAGAATAATTGGGTGCCCACCCTGGAAACGTTCCAATACATTTGCGGCTAGATATATAATGATATTAAAGTTTTATTTTTCATTACAAGCAACGTGTTTTTTTCCGACTTCCGTCGTCTTGGCAGTCGTCCAATGTTTACAAAAGTTCCTTAAAAATTGTTCCGAGTTGCATACATTATTAATGTGTATTAAGCTTTAAACAGATATGATCGGCGCCGGATTTTGATGATTAAGTTATTTCGTGCAACAACTCGAATTCATAATAGAAATAGTTATTATTCGTAAGATAACGTCATAAAAGTTGTAAGCGTACACCTAACGAGCACGGAATTTCCAAATAAGTAATATTCACGGGCTGATATTTTGAGTTTTGATAAAGGTTTAATTTTACACGCACTCTAGTACGTATTTAGAATATTTTACCAGCTTACACTTGATGAAAATGACAAGATTATAATAATAACTAGGTAGGTACGTTAAAAATCCAACGAGGAATTTATTTAAAATAATAACGATTTTCATAACATTTTCCATACACCAAGATCATGTTATATTTTGCTCGGTTAGTATGACGTCTTAAACACCACATGAACGATTTTTTTTTTGAGTCTACGGACGAACGTATCTTTGATCCCAGCATTGTTGTTTTGAGGAACCGAACAATAGAAATAATATGCTACACGCAATTGTTACAATGATAGTCACCTGGAATGATACGCTCCAGTTCATGGTTTCTGCAAATAAGCTCCGAACCAACACCGAATCAATTATATTACCCATAGAGTAAAATATGTCGCACATCGCAATTAGACTTCCGACGTAACCTGAAATTTAATTGCGAATTCAATGCAATTCTTCTGAAAAGTGATCAATGATATTATAAAGTCCAACCGCGTTTTAAAATTTTATTTTATTTGTAATTTAATTCGTCGTGGGTTTAAAGGTATATTATAATATTATGTTAAAACTTATGAATAATAACATGATTACCCTGCAGTAGAATTAAGAACGTGTATCACGACATCACGGTAGGTTGATATTAAGTGAAAATCGAAGAAACGATATAAATCTTATGTTTAAAACTCTAGAATACGCCATATACAGTATAGTAGATATTCTAAAATAAATCGGTGGTTATTAATTTATTATCCGTATGACTTGTAGATATATTTTTAAAAACGATTATGGTTTAATAGATTTTCACGAAAAGACAAGAAATTCAACTTAGATATTATAATAGAATATGATATACAGGGTGATTCACCAAACTGCTCACCACCTTTTTCTTCAATAATGCAGTTATTCGAAATCTGGTATAAGTACCTTAAGACCATATTTTCAAATTCGTGATATTTTGTGTACCTATTACTTAAGGTCTTAAAGAGTATGTGAAGATACAAACTTTTGTTTTACAAACGACTACGCCCCATTTTCTACTATCGAGTATTAAACGAAGAATTTTTCTCAAAATGTTGATGACGTATCAGAATTAAAGATTAATTAGTTTTGAGTTATTTAACTTTGTGTACTAAGGTAATAGGTAATTGATAATAGGTCTATGAGAATTGGATTATAGAAGATATGGAAGCTGAGCGAAGTGATTTTAACATTTTAGTGATTGATATCAATTTATAAAATATACGTATATAATTTGTATAATTGGTGTAAGTTTAATAAATTAATACTAGATCCAATATTACATCTACTTTATATATTTTTTAAACTATTTCAAAGAACTACTCCTTCATATTTTCAAAAAAATTATCCATTAATATTTAGTGACTAAATAATTTACAGTAAAAAGGTGGGTTCTAATATTTGAAAAACAGAAGTTTGTATCACCTCGGGGCACTCTTTAACAGTAGTACAAAAAATCTCAAGAATTTACAAGATATGGTCTTTAAGTAGTATGTCGTTTGAAAATTCGAAAAATCAGATTTCGATCTACCTCGTTATTGAAGGTAAAATAGGACGGTCATGCTCGACGAATCACCTATACCTCTACGTGGTGCGTGTAATGCTTCTATAATAATTCGGACGGACTGTTCAGAATAGCAGCGTGTGGGTACCTGCAGGCGCGGATTTAGGGGGGGGGGGGGCTATGGGTGGTCGGCACCTCCTGTCATCTAAACCACCCATACAATTAATTTGTATTATAAACTACGTAATTTATGTTATTTAAGGTATAATCTATTTTTTTTGAAAGCACCCCCTGTTAAAATTTTCTGGATCCGCGCCTGGGTACCTATAGATATCGTCAATTCGATCGAACACTCTGTCGTTACTCAACGTACCGGGGCACAGGTCCATGGAATTGATCCGAATGCTGCTGCGTTCGAAGCCCAACAACACCACCGACATTCTCATGAACAATTTGGCGAAGACGTGGTCACACCCCGAGACCATGGCGCCGTACAGCATCAAGGGCGATCCGATCAGCACGATTCCGACGTACAGTTTTCGGATCGTCGTCTTATCGATCGTGTCGATGCTCGTCAACGAGGCCGCCGAAATTCCCGTCAATATGGACATGCACCAGCCGATCAGCCACGTCGCGGACGCACTCAGGCCGCCGTCGCACACGGCGTCGCCGCCCAGGACGTTGGCGCTGTAAATCGGTAACCCGGTAGTGATGAAGCTGTATAGAAATCCGAGTCTAAAAAAATAAAAACGCGTGTGAAGAACGCTATAAAAAAATATAGTGATTTAATGATGATTTACACGACAGTACAGATTCGCGACGGTGTAATAATATCTGCGCGTACCCCAATAGTCTACTTAGACTTATCATGCTCATAACGATAAATTGCCCACCCATGTCGTTGCTATACTCCGGCCGGAATAAGAACGTACTCGGGCGGCGGACCAAAACAGGTCTGTAGTGCGCTGATCAGCTCTGATTGGCTGAAAAATGGAAAGGCGGTGGAGGGGAACCGGTCGCCGCCTGCGCGACGAGGTACGTTCTTATTCTGGCCGGAGTATAATTACGTCATATGTGCATAGCACAAACGTGACTCGCGGGGACCCGATATTTCGATCCTATACTAAAATAGACCTATTGTCTCGTGCCGGTTGTACCAGCTATCCAATACCTAGTCGTCGGTTGAAACCTAACCTGATAACATATTATTATATAAAGTCGCAAAGTCTTAACAAATTTTTCCACTTTTTTTTAAAATATTAACTCCTACACTTCTTTCAAAATTCGTTTTTAAAATTTTGAATATTAAGAATTTTAAAATGTTAATAATATTGGAGTGAACAATTAACTGAAAAATCTAAGGAAGTTATTTTCAAGAAAGTTTCGTGTCGAATTCAAATATGTTATTAGTAATTTTATCGGATAAATAGGTTTTGGTTCATACAAAAGTTTAGTTTAGTGAAAAGATGGATACTTTTGAAAAAAAAAATTAATATTTGTTTAGTGCGTTATTGACATGTGCAGGAGAGCTCAAATAATATATTTTACAAACAGACTATAATGATTTCTTACTAAACACATTTACACGACCTACATACACGTACTTAGAGAATTGACTATAAAATAAAATTGCCTATTGAACTTCTTAAAAATAGTCGGTATTGAATCCACAAATATATTAGGTAGATTAATGGTGAGTTATTAAACTTTGCGTACTAAGAATAATAGGTCTGTTGGGATGATGAGTTTGGAAGATATAGGGGCTATGATGATATATTATAGAGGCTGTGATGATGAAGTCCCTCGTTAATAATCTATCTACATTTTTAATTTTGAATAAATTGTCTGAGTATAGAAATTCTATATCTAATATTATATTTTGGAAAAACCATTTTTAAACACTGTAAACCTTAATAAATACATTTTTACAATTCAGAAACTACTCTTTAAATTTTAATTGAAATACGTTATCATTTTCAAAAAATCGTAATTAAGCTTAAAAATGTTTAATACAAAATTTGACTCTTAATTGAAAAAAAGTGTGTATGACCTAAAATTCCAAATATCAGAATTTCACTAAATTCATCATTAAACAAATGATGATGCTTGGTAAATCACTCTGCATATATATATAATACATAATATATTATGATGACAGTCGAACACATAAATTATTTTTATAAACTATCCATACTCAAGTAACACTTGCCGAAATGAGTAAAAATCTTATTCTATAGAAAAGTTATCTACTTTATAGAAAAAATAGCTTTACATTGACTTTTGGAGGATAATAATTCAATGTATAAATATTAAAAGGACATACAGATTATAACAATATTATAATTTATACTGTGCACGGTGCACGGTATAATTGTATAAACCGAGAGGAATCCGCAGGGAGATAAAAAACTAGGTCCCTCGATCACGTTCGTAAACTTAACAGCACTCATGTAACAGAATTCAATTAAAACTATCCAACAATTTGGTTGGACAGTTTTTAAAATTTGTTGGACGATCATTAAAAAGTTATAAGCAATTTTACAAAATCGCTGCTAAGTTCACACCACCGCCAACACTAAATAAAACACGACTAAAACTATCCAAGACTGTTCGAAACGGTTTGTTGGATGTTGTTGGAAAGGTCCCGCCATTTGTTGGATCATCGTTTATTTTATATGCATTTTTGAAAAAGTGCTGCTAACTCACATCAACAGCCAACTTTTTCCAAAGTTCCAAAAACTTTAGTTAATGGCATTTTCCAAAAATTCGTATAAAATAAACGGCGATCCAACAAATGGCGGGATCTTTCCAAAAACATCCACCAAACTGTCCCAAACAGTTTTGGATAGTTTTTGGAATTGTTGGAAAAAGGTGGCCGCTGGTGTGAAGTTAGCGGCACTTTTTCAAAAATGCATATAAAAATGTCCAACAAACGTCCAACAAAATTGTTGGATAGGTTTAATTGAATTCTATTACATAAGTGCCACTAAGTTCACGAACGTCCCTCGACCTATCCTATCCGACTTGTGCGATCGCTAATGGACTGGTGCAGTGTTATAGACTTTCTGAAATCGTAATTTAACATTATAATATCGAGTAAAAACGAAGACACGACGTCGTCGAGCGACGTCTTCCGTACCCGAACGACGCGTTCAGCAGACTGACGAACGGCATGGACCTCATGATCTCGGTCCACCCGGACGAGATGAACGAGGCGGACATGGTCACGTCGCCCAGGTCGCTGATGTACGGCGTCAGGTGCATCATGGTCGCCCACGCGGCGGCCCAGGCGAATCCGGCGACGGACAGCGCAAAGTAGCTGCCGTCGTGCGACACGTTCGGTATGACTATTGCGCTGTACAAGTGCCCGAGGAAACCGCCGAACATCGTGCCGGAAAACATGAACGTCGAGTACAGGATCCTTTCAGCCGTCGGTATGATTTTCCCGGCCAACGTCCCGCCGCACGAGCCGGTCGGTCCGAACGCACACCTGAACACAACATCCAAACCACCGGTTGATGGTCATCAGCGTCGTAATATATAGGTTTGATAAGACTACGGTCATCGGGCCGGTATCGCGCGAAGTCTAGACAATCGTTTGTTTTAATGATGTTTAAACAATATTGTTTCGAGAGTAATCCCATCCGACGATTAAAGAGAAGAATTATTTCGACGGCAATGTCCATATAATAATAGGTATAACTGAATCACCTACGTATTATTTTTTTAATACGTCGTTCTTATCAGTTGTTAAGCAGTATTGATTTCCATACACAATCGTATTCCGTTAAACTGCCTAAATCGTACAGGTAGTTTTTGTTATTTAACCAGCTGGTAATATCTAGAGGTAAATATAAGCAATTATTTTCAATTACTTTTTTTTTTTAAACGTTTCAGAATATGAAATTATCCACGACATATTATTTTAAACATTTAAAAATGCCCAGTATTTCCTGGGATATTGCCAAGTTTTTGAAAAAATAATCGCCCTCTATAATCGATTTAACATTGTTAGATGTGGGTGGTTGTATTATTATTTTAAGGGGATTATTTCGATAGGCGCATAATGTAGTCTTAGGAAAGTATTAATGGTTGTAGGTTAGACGAGATTATAAGAGAGCTATATACATTCGTTACTAATAACATAACGTTTTCGACAACACCGAAATTGTAACTTTACTATTACAGTATTATGTAAACTGATATTATTTTTCAGACTAACTGATTTTACGGGTTAAAATCGTCGTTAGTCGCTTGCAGCTATTTAACCTTCGTAAATTATAAATTTCATTTGCTTGGATAAATAAATGTAAAATTCCGGAGCACCTAACGAATTTCTAGGAAACGTGAACGTAAATAACTAAACATCATTAAAACTCATACTATTGATATCGTAATAAGCCACAATTGTACAAATATTTGTCCATAATATATAATACAGGTATAAGTAGATACATAACAAGACCACCGGCTATATGTCATGCAATTAAAGTACATAAATATATTTAATATTACAGTCTGTAACTATATAGTTTTACTGGATGAGATATTTTATATTATTTTGAAAACAATTGTTAATAGAACGCGTAAACTTTTAATTAATTTAGTATAATAGAATAATATAGATAGGTACCTACATAAAAGTAATCCGTAAATTAATTAGGTGTAATGTTTGGGTTGACGTAATTAAATATAAAATGGTTAAATAATTGTTACCCAAATGTCTAAGAGATCTCGGATTAAATTTCAAATGAAAACTTTTAAATTAAACCCGGAGGTTGTTTCTTTCAGACTTTGTATTTTGGATTTTTAGAAATATAATATTCGTTCAGGTACTTTCTTGAAAAGTTTTTAATCGCCTAATTTGAAACGGGGGAATTTACTTGTCCGTCCTGATCCTCAACTATTTCAGTTGAGCTCTTCTTTCTGATACTTGAAAAAAAATTCAACAATTGAAAATTCGACAAGGGAATATTATGTTTAAAAAGATTTAAGAACGTCTTTATATTACAATATGTTATCATTACTAACAACCAATTATTTTAAAATACTATTTTTTTTTTTTCATAAAAATATTAAATACATACCTACTTACTTTATAATGTGCTCAATGTACGTCATTAATTAAATTCTAAATCATACGTAAGATAGTATAAAGATAATACCTACCAACTACATAATATTATAATTTAAAACTATATAATTTAAACTATAATATAGCTTTAATAAAACGATAAATCAAATAAAACTGTCCAATTGATTCCCACAAGTAAAGAATTTTTTATTTTCATGACTAATAGTTTAGTTAGATAAATAATACATACCGTACACAATGCGCACATGTTAGGCTCGAACTAGGTTAGATTTCTATATTTAATAATCACATGGGTTATTTTACCATCATAATAACGGTGACTTGTGGCATAAATAACAAAAAAGGCCACAAAGATTTAGTACTGCGATTGTCGAACGTTTAGGGATTCAAAACAGTAGACGGTACTGGTGAAAATCTCGAATAAAAAAAAATATGGGTCGAAACGTAAACCTCGTAGTTTCAGAGGTTTAAGATTAAGAATTTATATTAAAGAAATAAAAAATGCGTAGTTTACGTTTGAGTAAATCCACTGATTTGCATGTACGCGAAAAGGATTGTTGTAAAAAGTTAGTTTAAAATATAAACATATAAACATGTACAAATAGAAATGAGTCGTCCAAAATACATACAGACATACCGTAAGAGAATGGAATCTATTTATTTTTCTTCCACAACCGTTGTGTAATATTTGAACACACAGTGACAACTTGTGTAACACTATAACACCATTGGAGCTATAAATATATACGACCGAGAAATAATTTTAATTTAGTATTTTAAAATATTTTGGATTTGTGCGGTGCATTCAACTCAAAGTAATCAACAATTTAAGAAATCGTGTAGATGCTCAACAGACGGTACACAATCTATATTTTGTATTTAATATTTATATTTAAGATTGAATAATTCATCTTGAATATATTTTGTACAAAAGTATAGTATTATTATATTTCTAATCATGAAAAATATATAGGCATTATTTTTCTTAATATGATTTTTTTCATTGATTTGCGTATTGTTTTTTTTTATTGTTTCGTTAGAAAATAATCCGATGAAAAATATATAAAATATAAATTTAATATTCGCAGTAAAATTACCTTATTTTGTAAAAAGGGAAAGATAAAATCGCATTACTTGCATAGTATAATTATGTTATGAAATGTTCGTTTTTGAATATTTTAATATAAAATAGGTTATTATAATATTTATATAATTGTAATAAGTAATAAACTATAAAAGTTGTTTCTAACTCAATTTGAGATATGAAAAATAAATATTTAATTTTTATTCCTATATTGATGTCAAAATTGCACATAATTAAACGATAACTACAATAAATTAATAGTTTCGATAATACAATATAAATAAAACCAAATCGTTGGTTGGTAGTTTTATATTTTTAACACGAGTTATCCTATTTTATATATATTTTTTTTACCTTAGTTTATTGTTATCTTTATCCATATCGCCGTTAAAATTTAAACATGCATATAATAGCAGGTATATAATAAGTTATAACCCAAATTAATCTCAATTTTTTACGAGTATTTCACATGCAATTACTTTAGATACTTTCACGTGAAAAAAAATAGTTTTATTAAAATAAAATGTCTCTCTCAATATTTATATTACATAATATTTTTGATGTTCTTACAATTAATTATTATTTTTTGATTAAAAATAATATCTATTAAACTGAGTATAGATACTATAAATTATATGTGTTTAGATTTCGATAAAATTATTAATTTTGAACAATAGTTATTTTGTTTTGAAATAAAAAATTGACATATTTACAATAATATAGTATTCAGTATTTTTTCAATGAAGTATAATCATTACGCTCAGTATTTGTTCTTTATTTTTCAAGTTTATTTAGCAGACGATGCTAGTAGAAGCTTTGGCCTCAGATTTCTTAAATATTTTATTTGTTCTATTAAATAATTCAATTACCGTGTAAATAAAATTGATAGTTATTAATTATTGATACTTTTATAAAGTATACACAAGCCAATAATAAAAACTGGTAAAATGAATATTTATATTTGATGATGAGGACTTGTCTCGCTCAGTACATATTATCTGCTTAAAATAACAAGTAGTTAATTATATTTTATTGCACATCATTGCGTTTGATAAATTATTTTGAGTTTACAACAATGCTTTTAAATTTTAATTATATTACATTATTTATTTGGGTTCTATCTTATGGGAAGATTCGTATACAATTTAATAGATAAACTGCAAATTCTTTGGAAAAAATAATATTGTCAAATTAAAACAATTTACCGTAGTAATTTAAAGTGTGTATAAATGTTTAAGACAAAATGTTGGCATATCTTTGAAATTATTTATTTTTAGTTTGATATGTTTTGATTTAGCATTGTTCCCAATTTTAGAAAATAAAAATATATCAAATCTAAGCACATTAAAATTAAAAACTATAAATACGTCATAATTCTATATTAGGATCGAAAACGTCCAGTTTTTAAAATTATTTTTGATTCTATATCAAATAAATAATCAATGTTTAAAAAAATTCAAGTCTATTAAGTATTTTTTTTTTAATAAATTAGAACAACAATAACGTCGAAATATGATTTTGTCGTAATCATCTCACTTTATTTTCACAATTTTTTGTTACAGCATTTCATTACTTTTTTGGGGAAACATCAATGGAGAAATTCGATAAATATTTGTATACAAAAAAATATATCATATTACATGATCATTGTTAGCCAAACTGTCAAACAAAACATTCACTCGGAATCAAAAAAAAAAAAAAAATATGAATAAATATAAATTTTATAAATAATAATAAAGAAACAGTAGAGCATTTTACGAAAAGAATAAAATTCTCGAAACGGCCATAATAGCCAAATAATAGGTTAATTCGACGACTGCGTGTCAAAAGATATTCTTAAAAATACGATAACGCATACAATCAGCAGTCAGAAATTAATGCAAGAAGTTACGTCGTAGTGGTGGTGGTGGTGGTGGTTAAGTCCGTCGTAAATACCATGTCGATATTATACTGTTATATCAGGTGATCCATTTGAGTGTCTACACTCATTGTTTCGAAAAGTTTTAACTTTTTTGAAAATATTCTTTTTATATAATTTTTTGATGTCGATTGAAAACAAAACTTCTGAAAAAATACTATTTTTATCATTATAATTATTTGTTTAACTTATTCGAACGACACAATACATTTTTTATTTCATATCGCAAAACGGAATATTATTCGGAGTATTTAAGTTTATAAAAATCAAATTTCGGACAGTTAATTATTCATTAGTTACAAGTATTTCAAGTTTAGATGAACGGAGTAGTGGACGACATTTTGCGGGGTACCCCTCTGTAGCACTCTACTCCGATCGTCTGTACTTTAAATGCCTATAATTAATGAACCTTTTGTACAAAATGACGTACAGATTGAAATACTTCGAATAATATTCTGCTTCAGAGTACGGAATTAAAAACGCACTCTTTGAAAAAGTATAAAACTTAAAAAATGATAATGATAACGTTTAGTAAAACGTTTAAATTTTTTTCAGAAATTTTTTATTAAAATGACATCAAATTATGTAAAAGCTGTATGATGAGAACGAACGGGGAAAATGTCGAGTTGCAGATAATGGCGTTATAATACGGTATGACATTGTTGTTGTACTTACAATGCGAACACCTAATAATAAACCAAAAGTATTTGGGTGCCTGGCGGGATCGTGCGTGTCGGTACCGTATATTGAGTTCGCGGGCAGTATTTCGAATTTTTCGACCGAAAATAAAATATTGCGATAGGTGTACTGTTGTCGTTGTCGTCGTCGGCGTCGTCCGACGGGTAATAGAATACGTATTGCCCCGTCGTTAAGACTGGTACCATCTACCCATAATAATATAACAATGTGTGAACCGTGGCCGAATAGCGTCGTAAAATCCTATTAAATTTGTGTTTGCTCGACCGCACACGCGTGGGTAGGTACTAACAGCAGGAGCAGTATAGTACACTGTCCCGCCGTCCTTGTCACCCTCATTAACGGGTTACGACGAATTATTACTATCGGATATAATACGAACTGTAATTTTCCGGTCCCCCCCGAGAAAGGATCCGTACCTACCGTATAAGTCTGCATTTTTTTTTCCTAAACTACTCGGTTAGGTTGGATTAGGAGCTGTTGCGCCGGTGTCTCCCTCATTGACACAAACCGGGTTAACACGAATTATAGGATAATACGGACGCTGTAATTGTACGGGTCGTCCCCAGAAAGCATCTATAATATTATTAAACTTGGGATTTTTTTCGCTCTCTCGGTTTGATATTTCGATTAATACGCGATACGAAGCTCTGACAAATTTTGGAAACCGCACTGCCGTTTCGCCGGTTAACACGAACGCAAGACGCTCATTTTCAAATTTTCATTTCATTGCATAATATAATATGAAATTATTATCTTTTGATATTACAGCTGAGCAATTATGTACAAAGATAATATTTTCGCCTATCTTAATATCATCGGAATTATTTCTCCTTACATATAAGCTAGTTCGGAGTTAATCGATCTGTCGATCAGTTTCAAGTTGACTTGTCAGCGAAGTTCAGGTGCCGACAAAATTAGTTTGAAAAGGAAGCAAATGCAAAATAAAACTTGGGTAAACATTAAAATGTAAATTGTTTTATTTTTTTTTAAAGTTGATTAATTTTTATAAATGCACTTATAGAACAAATGTACCTACCTGACAATGTGAAATAACCGCTATGTTCCTACGGGCTGGTCTATTTAATTTTAAAAAGACACTCATTATTTCAGAAAACACTAACATTATTGAAAATATTTCTTTTACATAATTTTAAGTTGTTACGTCATATTTTTTGCATCCTTTCTTGTGATAATTTATAAGTTTTTTACCCTTTTGAATGACAACATCAATTTTAAATTTCATAATCCCAAACAGAATATTATTCAGAGTATTTCGATCTGAAAACATCAAATTTCGGTCAAGAAGTTTATAAGTTATAAGTATTTAAGTTTTTATGAGTGGAGAGTTGACCACCATTTGAGGGGTATCACTGTTTTACTTCACTCTTACTCATCTAAACTTTAAAATTGAATACTCATTACTCATAAGCTAATTGTCCAAAATTCAATTTCTATGTATATTTATCTATATATAAGGAATTAAAATTGCACGTTGTCATTAAAGTAAAAAAAAATTAAAAATCTTAACGATAAAAAAATTTAAAAGTATAGTTGTTTTAGAACGGTTAACTTCAAAGTTCAAATTGAAACTTTTATTTTTATTTTTAGATGTTTTAGTTTGTTTTATTTATTTTTAGAGTATATTCATTCTTTATTTTAGTTGGTGTAAAATTATGTAATTTAAAATATAGATGTGTCTATTATTTGTATTGGGCATTTAAATTAAGCCTCAGTAATAAAAATGTACTATGTATTTATGTAGTTTAGATCACTTGAAGATTTACACGAGGGAAATTAAAGTTAATAAAAATGTTGTTTATGCACTTCAACGATAAGATAACATTATGATGACACGGCGTCATAGATAGGCATTTCATGGGCATGGCAGTTGTGGTTACGTTCTCTCGGTAGTACAAGTGTGGTTTACAAACAGCCACGATACAGGTTGATATGATGTGAGAAAGTTTAAGTATGATGGAATTAGTTTGAACTGTATGATGATTATAACCATGTTCCCACAATGAATATCACATTTTTATAACAACTTAGAATGAAATAATCACAGTTAGTTTTTATTTTTACTGGAAAAATATTGAAATTTTGATTACATTTTGTTCATAAATAATTATTTCTAAAAAAATGTTTGCGTTTAACATATTTTAATAGTTTAACGTAATAAATATTATATTTTTCAGAAAAAAACAAGTTACCTAGCAAGAAAAATGCACGAGTTTGTTTAATCGTCTGACTCCCAATATTAAATCAGTTCACGAAACGCGCAAATATTAATAAACTGTTTTAAATATAATCATAAAAATAATCTAATAATATAATATATAATATATTATAAATTATATAACCCTCTTAAAAAATTGTATTAATTTAATGCGATATTGATACAAGTTATATATTAAACATATTATTAAATGTTGATAAAATAATGTCTAGTAATTTAACTTTTACCAACATTATTCAACATATTTATTAATAGTGATTCATACTGAGAAGTCGAATGTTTTAAGCATTATGTTAATCTATGTTAAAAATTAATTAAACTCAATAAAATAACATTAAACTTAAAATGTACTAAAACATTACAAAAACTGCACTTGTGCTCTTACAACATAGGCACTAATATGTATGGCTAGCGATAAATAATATTTTATCGTACATTTATATTAATTATTATGATATAGATTGGAACTGTATAATAAGAGTCCAATAATAGATTTATAGTGCAATTTTTAAGATAAAAATTTACGTGGCATGTGACAGGCGTTGATACAAAGTCCCGTCAGACGCAATGCGCTAAGGTTATTATCTAACAATTTTGTTGATGACTTTTCGAGGTGGTGTAATCATGTTGAAATAAAATAACGAAACGGAACTCATACTAAACCGATACCTACATTTGTTCCCTGTAAAATACCCATGAAGAAGTAACGATTGACCACCTCCAAACACTCACAATAATAATAATAGTAAATGATCACACGATAAAATTATAATATTTAAAATTTTGAATATCGTATGTATAACGTTCAGTGTAGCTAAAATTAACGATTTCGCAGCTCGTGTAATAGAAATTTGACGTAAGTATAGAATTCGTGGAATGAGCTGCAAATAATTTCATAGAATTATGCCTGCACGCTGAATAACGTATGAAATATTATAATAATTTCTTACAGGAGTAAGACGCGGTTCGCACGTTCTGAAATACAGTGCCGGAAAGTTAATGAAAACAATAACTAACTTCGGTTAGTAAAAGATAAAAAAATACAATGTTAAGAGAGTTAGGTATGTTGTGAGTTAATTGTTAAAAAACAGTACATTTAAATCAAAAAAAGTTTTAAGTTAATTTGGATAAAAACATTAACTCGACTCGGTGAAAAAATTAATTAATTTTTTAATCGCCACCTAGGTAACATATTGTTGCAGTTATTTCTATTTCATTTCAAATCACTTTTTAACAATAACTAAATATTTTGAAGAAAATACATTCTACTATTCTTTTCTATTGCAAGCTTAAGTGTCAACGAAATTACTAACTAAAGAAATACTTTTTTTTGTTTATTTTTATATAAATTATTTTTGTATACATTGTGATTGTACCATGTACGTATAATTTATAATTAATTTGTTGATTTGAATATACTTATGTATAGAAACTTTAATATTGGCTAGTAAGAATCCGTATTAAGAACTCATATTTCGATACCTATTTTTCTATGCTGACTTGTATGAATTTATTTTTAATAGAACCGTTATAAAATTAAATAATTATTCAACTCACATTTCTTTTAGCATTGAAATATCAACATTGATATTAAAATGGAAATTATTACTGATTTGGGTTCGACTCATAATTATATTATGCTTCAGAAGATAGTCAATATTGAAGGAATAGTAGTAATAGTACCTAATTTATATTAATACCAAACAAAGGAACTAAGTATTTCATGATTTTGATCGCCGGCATAACTATATAAGTCAATTATTATATTTTACTATATTTCTATGAAAATAAATTTGATCTGATCCACGTTAATCAGATGTTCAAGTTGTACGAATTGTCAATTTGAATCGAACAAACAGAATAATTAAAGGATCCCTCAGATGGTTTTACAGCGAAACTATAAAATAATATCAGTAATCGTAGATAATACGATCCTAGAATTTTGCTCCTATATTACAATATTACATAAAGTAAAAATATATTGTACAAAAAAGGAACCTTAATAATGTCTGAGATATATGGACGTGTAGACGCCGTTGACAGTCGTCAAATATCGACAGGGACTATGGTGTTGACATGACGAATGTCGCCGCCGCAACAATAATGAAACAATTATAAATATATAAATCTATTTATTTATTTGCGGTCACGGCTGGTCTCACACACACACAATCATCACGTCTTCGAATTGTTTTGTTTTCGTTATAATATTATTATCAATTAATGTGTCTTATATATATAATTGTATGTACCTAGATAACTTGCTGTCGTTATTATCGTGTGCGTTATCGCATCGTGTCGCGTCGGCTGCGCGGATTTAATTTAACAAGTGGCAGCCCGTTTTCTCCTCGTACGCTGTCGTAGCAACGCAGCGCCGTCGGCGGAGGGTGCCAACAATATTTGATTATATTTTTTCGTTTTACTCAAATAGTAAAACGTATTAACGTTTGTCATCATTATCTTTGCGAGCCATAAGGGGGTGGTGGCGTATGTATATCGATATAAATCGTGTGCGTTATTTTGTTAATATTTTCGTTCTAAAACATTATACTTTATTGCGTGGACGCTAATCGCTACTCATATTAGCTATATATTAAATCGTGAGCAGCTGTTTTGTGTGTTTTTATTATTTCATTATTATAGCTAGACGACCGGCTGGCCAGTCTGCGCTCCACAAATTGTGAGTTCTTATTATATTATTATCCTTATACATATAAAAATGTAGAGTCAGCGATGACTCTAAAACTACCAAACCGATCTTGATAACATTTTGCTCAATGTGTGTAATTTGGCCCGACTTGAGAGGTGGAATAGTTTTTATCTCGATCGATGATCATTCTTTATTCCAAATTAAATGTTTATTATAGGACAACGGTTTGTAATTATTTGTAAGTTCCATAAGTATTTCTAACAGATGGAGGTGTAAATTAGTTTAATTATTTTTTCACTTCATTCCGATTGTGCTGTGTATTATTTTGTATGTTATTATTC
The DNA here is from genome assembly GCA_022818045.1 of Neotoxoptera formosana. Lineage (NCBI taxonomy): Eukaryota > Metazoa > Arthropoda > Insecta > Hemiptera > Aphididae > Neotoxoptera > Neotoxoptera formosana. The sequence goes on along the minus strand of CM040631.1, from coordinate 74,216,493 downwards.
ATAACTACCTACTGTTGAAGACGGTTCTAGAGTGATCGATAACAGTCTCGATCGTTCCCTAATAAGCCGGGTTGCCATTGGTTACAGATAATATTTATCATTTTAGGTTTTTGTCATCACGCATAATATGATTTTAGAATGTCACACATAACTAAACTATCTTTGGACGTCTCATCTGTCATCAAACATTAAGCACCTACTATCAATTATTTGAAATGCTACCCAAAACATCAAACGAAAATTAAAATCGGATGTTGATTTATCCGAAGTTAATACACTCAAAACTACTGGACCGTTTTCAATAAACATTATATCAATAGATCCCATAAGAATTAGAGGGTGGTTATAGTTTATTTTTTCAATCCCTATAGGTACCTAAAAATAATTTGGTATTGGACACATGCATTTTTTTCAGCTCACGAAAAACGAATATTTTTTTAGTTTATTTATAGGGTTGCCAGGTATTTTTTCTTAGGGTTAAATTATATTTTTTATGTTACGATACTTCTGCTAATTTGGTAGCGGAATCATACACTTTTTTCGGTCTAATATTACTAGAGATATAAGTAGTTGCAACTTCCATTCTTCAAGCTAACTTTAAAATATGTATTTTATCATCATCTCTAGGTATTTGAGGCAAAGACATAACCGAGTATCAACATATACTGGTATATTAATTATAAATTATTTTGTTTTATAATGGCCAAATACTTTGAAACACACGGCGAACTTCTACCAAACGACTAAATCTTGCAAGAGTTAATACTTCATCTGAAATCACTGGACAATCTAAGTCATTTGATAAACGTGAGCAAGGTATTTTCCCTTTTTACACTTAAAAGCTAAAGCACATGCATTGCAGAAAAAAGGACAAACAAATGGTACAATCAATGGCGTTTTGTTCTAATGTCAAATGTTCAATTTTCCTCATTGATTGTTGATAAAATAGTCCACCACATGCAATACATATTATCTCTGAGGGTCCTTGTCATTCATACTTTTCAAAAGTAATTATTGTTCTTATACATAATTCTTCGTTTCGGGAAACATGGTGACATTAACTATTCCTAACTTGTTGTAGTCGACGTCTTTTTTCGTCTTGCCGAGCCTGCCGTCGCATCTCGTTGTTACGCTGTCGTTGTTCCCGAAGTATAACTTCTTTTCAAATGTTCTTTTCTCAATCATATTCCTTTATTTGTTTCCTATTTTCTTCTAATTGAGAAACTGATAATTTCTCTTTTGACATATTTATTTGATTACTTTGCAGTATTATAAAAATCAAAGTTATAACTTTTTTTTAAATAATAAATAATATAAGACAATCCGATTGATTTTTGACCTTTGTAACCTATATTAATATCAACACTCGTAACTATGTAGGTACTGGTAACAAACGGATGGATGAACAGACACAACGGAATATAAGGGGTTTTAAACATATATTTAGAAATCTAAAAGTGCCTAGCCTATGTGATTTGACACTACGAATTTTGCTGAATCTATTTACGAACGAATTATAAAAATCGGTTCAGAACTGTGTAAATCTTATATTTATTAATTATTGCTGATCCTGCACATCCTGTAAATTATTTACGAACTTATAAACTTTTTAACTCAGCCGTTAACTTTTTGACTACCTAGCTATTATGATCTCAACTTTGCTTGTATACTATAATAATGTCATCCCGACGTGCATACAATAACACATGTTGTGGAATGTCCTGTATAGAAAGGGACCTAACCCAATAATAATCTGACCTGTCCTTACCCTTGCAGGAACCTGAGGAACGTGACGGCCATCCAACTCTTGTACTGGCCGAATGCGACCGGCATCAGTGCCATCGTGGCGGCCGTGATGGCCACGCTCCACAGCATTAAGGAGCGCTCGTAACTTCGGCTGGAGTACACGCCGCCAGGAAGCGTGGACACCAGTGTGCCCATATAGTACGCTCCCATCGTGATCGCCTGTTTCTGGATCGTCCAGTCAAGGCGCCTGGACACGGCGATCGTGGAGTTACAGCCCACGTTCACCTCGACGCCGGGGCACGGTGGCCGGTCGGCTGGTCCCGGCACCAGCGGAACGATCATCATCACCATCATCGAGTACGTGAAATGTAACCGGACGGTCAGCAGGAACGAGTACGCCAAGAACATCATCGTCAGCCAACCATTGGTCGCGCGCTTCCTCCGACGTTGCCGCAGTGCGTACGACCCGACCCCGTTGTTGTTGTTGTTGTTGTTGTTGATGTCGTTGTTGTTGTCATCGTCTTTGTTGTAGTTGCCCCTGTTGTCGTTGTATTGTGGTTGCAATGTCATATTGGATACCGGTATTGTAACATATACATTATTTTGGTTGTTGGTTTTTTATCACAGCGTACGGGTTGTTATATGGTGGGCGGCGGATCGTCGTAATCTTACAGTATAAAATGCTAAATAAATAAATACCCATGTCAAATATAAAATCACTACAAACCATAGGCGTGCTCAGGATTTTAGTATGGGGTGTACAACGAAGAAAATGGGTCAATTTTCTTGAATGGGACCTAACTAACACCTCCCCCTAACTAGAAAAATACGCGCCTTGGAATAAAAATAAATATTATCACTATTATACGATCGATCTTGAACATTGAACGGTAGTGACGAGTAATATCACGGTGTCGTATACGCCAATCGCTTTCGACGTACGCTCAACATTTTTTTTTTTTTTTTTTCATTGAAACGACCTTAAGGTCTTTGTCAATGCTTATCACAAGTGGCCAGTAGGGAGATCATGTGATTTATTCATCTATGTATATATCACTATATGCATGTTACTACCCCTTCTCCAAGAGGAGAGATGTGCGGTATTCACTCCCAGTGGAATGGGACCTAGTTGGAAACCGGATGACGCAATCGGACGATAGCACGGGAAAATGGTGATCGCGTAGAATCACAAATTTTTTTTTGTACTTTGCTATGAATCGAAACTGTGTGAGTTGCAGTTAACTGCGTGACCACAGCGCCACTCCGGTCCCCACTCAAAAATAAACACAATTAACATGGAACACTATATTTTATTACAATTTGTTTAACAGTGACCGCATCAAGAGATCACCACTGAAGAATCTATTTCCTTATACATTCCTATATCTTATATATTATTGCTACATCTACTAAAACTTACTGGCTACGACTTAGTACTAAATTTCGTACAACGAGTATATTTTCTTAACCTAGTTCATATAGTTTTATGGATTGTGACTTAAATGCATATTATAACAACGGCAAGTGGTTGATTTGTTTTACTGGTTACACCCATTTGTTCATACCACATCATCGTGGCATAGCATTTGTACTATTTAAACAAATTTTAAATAAAACAAAGACCCAGAATTTATAGAAGTCGTACAAAAATCCAATAACCACGGTGTGTCCAATGGCACATCAGGCACGCCCTGTGCGCAGGTATATGCTTCAAAGTAATTGAGAATATTATTTTGTATTTCTATACTCATTGAGGGGGTGTCCTTAGACCTAATTACACAGGGAGGGGGTGAAGAAAACATAACTGTTATAGACACGTAGCGTTCTAGAATTTTAAATATAGTATACATATTTATTTTTAAGAATATAAAATATAATATTATATAATATGTTTTATGAAAACGTTGTTCTAAAGTATGTAGTTGTCTTTGACTTACTAATGCTCATCATAGCACATTTTAGGTTCAGAATAATCCATTTTACTAAGTTTTTTTTTTAATATTATAGTGAATTTGTTTACTATCAAACTAGAAGGAAAGAATATAACACAGGGCTTCTTGCAAGTTTGATATTTTTATTTTTAAAGAAGTTATAAGTATTTGAAAACTTAAAAAAATTACAATTTTAAAATACTTATAACTTGTGTTTTAATATTAAAATATCAAAAAAGCTCTTGTGGGACCTTAAATAATTCTGCTATATTTATATTTTATATCAAGTCAAATAACTGTATAATATTATTATTTATATTATTAAACAAAAACTGAGTAAAATGTATTATTTTGAACGTACAATTTGCAATTTAGTGCGTTTGTTAGACGGAAACGGCATATGTGGGTAAACATCCACGTGAGAAGTTATGGATAAACAATTTTAACCAAAGATAATAAAATATGATATAAATTTATTAAAATTTATTAAAATTTAACTTATTATTAGTTGTTAATATAAAAATGTATTGACATTAATGTAATCAGATACATAAAAATATACTACGAAAAGCTAAGATAATCTTGAAAAGTAACAGCCTACACGGTATGGAGGTTACAATGGTATCACCTATAAACTTCAGCCTAATATAGTATACATGGTCGTGGGATTCAGTATGTTTACAATACATTTGAATTAATAAAAAATATTATTTAAATTAATTCCACCAATATTATAGTTTTTATATGTTTGATAATATGTTTTTGTTTCAACGTTTTATAGTTCTTAGACGGTGCGAAGCGTCACGTTAAAAAGTGCCACTCATAACGTGAACCAAACAACTATATTTTGTTATAGATTTCGAGTTTTCAAACACCTTTTTTTTTACCTCCTTCCGAATAAACGGTACGGTTAAATCAATATCGGCCTTTTTTCCACAAATCTCAACACCTGGGGAATATTGCTGATTTTTTTTTTTTTTTAGTCACGCTGAGAACTGACATCGTTATAAAGACGTTATTTTTGTTTTTTATTGTAAGTACTACAGTTTATTTGAAATTTATATTCGATGTAAAATTACAATATTTGTATCAGTTATATGTAAGTACCGTCACGTGGAAAGAAAATTAAATAAATATAAATGTATTTTTAGTGTTCAGAAATTTAGAATATTATAAAAAAACGTATTGTGGATCGATCCTATATTACATATTATGATAACACCACCACTGTTTAAACTATTTAGCATTTGTATAATTAGCTACCTATAATATATGAATATGTATTTCGTTTATCAATTCTGCTCATGACTAAAACATTATCATACAAAATTTAAATTTTAAAGTACCTCCCAGTTATACTAATGTTTACTTTATAATATTGCACCTACATAAGCCATACACATCTATGACAGTCAATATAATTATTATTATAAATTTTTTAGTTCAGAAATATTGATATAATATGCAGTATACATATTAATAAGGATAACAAAAAACCGTATTGGTATAAGCGGTCTAATTTTCTACCTATTCAATTAATTTTTTTATTAGTGTAAAAGTTTTATAATTACATTTTCATTTAAAAATATTTTAAATTAAAACGACGGAAGGAAAATCCAACTTAAACATTTTAGTACCTCCCATCCACAATAGAATTTTTTAGATTTAGTTTATTTTTTAGAATAAGTTTTTACGTATTTCATACTCACATAGACACATACATATAGCGTTCTTGTATTTATTAATAAAAAAAACTTTCAAATTTTGAAACTTTGACAATATATTTTTATTTTCTAGTAGTAAATAGTTCTAAAACAATAATGTATGAAATGTTATTAAAAAAAATCACGTTTCTTGTAATATATCCAATCCAAACTTAATAACATTTTAAACTTACAAAGAACACCAAACAATCGGACAATTTATTACATAGTAAATGTTATTTATTCAAATTGGTGTATATAGTTAAATTGTTATCTGTTGTTTATAAATCGAATTTAGTTCTAAAATCAATGAGTTTCAGTTAAAAATCAATCAAGTTCGACATTTGATCACTTTTTGCCTAAAACATTTCATTAATAAAATAGACTTAAATTAATACCATAGTACTTTAAAGTTACAATTTCAACAATATAATTTAATATACACCAAAAATTCGTCTTGGCGACAGCTTTCCATTGCTACTGTAATATATATGTAGTATACAACTTGATTTTTTAAGCATGCACATCAACATTTTTCCCATTGATAGAACATTTATTCAAATTCTGATTTTTAGAATTTTTAAATATACCTTAAGACCATACTTTCCAATTTCTGGTATTTTTTTTTACTTCTTAAGGAGTGTACTGTGACGACACTAACTTCAATTTTTCAAATGAGGACTTCAATTTTTACAGCAAATTATTTAGCGGATGGTTTTCTTGACAATTTTGATGTATCTAAATCAAAATTCTAATGAATAGTTTCTGAGTTATTAAAATATATTTTACACTAAGGATAATAATCCTTAAATATGATTTTATAAAAATATGAATTATAAGTAATATTAGAATATGTAGTATTTACTTTAATTTGTCCATTTTTACAAATTATTCTTATGGATCGATCAATAGTAATTATTACTAACATTTTAAGATTATCCAAGCTCTCATATTATCTACTTAACCCACTGCAATATACATAATATTATCCTTAGTATATAGTTATATAACTCAAAAACTACTCGTTCGATTTAAATACATAAAAATTCCCCATTTTAAAATTCATATCTGCTGAATAATTTAAAGTGAATAAAGGAGGTTTCCATTGAAAAAAACAGAAGTTTGTATCGTTACAGGATCATCCTTAAGTGGTATGAAAAATCTCGAGAATTCAAAAAGATGGTCCACAATAAGTGTACCTATTTAAAAATTCCAAAAATCAGAATTTTATTATAAGCATTATTTAAGCATACAAATAAATTGGGCGAGTATGCTTTAAAAATTACCTCGTATACATAATAAATATAGAATATATAGGTAAGGCATATGTTATGTACATGCTAATCGGATAGGTTTTAAGTAAAAATGAGGTGGCATTTAAATTCTACTATATGAATATTTTATGGTGTCTTCCAAAATGATATTTTCTCAGAAAAAATGTTTGTCTAGTTCATTGCAATGCATAGCGATAAATAGGACATAGGTATACAGTTAATTTATTGGTCTCCATATTTTATGATTGATATTGATTTGTAGTTTATTCTGTGATAGAAATGACAAGTAAATATAAATAACAACCTTATGAAAACGGTTTAAGTATGTTTTATTAATCATAATATATGACGGGGTGGGGGGGTTATTTGTATACACAATGCACACTGTACACACATATTTTGTATTTATAACTGGAATTTTAAACTACCGAAAATTCATTGTAATTAAAACTACTAGTGTTTATTTATTTTTTAATATTGTTTTTAATATAATAACAAAATAATTGGTCAGATTGGTCAAATTGATTATATTTGTTTTACTGCTGTGGCACGCGTGCACTGTTTTAAAAGAACAATAAATAAAATGTGTGGTACTGCGCATTTAAAATAAAAATAATTTATAAGTCTCGAATATTAATGCGTATGGTATGGATTTGATGAAGTAGTCAAGTCGAGTCAAAGTAAACTCTATAACAAACTACCGCGTATGTCATAAAATATAAAAGCATAATGTGTTATATATAGTTAATGGATATAAAAATGTTCTATTGTGTTGACATTGTAATATTTATAACATTAATAGTTACTGCGTAATTGATCACAAAAAAATGAAATGTTATGAAAAATAAACTCAATATTTCTAGAAACTAATTCGTCATTTAAGTTTTCTATACTATGTACTATTGTAGGTAGTCATATATTTATTTAGGCATGGTATATGTATTTAATACGCTGTCATTCGGGTTCACTCAATAAAAATGTACTTTAGTTAAACGATTAATCGAAAATATTAATTTAATGTAAGAAATACTTAGCACCTCATACATTTATCATTATATTTTTATAATTATTATAAATTAGACCGTTTGAATGTACTCAAAGCATAACATAATAGGATTTTTAAACAATATTATCACAACTACGAAACAGTGTTAGGTTAGGTTAAGTTGGGGGATTTTCAGCTTAAAATAGTGTGAATAATACGTTTAACTAATGACAATATACATTTTGACATTTTGTAAATTGCTTATAGTTTGGAACCGGAGACAAAATCAAATTCAAAATATTGATAGAGTGAAAATTTTATTTATTTACTTATATTATTATATAAGACGACATTAAATCAATAACTTATTACTTAACGACACAATATGAAACACTTGGAGCGACAATATAACCACGAAACAGTTACAATGCAGTTAAAAATTTTAGTAATAGTGTGAGATAATAATCTGACGTAGGTATCCATCACCTTATCTACAGCTTACTTTGACAATGAAAACACGACTGTAGAAAAAATTGTCAATACTCTTAAAGTTTTTCAATAAAATATACATAACCAATTATTTAAAGTATAAATAAATAACTTTTAGTGAATCAAACCGTATAATTTCCCACGATTATTATCATGGCTTTTGATATTATGCTATACAACGGTCACCTCTAAATAAGTAATAATGAAAACATAATAAAACTTATAACGAAGCAATTATAACCGATTTAGATTCTGAGCGGAGCGATGAACTTATTGAAATTACTTTTATGCTTGTTATATTTGTTTTTTGTGTCCGTAAACACTTTATGGAGTGGTAAAAGTGCTTCGATTATCTTCAACAGCTTCTTTTCCTACAAGAAGTCTAGTTGGTACTTTGTGCGGGGGGGAGGGGAAAATGTAATAAACCTACTGTTTTATTAATAGAAAAATTAATTATTTTAATAGAAATAATATCTTAAAATATACTTAGTTATGTATGCCGACAGACCGTCTTCGCTCAGAATCGTTTTTCTTATACCACGATTTATAACATCAAATTCAAATTTAACACATCCACGAAAGTGACCCACCCGACACCTACTGTACAGCAGAGTGGTACCCACTTGCTGACCCTTATTTATTTTTAAATTGCTTACATTTTTAAAAATAATATCTAAATTAATTGACAAAGTAAGGTATACATTGTGATAAATAAAACATATTTTGTTTTACTTGTGAGAAGTCTGAAAAATTAAAATACCTATGTTAACTACTAATACTGAACAGAAAAGAGCAAGACTTGAATAAGTACCTTCTCGACCATATCATGTACAGAATACCACCAGCTTAAGAAACACTTTAATTTTTCAAGATTTATTTTATTAAGATTCTAATCAATCTAATACAATTCTAATCTCTTTCATTGGGATCATTCTACGTTAACAAGTGTTTGGTTATTAAATTATCTGAAATACAATTAAAAAGATACAAAAATGAAAACGAGAAGTTTAGAAGAAAATTAACTATCTAATCTAACCTTAAAGTTTGCACAACTTTGTAACTGTGATTTTCGAAGTTATTGATACTTGCGCTATCGTATAAAAAAACTTTTTATCCTAAAAGCACAATTAAATATAATTAGAAAAAACATACTTACAGAAAATGATTATATGGGTAATCAAAAAATGGTGCAGTTTTTGATGAAATTGTTCTCTTTAGTACCTACTGTTTTTATTTTATCCTCGAATTTTGGGTAGTACACAATATAATATAAAAACTAAGTAAAGACGTAGTATGGTTTTTATACCAGCTCTTTATGTTTGTATTTAATTTTTATTACTTATTAATTATATTATGTTAACAGTGTAGTTACTGTAACAACAACATATTTAATTAAAAAAAATAATAGCTTAACTTTTAAATGTTGATTGGTAATTACCAGCCAGAGATAAAATTGTAAATTACTTAAAAATATATAAATATAGTTATAATATTTTGACGTTTAATTTTGTAAAATATGCAATAAAAATGACGTAAGATGCACAAAAAATTACGATGGATACAGGCTAAGTGTATAAAAATAAAATAATATTATTAAGTTTCAAATAATAAATCATAATAGTTTACATAGTATCTGATAAATAATTTATTTTAATACATTCAATACAAATTTAAGAGATATTCTATTCAAAAGGGACGTACGAAATGATCGTTAATTTAATAACACATTATGTAACGTAAATAAAATCAAAAATTCTAAATAAATACTTATTAATACAGTTCTCTATCTTTAACTATCTTAATCTGTATTTTATTTATAAGATACATACGCGGAATTACACAATATTCCTAAACTGTATTTATTATTAATTTTTTTTGAATAGGCCATTACTAATGATACAATTTAATAAGCTCAATAATATTATGATAAATAACTTATGTTCCGTAAAATGTTATTTCTAAATGTAATAAATTTAAAAAAAAAATATTTAGAAAACAGATTAAGTATTGAACATGTTAAAACTGTGAACAAACTAGGCAATTAGATAAAATGTATTATATATTTATTTACAATATCCGTTTATCTAATTGAAAAAACAAAATAGTTAACTTCAAAATACTTGATCTTGTATCACACATGATTGCATTACTCTCAACACGCGTTTGCACCTAAATGTACACCCTATTGATCTTAAATCATTTGCACAAATTGAGAGGGCTTTGTGTCCCTCCCCCTCAAATTTATAAAATTATTGTGATATAGCTGTGGCTTATAACTTACCATACCAAATAATGTATTGCAAGCCCATACACAAATAAAAAGGAATACAAATTTAACCGCGAATAGAATTTGTAGTTAGGTACTATAATATTATTATATTCAATTAGTTATTCGTTTCATATCCATGCATGTTTGAACATTTCAATGAGAAGGAAGGAAAAAATGGTCATAAATCGGCCGTAAAAATAAACGGCTTGATTATTTCAATTTACTATCTTATACACTTGTCCTGCAGGCTACGCTCTATTTGATTTCCATAAGATATCATGTCAAATTAGAGTGTTGAAGACCCTACGAGATGACAAAAACAAGCACTACAGTAGAGCTCCAACGCCCTACTTGGTGCTCTTTACAAGTCACTTCGTAGGGCCAATAAACCCTACGTGGCGCTATATTCACGATTACAATTTTTGTATCGGCACTTGAACTGTTAAGCTGGGAGGAATAACACGATGATAGTAAAAAGCGAAACTGCACAGTTGCAACGCAGCCAAAATGACAAATGTTTAAAGAGATGACTGTCGCCGCGAGGACAGTATGATAGTTGCTGTCACAATGTCATAGTAGAGCAGTCCCTCTATTTATGCTGTAAACGTGCATGGTAGTTGACGGTACAGACTTGGAGGGTTTGAGTCTTACAAAAAATTATTTTTTCATACATTCGTAGCATTTTTTTCAAACCATTCTACACACACCTTAAAACGCACAAATCGTTTTATATAAAATAAAGCTTATTATGTATGCGTCACTGTCCCTCACCCCGTTGGTAGCGACAGCGTTCTAACATTAACATTTTTGAGTAATAATAATTTTTATTTAAGTATACAATATAATATGGAACGCTTAACATATTAAATGTATTAATTGTGTAAAAATATATTTATATAATATACTTCATATAAATTATCTTCTGGGCTCGTGAATTGTTTGTGGGGATTTGATGAGATTTTTGGGACGTTTAGACCCCAAGACGTCCCTCTATATATACCCAAAACAAATGTATTATTTTAAGCAATTGTATATTGAGTATATAATATGGTCTATGGAATTGGTGTACAATAACAACGCTTCGTAACATGATAACATATTGTGTTGATCAAAGTTCGTTCGTATTGTAAAGTTATGGTTTCTGTTTGCTTGAGGGGAAATTGATTTAAATTCGTTCTGTATAAATATTACGAGTACTGTACTCGTACTGTTGGACGGACGTCTTATTCTAACGAGAGATAAGAGCAGAATGTACAATATGTCGTCTACGGATATAAAAGTGAACATAGTGATAACACACTGAAATTAAATCATAAAAAAAAGCCTCCGGGGGATGATGTATTACCCAGATCACCCCCTTTATTATGCCACTGAATTTAATATTTTTAAAGCGAATAGCGAATACTGACAACGGTACACGAGGCTTTTTCAGTTGCTATCTACCAAAATAATATTATACTGAATACTAAATAATATTTTATTTTTTATGACCTACTCATATAATAATAATAAAGCCAATTTATGTGTATTACAAAATACACAGTTCTCCAATACAAAGTTGGTCAAATAATATTTTAATTTATTTTGGTTTACTTTGATATTCCACGCGTTTAATGTTTTCTTTCAATAAATAATTTATTGTTCGAAACTATTTCATCATCTTCCCAATCAGTGTACACACATGTAAAGTGGCACTTCTTCACGATTGTGTCATGTACAATATTGTTTTATCTCATCGCATAGTCCTATTATAGTATTATAATGTCACAACGATACATATACAATTTAAAACTTTTGTATTTGTATTTTTTTCTAATAAATGGGTTAACGTGCAACTATATGATTACAGAAAACAATTAGGCAATACTTTATTCATTTAATATGTAGGTAATTTACTTTTACATGCAAATTATTGATGTCCATAATTTTCATTAATAGAATTATTTTTACTGACTTATTGACGTATTCATAGTTATTGACAAATTCATTTTTGACTGATTGTTTTCGATGAACTGTCCTAGATCTAGTCACTTTAGCACCAGGACAATGAATTACCTGAGCTTACTGTTGTTCGGATGGTAGTTTTCTTTTTTTCCCGATACCGAACCTAGTTTATACTAAAAGAACACCACGACATCGCTACCTGTACATTTATTTTTAATAATATAATTATCGCAAGTCATAAATCAAATTTGTTTTAAGCTTTTATATTTTCTTTAACATTTTAACACAAGATATGAATTATTCATGAACCGTAAATGAGCTTTTCTTAAAATCGTATTTGTAATGTGGTGTTTCATCACTTTCAAGTAATGACAACACGTACCTATCAAACACTTTAATAGTGTGAAAAATATATTAGAATCAGACGAAGAAAACGTAAATACCACGTTATTTATTAATTTTATTAAACATTATGTGTTATATTATTAATACTAAAATACTCGTGTAATAAATTTAATAAACCGAAATTATTAATGTTCATCAATCTTGAAACTTGAAACTAGTAAGTTATAGTAATTTTTTGTTTCACCGTTCATTCGTCATAATAATATATTTTTTAATAAGCTATGATTTCCTAGCCAAGAGGCTGTATGAGTGATGTAGTGTTTGGCGGTAAAAATTCCAATCAATGTTTTGTAAATTTAATTTTGGATGTGCCGTATAGTAATCATGAAGTAGTTAAATACGTCTTGGTTTTATATTTTCTCTATTCCATCTTTTATAAAAACTCGGTACAAATTAGACTAGTCATGTAAGCATTTGTGAATAAAAATGGTCAATAAAATTGGTCTTATAAATTAATCAGTTTGAAATATCATTAAAGTGATTCAATTTACCCGGTACACAGTGATTCTTATAAAAGGTCAATTTATCATTAGTGATATAAGATTTGGTTTGGAATTTTCTTTTTTCATTCCAATAAACGGTTGATTCTATAAACCAATGATCACATTAAGCTGAACTCACTGTATTATGTTTTGTATCCTTTAATAGCAGAACTGTGGAAAAATATTGAATGTTTTTTTTTTTTTTAAATATCATTAGGTTTTATTTCATTTTTTTCCTAAAAATGTACGATCAAAATGTTTTACCAAGTATTATATATGTTTGATATTTCTAAAGACCTTAACAATTTATTAAAGTCAGGCGTAGTGAACACGACTCTAGAAATATAGTTGTTGATCCATGTTTGACGAAACTTTGGACTAAACAAAACCTAAACGTACATTGCATTGGAACTTTTGATGCATGATATCCTTTCGAATTACCAATGAAAACCCAAGTTCATCAAAAATCATAATTAATGACATTCTAGATATGGAAAATTAAAATGATTTATGCATTAAATGATGAATTAATATAGTATACGTCTTATCGTATTTTAATTATTGTAAAACTTTAGAAATCAGATTTTTTTTTTTCAGTACCCATATTCATAAATAGTCACATTTTACATTCCACAGTTATATTATTATATATATATAAAAAAAAAAAAAACAATCTAATTTTTTTATACACATTAAATACGACTTTCGTAGTTTCTACCTAACATACACTGCTTTTATTCTGAAATTGACATGTTATTGTATTGAAATAGAAGTAGTATTCAATCCCTTATACACGAGAGCAAACAGCGCACGATAATAATAATATAATGATGTCATTTCGGTCGAGTTTACACACAATATATTTTTACGATTCCGTAGACCGAAGTCGCATCAAAGGGCGAATTTATGGTTTGTTTAAAAAATAATATGCTCCATGTATTTTATGTAACTATACATTAGCAGAGGTCATTCTGTTTTCACTCAGCACGAGTGCGCGTGAAGTATTATTGTATGAGTATAAGTATTATTATTATTTTTTTTTTTTTTTAGTTTTTTTTTTTTGTGAATTGTCTTACTCCATTTCGTGAGTTTTAGAGAGAGAGAGAGAGGTTATATTTTCCCGCGGTAGTACCACAGAACGGACTAACGTCTTTTTAAATTGCATTTTCACAAATTCAAAATAATATTGTGTTTGGTCGTTTTAATATTCACCGAGGAAAAAATGTCAGTGAATGTGATACATATTTCCGTAGATGAGTAGAGTGTAGTACATACTATTAGGTGCTCTGCGAAAAGTTAATGTGAATTTGATTATATCAACAAAATCGTTTGAATATACATATTATCATATTATTATTTGTTATATAAATTGAATTAACAAATGTGTCAGCGCCAGAAATTCAACTCATTTACCAATATCAGGAACAATATGAAGCTCTCTATAATTTAGTTGCGTAATAATGTCGTACTGTAATGTAAAATATTGTACATTTTTTGAAAATAAAAAACATAATATTTGCTTATTGAATAACCAATTATCGTAGAATAAAAATAAAAAATATCAGTTTAATACAATATTCAAATTTAAAAAAAAAATCTTTATATTTTACATATTTTATCAAACAATGCAGACAGAAATAATAATATGACTAATTAATAATATTATGTACAACGATAACGTGAAATCGGTATACAGAATTTACAAAACTTTAATAATCGTACAATTACATTGATTTTTTCCCACAGTTATAATGTTAAAATTTCAAGTAAAATTAAAACACTTCTTCTTACCTATTTCACGTAGTCGACGATAATAATTAATAATGTGCACGTGTAATGCATCGCGAAATATTGGTATACTACACCGCTATGAGTCATAATAATCATTAATACTTTTGATCTTACTCTTTCTGTCCTCTGACGTGTATTTTTGCATAGTTTAAAATATTTTGCCATAATGAATATTGATTACTCGTGTTAATTATTAAAGTAGAACAATACATATTGACAGGATACAAAAGTTTCAATCATAAATCATGGTATTATTACGGTAGCGGAAAACTGAAAACAGTATCTGTATTTTATTTTATAATATATTTAAATATATTATGCAAATATTCGTGTTATATTGTTATTATTGTCATACCACATTATTGTTGGTACTGTTTCAAATAAAAAAAAAAACAATTCATTTATACTTTAACTACGATCATAATAATATTATTAATATTATGTAACCTAAACTCGGAGGATAACACGTCCACGTCCACGTGACCACTTATTACACACGAGTATAACAAATGCTAATTATATTAAAACGTATTATGAGATTGAAAAAAAAATGTCGTTAGTTTTCAAGTGAGACAGTCGATACGTTTTTATTTCGTTTTGAAACGATGTATTAACTATATTTTACATTATAATATACGTACTAGCTTTTCCCGGCGTTATGTAATATGCCTTTTTTTTTTTTTAATTTGATCTTAACTAACGGAGAGTGTGTTATAGTCGCCAAAGGCTACATTGTATATTTTGTCAATATTCTAATGTAGAATTTTCAAGTTACACGATATAGTGAATTCATTGATCTGGTTCTAGAGGTTATCCTGCCTTGTGTATAATAGACGAGAGAATAAATATATGTCACTCGGGTCTTCAAGACACAAATTTAACTATTGCTTCGAGTTTAATTCTTTATGAAAAAAAAATTATCCGCGGTTCCCGGCTTCGATCGGAGAGTTGATATGAGACTGTGTGATAGTCGGAATAAAAGGATTACCTTCAAAATATAAGTAAGCTTCCAGTGGTGGCAATCGAATTCGTCCATTCGTGCAACAGATTCCTGGTGTTTCTCCGCTGAATTTTTTCACGAAATTGGTAGATGTCGCGGTGACATGGGCGTATCTATAGAGCGGCGACACCGAGGACATTCTCGATCATTCTAGAACTGTCAATAACGAATGGGTAGCGCCACCCATACAAAAAGGCTTCAAATGCTTCACGATGACCTGTGACGTTCCGGGAAGTTTTGGAATGTTGTGGAATGCTTTTGAATACACTCGAATATTCTGGACTGTTCTAGAAATCTCTAGAGGCCGAAACTTCCAGCCTTTAAATCTTCAAAAGCATGCTTTCCGTGTAAAATTGGGAACCTTCTTCGTGGATATGGGATAGAAGACTACCACACCATATAAATCCCTTGATCGTACAGTGACTCGTTTCTGAGTTTTAGCGGGCCGCACGTAGTTGTACACTTTTTTTTTATAATAATATATTATACCTATTAAACATGATAATATAATTTAAATCGAATCTAATAATATATTGTTCTTCGATTTACACGAATAAATCCTTGTCTGTCACATAATATTATGTCAATTATATTTTTTATTTTTTATTGTAAAACATAATATAATACGAAATAAAGATTTTTTTTAACCTCGACTAAAACTAATATTCAACACGTACGATTAACGCTATACCTATTATATTATTACGATTCGCCGTATGTTTTCCCGTGAAAAAAAAAACAAATTTCTATTTTTAATAAAAATCACGAGCAATACTGTTTATGTATATTGTACTGATATCGTACGCCATTGACGTGCCGGCTCAGTAATGTGACAATATTTTAGGTTAGGGTACTGTCGTCGTGTCTTACACGCAATACAATGTATATTATAATATATATAATATATATACATATTGTGTAGTTTACTGGAAACGTGTCTGGAATATCGCGGCGGCAAGTGTACAAGCACACATATTTCGAAGTCACAGATTGTCAAACCACGGAATTTAATATTTCCACAGCCGACTGTATAATATATATATATATATATATAGAGTATTATTGTGTACAATGTAATGCGAAAGTCTGCGGTACGCGTACGATATAATACTGTTGTATAGTTTTCCGGGCAACGAAACAGCTGAATTATTATTGTTGTTATTATTATCATTATTGTGGCATGTGTTGCTTATTTCGGACGGTCGTGGGGGTGATACGTGTGTTATATACGTATATTTTCTTCGCTCGTACTGGTTTATATTTTCTCCTAAAGTTATATATTTTCGGGGGAACAATAAAAAGGTTGGCCGACAAAGGAAATACGCACAAAAAATAAAACACGTTTTACTTCTTCATAACTTTATGGCGAGTCACTTGTATTCCTCGAGAGTTATCTTTATAAATGCAAGTTGAACAACGCTATACAGACGATAAATTATTGCCGCACATAAATAAGTACCTACTCACGTCTCGCGGTAAAATAACTGTTTATTTTTTAAAGCCATCATTAATTAATGTTTATAATTGTTTTGATATCAACTGGAAATTTCGTCGAAACTATTTAAATCATGACTTGGGTATAATTTAATGATTCAATGTTGGTCCACGACAAACATTGCGTTTTATATGTTTGATACGATAACGTGACATCATTGTCAACAACTTTTTAATTATAACTTATTCAGTTATTTATTTTAGAATCGTAATTTAATGCGACGAGCTTGGCAGTATATGAACGTCGGTTTAAACGTTCAATAGGTACTGGTGGAGTATTTCAGTATTTTATATTAAATTAGTTTGGTATATACAGTGGAAATAATTAAGAGTTTTAAATATTATATAAATACAAAATAACGTGGAAATAAAAATATAAAACTTCTTTTGAAACGTTTGTTTTAAAAATTCGAGCAAACTTTACAGACAAAAGAATAACGCTTGATGTTTGTCCACGTACGTACTCCATATTTTACGTGGCTTTACGTGCCTCTTATCGAAACTGGACGATTTTCATACTTTTTTTAAAAACATTTGATGGGAATAAATAATTTAACTTTTTTGTTATCAACTTAAATTAGTTTTATAAATAAATTGATTTATATAATTTTTCAAGACACTTACACAAAAACAAATAAATTTTGTGAGTTCAGTTAAATTAAAAAATATAATTACAAATTATAATAATTATAGAGGGTTTATTAGGTAATAACTATCTATAATCGTATTAAAAAAATTATTATAAAAATAATCGACAAGAATAAAAAAAACGGTGAGATATTATTCCTATCGAATACATTGCAATTATAGGAAATAATGGTACTGGAGGCCAATCTTGCTTTTATTAAGTCTAGTTCATTTTGAAAGTATTTCCATTTTTTCCTTGCTGTCCTATACATTTCAAACATAGCTTACGTTATCCACCGAGATACGTTTAAATGATAATTTATTGTTGAATTTTTGGGGACTGCAGTGAAGAGGTATTTTAGCATAACAACAAAATAAATAACAAAATTAAAAATAGAAGGTATTATTTTTGAATTTTGTGACTTGCATAATGATATAGGCAATTCAGAGAGATGAAACATAATGTTTTGTCTTAAACAAAATATAAAAATCTTTTTTAATCGAACTGACAACAGTGTATATTATTATATACAACCATGACAGTTAATAAAGATTGAATTTGAAGGTGTAACAATTAATAACAATAAAGGTTTTAATGTATCATATTTTTCAATGCCAAAACAAGTTTAACAAAATATAAATTTATATAAATCATATTCATACAATATGATAATAATTTTTACTGATTTTCAATTGTTGTTTAGGTACTTTTAAAATAAAATATTAAGATATAAGAAACGTGTTCTAATACCTTATATTAACAATTTGATAACTATTTCATTATTATATTTAAAAACTTAAATGTATTCACTTCACCCAATGTAAGAAAAATCAATAATTGTTCTTATTATAATACAGACTGCACTGGAGCTTTTTAGGGTATAAAGTAGGTAGTGAAAATTCACGAGACTCGTCAGTTGGATTATTATTAAACAACAGAAGGTAGACAATGACGAAGCTATTAATCAACTAACCAAAAACGGACTCGAAGGAAGGGTGAATATACTGTAGGTATACATAATTTATATTGCATTTTGAAATGAACTTTCTTATTATTAAGTTCAAAAACAGCATTCAAAAGTCTAGAAGTGTATTGTAACATAATATTCAACGTCAAATCTTTTTGCGAATTTGTTGGAAAATAACTTATCTTAATAAACATAGATTTATCACAAAAAAAAATACTGAGAATATATCTGTTCGATTTCATCATGAGTTATGAGCTCATAAAATGTATGAACTTATAGAATTATTAAGGGATATTGTATAACAAAAAAAAAAAAAAAACCATCAACACGCAGTCAATTACAATTCGCACTGCTACGCATTCAATATTCAAAAATAATGCATTTCATAATGTTTTATAGAAATTTTTCCGAATTTTCATTGAATTAATATGGTTTTTAAAAATAACAAAATCATTTGTGTTCGATATAAACTATAGTACCTATTGATGGCTTAACGTCTAAAATGATTTAGGCTATTTAATGAATGTCATACATTAATTTGAAATTGACATGATCTATTATTTTAGATATTATACTAACTTTTTAAACCTGGATATCTAGAAAATATCTTTGTTGATCACAATCTATAATATTTTGGTTGAACCTCAAATTCAAATTAAGGATACTCTAGTAAATATATTTTGTGTTGTAAAGGTACCAGTTACCTAGTACTTTAATGAGATAAACAGATATATTGTATATATTGTATCATTATGACTTATGTGTATATGATAATATTTTGTTACCCATTCCTTACCAGTATATTTGATAATATATAATAAAATATATTATTTTGTAATAATATACTTAGGTACTATACATAATTTTTCTTGGATAAGGTTTTTAAAATTTAAGATAAATTACCGGTTATGAAAAAAAAAATAAAATGTTGTTAAACAGTCACAAGATGCATTTATATCAAAAATACCTAAAATTTCAAATATATATATTATGTAAAATAAAATTGAATAAAACCGTTTCTACGTGATACCAAAAGGATTTCTTATTTGGTCTTTAATGTGCACGACTATAATAAAACAATAATTAATCCTTTATATATATAATTCTACTGTACGTGTGTATGTCACTGAATTCCTCCTAAACGGCTGGACCGATTTGAATGCATTTTTTTGTATGCGTTTGGGTGACGCCCTGGATGGTTTAGATTCACAAGGTGGTCAGGTGACGTGGTGAGATGAGGTGCTCTCACGCAGGGATTTTGAGATTTACGATGGAAATATGGTTGCTATGGCATGTACAACCACTGTTTATTTATCGGGTTGTCAATAGTTACATATTTTATAACTATTATAATTAGTACTGTGGCATATACACATTTTCGCAAATAAATTTAAAGAAAAAAACAAATCTTCGGCATCAGCCACCGTTGTGATGTTTTTCATGTGCCCAATATTCCGATTTCACTCGCTATTAAACTGCTCGCGGGGTCCTCAATCCACCGCAGTCGGTTTGTCTACCTGCGATAATATACTGCTCGCATGTTTTCCGCGATATAATGCAGTTTATTGCCCGGTGGTTTTAGATGCATATTATGTCGTCGCTTCCCAAACGGCTCCCTAAAAAAGGCCTAAAAAAGGTTTTACGAATAGGTCAATACCCAAACGGCTCCCGTCGAAAAAGGTTTTACGAACAGGTCAGTTCCCAAACAGCTCCCGTCGAAAAAAGTCAAACGGCTGACAAAAAATTGTGCATCAAAAATCTACCTATTGTATAATTTTTTTTTATATTTTTATACATACATTTTTTTACGATTTTTATCTATTTTTTAAAACTTTTTACATTTAATTCACAGAATATAATTTTTATAATTTAACCTTAAAAAACAACGACACATTTTTAACCACACCTCTTTTGAAACAGTCCTAAGTCTGTATGAAGTGGGAAGGAATTTGTGTTGTAAAAAACCGGAGCCGTTTGGGAATTGACCTGTCCGTAAAACCTTTTTCGACGGGAGCCGTTGGGGAATTGACCTTTTTGAAAACGGGAGCCGAATGGGCTATGCCCTATTATGTATATCACGTGAGGTCGATCTTAACTTAATATTTGGCTCAGGCCACGCCGGGTGGGACTAAATTCAATATTGTTGTAACGATATTATACTCAGCTAGCCTATAATATTTTAACCGTTATAATATTATTATAAACTAAAACATATTATTCGTACATAGAGTTGGCATTATTATTATTTTTTTTAATGGGCGACGAAGTGCACGGGATCGTCTAGTAATAATAATATGTAAAAATCATAAACATTCTGCTGCAAATGCGTACGTGCACGGCCTGATCGATTGCATCTCAATCGTAAACCGGTGACGTCGGCGGCGGACCGACAATCAGTATTTCGTGTGCGAATCGTGTCGAAACGTGCAGTATGACATGACCCTATGATAATCATTACATTATTATATTACAATAAGAGAGTGGACAATAAGCTCAATGGCCTTTGGCCGGCTGACACTTTATCACTAATTGTCAACGAACCACAATAATTGACTGCTGTCCGGAGCAGTATCGGTCGTGTCAGATTAATAAATATAAAAATTAAAAATTGGTTTTGTAAATTATATATTTCAATCGACTGTAATCATTTCAAATACATCTCTCACTTGGCTATTCTATGTACCTACGATTTGTAATTTATTTTATAACATTGATCACACAATAGCACATCAGCACCATACATTGTGTTTGGGCAGAACACAGCAGCAGCAATCCATACTTCCATCAGTGATAGTAAATTATTTATTTATTTATCAACGGAAAGCCGCTCTTTTAAATAGATGTATGCTAAATTTGTTATTACATATTTTGTTCAACACCAACATGTTTATTATAATACATAGTTGAATTAAAAGTTTTAAATCTGCTCTAACAAACATTGTAGTGTTGAGTGAACTAAACCTGATTCAAACGATTATAATCGTGACTAAAAGAAAGAGAGAAAGGGAAAAAAAGAATAACTTAAACTAAATAAATTATATTCCAAACATTATTTTATAAGTAAAAACACCCAAAAATATTAGTCAGTGGGCCAAAATTAAACGATTAGTAGGTATGTAAAAATTAAAAACATAAAACAATTGTGATCATTTTACAAAAAACTCACTACTTTCCGTCCTACTTCCACTGGGATCATATAAGTTACTCTAATTACATATTGCCAATATTAATGAACAGAAATTAATTATAAATAATAAATTATAATAAAACTACAATTTAATATTATTACATTCGAATGAAAAATATAGTTTGAGCCATTATTTTTCATAGATAAAATATTAAATTTAAATGTTTTATACAGTTATTATCGTTTTTATTTTTAGTTTTCAAAAACTATTTAGCTTTATATAAAAAAATATGTATTTTTTAATTATAATATTGACAAAAAAAAAATACACTTGTAAAATTAATATCTTAATTTTATATTTTATTTTTTATACTCAATTTTTTTTTTTAAATTGTATAAGTCAAACTGTTAAGATCTAATATTTCTTATTTTTACGTTGAGCAGTTTTTACTTACATTTTGAAGTTTATGCCTTATGTTATAAACTTTTCGTTCGGCATTTAGATTATAAAATGTTCAGAAACAGTTTGAGGTAATATTTTAATCTGTTTTCTTAATATTAAATGTCGTAAAAGTAAAAAAAAAAAAAACTTAAGCTTATTTATTTGTGCTAGTGCAGGTATATAATATACATACGCAGCTAATATTATGTAGGTACAATGCACACGAGTAATATTTAAATCAAGTTGAACAACAAAATAAGCAAATCTTTTGTAAATTTAGCAAACATTGTGCTCAATCTTAGACAAAAAATCGTCGATGATTGTGACAAACGCGCGTCTGTAAACATTCGAAAATTCCATTCGAGACCAGAAAAACATAATCTTAATCATTTCTGTTTTCAGATTCGTGCGGGAAATATAAATAATGGTGATAACGGTGTTGGCATACACAGCAGTGCGTGCAAGTCGACGTATGCCGAAGAAGCGTATTTTTCGGTTAAACCAAACTAATATTATACAACCCTAAACTACCCGTGTAATCTCTGTATCGCATAAATTGTGTCTTAAGTATATTATATTTCATACCTTTGAAAAAATATAAAATGATGGTTACATAAAATATTATGAGTATCAACTATAATTCTAATGTATGAGAAAACAACGTCTTTGACCCGGGAAAAGTTGCAATGTTCCTAAAGTAGCCTAAGTGTTTTAATTATTATCCAACTGAAGACTTGTCGCCAAGATTTTAGCCTAGAGAAATATGGCATTTCCGAAACCCGAACCATAAAAAAAAAGCTAATAAATATAAATATGTTTTTTTATGTATTTACTGTCAATAGATTATCACGTCATATTTTATGTACATATAACATCTACGGCTGTATGTATTGTTTATATTATATCGTGAACGTGACATTTACTAAAGCATGGAGCAATAGTTTGTTATACTTATAATCATAATGTATCGTTTCAATGCCATCATTTTTATCCTCATCTCGATTTCTCTAAATAATTTTCTTTGAGTGAGATATCGGTGTCGAAGGGCAATTATTTCAAACAGATAATATCTTCTCGGTTTATCAAAAATGAAAGATATTAAATCTATATTTATCTTGTTGAAAACTAGTGTTTTCCATAATTTTTTTATAGTTAATCAAACTTTGATCTAATTTGTTAAATTCTATCGAGGTAAAACCGGTGATCAGTTCAGTCCTCCTCTGCGCCACTCGGCGGCACTATTGTCGATCACTCAACTGGTGTTGGCGATTTTTTTCGCTGTCGGAGAGACGGATTTGGGACTTATTGAAATCCCAACCACGGTATCCGAACGACGCGCCTAACGTATACGTTCGTTTTTGTTTTTGGACTTACGCACTTTTAGTGCTGAAATATATAACACGAACGTCTGTACATTAGTATAATATTAATCTATATATTGCAGTGGAGGCGGTCGCTCGCTAATTATTATTATTATCATCGAAGTCGTCATCAATCACTATCGCACGGTCGTCCGACGGACACCTAATCGTCTGCTGTTCGGCGTACAAACCGATCGGAGCGCCTCGCACGACTAAACTTTGGCCGTCACTCCGCCGCCGCCGCCGCCACCGCGGATCCCTTCGAAAATAACAAATCGGGATGATCGACTGCGACACACGACGACGACGCCGCCGGTCTGTCTGCCGGCGAGTAGGGCGAGACGGGCGGCAGTCGCGGCCCGAGGTTAAATCGTGTCGCCAGACAACTGATGTGACGATGCTGCGAGTGAAAGAAATGGCAGTTTGAAAAATAATAATTCAGTGAGCACCGCTCATAAGACTCATACTGATATAGGGTTCAGTCGCTATTATTAGACTCGAAATTGTCCGGACGTACCTGGATTCGTTAAAAAAAATTCGGTTTGAAGACTCAAATGTCGAAAGAAAAATCGTAGAAAATAAACTTTTGAGTTCAAATTCATAAAAGTTTAAAATCTATGGAATTTAATATGTATAGTGTACATAGTGTATATGTATAATGTATATTATGTAGGTATTGTATTATGTATGTATGCATGTGTATTTAATAATTAATTTGTATGACCTATATATATATTTAATGATATCTAATATGAAATAGGAAAAGTTATTGCAAAATAAAGTCAATGATTAGTTAAAATGTTAGTTTTTTTCTCCACTTCGCCTGTACAAGATTCAATCGGTTATAAGTCTCACTTTGTGCTTGTCCCAATATGTGAGTCTCTTATACGAGCGGCTTCTACTGCATCATCTGTTGCCTCCACACGGCGTATGGTTATCGCACGGTTCGCCACTCGCGGTGACATATGCGCTATGGCACCTCGCGAACGGGCGGACCTATGGTAAAAACGATTTCCCATGAAAC
Source organism: Neotoxoptera formosana (assembly GCA_022818045.1). Taxonomy (NCBI): domain Eukaryota; kingdom Metazoa; phylum Arthropoda; class Insecta; order Hemiptera; family Aphididae; genus Neotoxoptera; species Neotoxoptera formosana. The sequence continues at coordinate 74,191,431 of CM040631.1, read as the reverse complement.
CTCGCGTCCGCCCTCGGATGCTCGAAATAGGGTATCTGCTGCGGTCGTAGGTGTTTATGGCCTTTGTTTTTTTCGCGTCAGTTGATTTCGTGACGAAAACACCCGAACCACCGGCGAATCGTGAGTCGAAAATGCAACGTGCAAATCGGGGCTTGCGTTTTAAGAAAAAAAAATTCGTTTTACGTTATTATTACAATAATATTCTCGGATTGATCGCTAAGATAAAAATTAGTCATGATGTAAACCATCATTATAAATTTTAAGTAAATGGAATTGAAATTATTTCGTTTGGCGTCGTTATTTTTCGATTAATGATATTCTACATATTATTACTTTTGCGTTATGTTTTGTTTAATGATATAATATAATATTATATTATTTGGTCATTCTATTTGATAATACGATTTGTGGTATTTAATTATTTTTGTCAACCGATTTTCGTTTTAATTTCGTTTACAAATTTCAACCGCATTTTGTTATAATATTATATATCGCGTTATTATAACGTTTGCCCAAGCCCTGGTACGTGTAAAAAGAAAAGAAAAATACAATATAATGTTTTCAAACAGAAAAGCACGTTTAAACGTTTACACGTACACTCGTACACACACACACACACACACACACAAATTCATCACGGAGGATTCGCGAGTATTTTTTTGGAGAAAATAATAAAAGGAATAAAAACGCCGTTTGTCACGGGGGACTTATTTTCCCGCCACCAGCGTTATCGGCCCGTAGTTCAATTAACCTGGCTTGTATATATAAGCACGCCGAAAGTGCAAACTTTAATGATACTCGCGAAAAACGTATACGGTCGGCGAATGTTTTCTTTTATTCGAATCGTGTTTTATATGCGCATAAAAACCGTTGTCAATTCGGCGGTAACTCTCTAGAAATTTGACCTAGATTTTATTCCTCTAATTTCATATTATATAGGTACCAGGCGTTTAGTCGTTATAATATATATTATAACTATAAGTGGACAACATTGAACGTATTACGATATTATTGTAATTTATATCACACTACCCTGCAGGAAGCCGAAAATCGTCGAATAAATGAATAAACAATCTACGCAAATAATAATTGTATGTAATATTCGTAAACTTGGGCGTTAATTTAGATACCTGAGCTTATTTCCGTACGCATGACACGTGCGAACTTGAATATTCTAAAAGTTTTCGTTTGATATCAATTTAAATGTAAGGAATCGGCGCTTTTTCTCGAAAGCTTATCCAAACACAGTTGTTGTTATAAATTATTCAAAATAAATATTTGTTTGTAATTTTTCCCCAGAGCTTCTAGCAACCTACAACTTTTGAATTTAACGTACAAGTTTATATGACAAGATATAATTTGAGATAGGTGTAGACTGCAGGTAGGTTGTATTATTCCACACATTATTATGATGCTTCTATTGTGTTTTGTTACAATAAAATAAAAACGTTCGAAAGTTAAGTGTTTGAAAAAAATGCTATGGAAATAACCATTCCTTTGGGGTGCCTAGTAATTTCGAACTTCTAAATAATTAATTAATTTATAATAGGTAGGTACCATTTTTTCTGACCTAGATTAAATGTCATTTATTACGGGTTACAATAAAAATAATATTACATGCATATATTATAATCTATATCGAATATAATGGATCGACGTTAATTGCATTTGTCATGTGTGTGGTTTTTAAAAGCATGCAATACATTATAAGTAAGTACTTACTTTTATATACTGCGCTATTATTGGTATATAACATATATATATTAAAATACTACATTTAAAAAAGATATACTTATTTTTTTTTTTTCGTCATTGAGAATTCTAAATGTTCCTTAATGTCTTAGTATTAAAACTTATTGGTGTATTTATTTTTTACTTTATATTCCAAATCTGGATAGGTTAACGATGAATATATAATTTTAATTTTAATCATCGTAAATATAAATTAATATTTTTAAGATATTATGTTAAGTTATAAGTATTTTAATTTTAAACAAAAAAAGCCAAGCTGTGAGGTTTTAACTACTTAAAGACATATTATTTAGTGAACCCTGAGATCATAACAATTATGTGTAGACCCAAATGAATAACAATTTTCTTTTGATTCTGAGCGCTTATAGAAAAAATGTGTGTGTGATTTTAATTTTTTTTTTTAATTCCTGTAGTAAATGTAAATGGAACGAATTGAATTGTTAAACCTTAGGTATTCAAAATTCAAATTAAAGTATTTTTATGAATTTTTAAGTTTTAGTATTGTCAAAATGTCGGACAAAAAATCAAAATATTGAATTGCTTTTTAAAAAAATCATGAATAAATATGATAAAAAAAAAAAAAAATGTAAATGCAGGTTTATTAGAAAAGATATCTATAGTTCTATAGTATAAAGTATTTCAGACATGTAACAAAATTGTTTCTACAAAATTACGAAAATTTCTAAGAACATTGGAATACCTATTCATCGGGTTTTTAATAGATCAATCGATATCCGAGCCTTTTAAAAGGGGCAACCTATTTGTATCAGCTAACTGAACAATTGTAAAACGATATTATTGTTGTGAATATTTGCACAAAAGCTTTGAAAACTTGAGTGTTTATTTCGCGAAAGTTCATGTTTATTATATACATTATACACACAAGATACTTAAGAATTGGTCGAGCATCTTGAAATTTAATACAATGGATTCCGGCAGAAAATAATAAATCACTTTTGTCCTGAACAAAATAATATGTCAACGAATGTAAATTAATAATAAATGATTTATACGTTACGTCCAGAAATGACGTCCAGAAATTCAACTAGATTCAAATTACTTACAACGTTGATCGGCGCTATAAAATATAATAATAATATATCATAACGTGTTATTGATATTTTTGCGAGACGTAATAAATTCAAAGAAAAATACCTTTTGGTTCGCATGTCAAACCGTAAATGAAATATAAAAACATAATATTCCGTTATTATGTGCGAATCGTAGTCACATGTTATTAAAAATTTACCGTCATCGTTTCATTCGCCCGCAATGGATTTACTGAAATTGCGTTTTTAGATTTTACAAACGACAAAAACACCAACATGTGTGTTCAACAACAATAATTGTCAGCTATACTTAGGGGCGGATTTAAGCATTTGCAAGCTAGGCACGCGCCTAGGGCGCACATTTTTAGTGTTTTAGTAAATGTTTATTTTTTAGTATTTCATATTATATATTGTTATATTTAATATACGAATGAAAATAAAATAGAGACTTTTTGTGATTTACAAATTTTATATTTTAATATTTCATAATATATAGAATTAACATGATGACAACTAATATTAGTTATTGTGAATGTATACAGTTCAAATATAAAAATATAATTCTTGAAATCAGATGTTTTGATGGAAATAGTGATTTATAATAATTGCCATCGCCATGACGCTGTTTTTGGTCAAATAATATTATCATACAACCGATTACGATTAGTGACTAGAGTACTCTGATCAGCACTATGATTGAAATACAATTATTAAAAGAAAACTATCAACAGTAAGTATACATCTTAAATGAGTTATAACTTTTTACGAATATTTTGAAAGCGTTTTTAAATATGTCAAGTAAAAAAGAGTGGCCATCAGCCATACATTTAAAAAGATGAGACAATTTACTCGACATATTATAAGATTTATTGTTAATATTAATTCGATTCATTATTTGTTTATTTGGTACGTTAAACTACGTTTACTTACGGTATACCTACATACATTTTAATAATATAAAATTTCAGTTTCATTTAAATCGTCCATAAAATAATTTGTAAAAAAATAAAAGTTGTGTTTTTGATTATGTTTATAATGTATAATTTATTTTTCTGATGGATTATTTTTTTTCTGGGCGCTATTGTTTTAATGCCTAGGGTTGAAAAAATGGTAAGTCCGCCCCTGATTGCACTCGTCTGGAGCTGCTGAAAATATTTTGTGTTTTGGACAGTTGGTCGTTTGGGGAAGATTCCAGTAGCGTTGGTCATGATTGTTGGGTGGGGGGAGGGGGGGTATGAAATGTTTGTTTTACCTAATACCTCATCCCCCAAAAAAAATTGGTTTATATCATTAGCACCAGCTTGAGAGGTCCTCTCAAAACAACCATTAAGACCTGTAGACATAAAAAAAAAAAAAAAATTGTATAATATTCATAAATATTTACATTATTATAGTTAATAAGTTTTCACAGTGGTTTATCTTTGAACCACGATACAGTATAATAAAATGTATTTCAATATATTTGTGCAATAGTGATCACAGTCAATTACGAAGTAGTAACTAATATTATCTTAGGTAGCATAGAAAGTTTCGGGTTTTTTTTGGTATTATTTCTATAAAATATACTACAGTATTAAAAATAAAAAATAAAATAATATTTATATACTCGTATAATTGAATACGATATAATATGTGGTTTGCCAGTTAAAAAAAAAAATTCGTGGCGGGACGCGGGGATACGACAACTAAAAATACAACCCCCCCCCCTCCCCTTTGATAATTATGCCACGTCTCGCCGCGGGACGATTGCGGATTCGGGCGAAACGAAAACGTCATGTCGCATACACATCGGGCGGCCGATGTAAGAGCACAGAAAGCTTCGCTTACTGCGCCCGAGAGACTCATTCCTCGGTAATATATAATATATTTTTATTTTGGTGCCAAGCGTCATTTTTCGCGGTTATTTAACATCCAGACCCGGTTAGGTCGTATATATTATCATAGGTCGCTGGTAAACGCAATGCACTGCGAGCACTCCCGCGGCGTGCCCGAGGATGAAAAACCGCAAAGAGTCAAACGGAGATAAGACCACGCGTTTTGTGATTTATCCGACTCCCCGAACTTCGGCTCCATGGCGGGCGTGGCTATGCGGTATAAACCGCATTATATCGGTGCAAACCATACGGTCGAAATGCATTCGGCCGGCGGCGTAGTCATCGTTTCCGTTTCCGTATACGGCGTTCGGAAAGGCGATACGAATTTATTTCGGCAAAGGGAATGTGCGTTTTTTTTTCCTTTTTTTAAAATACGAATTCCGTCGCGACTTCTCCGGTCGTGTCGGACGTCGCGGAAGTCGTTCGGAGGTGAAAAAATCACGCGGAGACGAGATTAATCGTTTTTCTGGAAAAAATAAAAATCGTTCAGATATTCCCGTTGTCCCGAGTCGTAGTTATACGCTCGTGGTCGGCGGCAAGACAATGGCCCAGCGATTCGGTTTGTCTACGACCTCATTTGTCCTCGGCCCATTCCCGCGGGATGTAAACACCTTTTTATATATCAAATAAAACTTTTTTTGTGTATCGACGAAAATTGCACGCTACCGCGCGGGCGCTCACTGCGTACTAGTACGATATTATATTGTGAACGGGATATAAACCGCGCGCGATTCGGTGTATATTGTACGATATATTATTAATTCAATTACTCGGTTCGCGATTAATATTTAATCGGACTGTAAACGAAACGATAAGGCCGCGCGCGGCTGCCGCACCCGAATCTGTTTTAACTTTGAGCGTAATATTAGTACATAATATTATTACAAGTTAACGGCAAAGCGTCTCTTTCCGGGCGTGCGTGCTCGCTCGTCTTATCTGATACTGCGACTCTCGGCCGTGGCGGCATGCCGGCATGTGTATAGTAATAACCACTGTCGTGGTACATTTGCCGATATGTGCATCGGAAAATCTCTGAAAATGGGCATAGAGCACGTGGTCGCACACGACGATATGTCTTCGACCATATTGTTATGCGCGGATGTCGACGGAACAGTACAAGGCAAATATATCAGAATGTCTATAGTAATGCAATAAAAAATGTAGAAATTTTATTGAAAATAGATGTTACTGGATTTTTTTTGAATTTAATTTTATTAATTATACTGTCTAGTTAAAGGCACATGGTAATCTTGACTTCTAAAATGAAGCTCACAGATAGAAATTGATTTCAGTATTTTGGATTTAGAGTCATGATGACAAATTGATGCAATCTATTTTGATCGAAGATCTTCGTGTGTTAGCAAGATTGATTAGAAAATGTATCTCATTATATTTAATATTTATTGTTTATTATACTTATAAGTTATATTATATGTTTTTATATTTAATTATAATTTAATAAAACAGTTTAAAAATACTTGTGCATTTTCATTCCTTACCTTGATGTTGTGCTACAGCCTTTTATATTGCAATATTGTACCGCGGTTTTGTAACAAAGCTGAACAAATTAAAATACTGATATAACTCATTTAAGTATAGAAATACTATTAAAATATCGAAGATATAAGCTTAAAGATAATATTGGATGAGTAATAACTGAGAAATATTAGTACAAACTTTAAAGTTCAGAAATTTCAATTTTTAAAACGCCGCCGGTTGTCAAAAATGATAACATCAATATATCATTGAGTGAAATTATTTTGTATTGTTTTTCCCCGTATTTTCCAACGATTAGCTCTGTCTCGTTCACTCAATATCATCCACTAATGATTTCTCTCTCTGTGCTCGGCCCATAGTTATTATGTCTATGGACGTGCTTTAGTTATTTGAAGAAATGGTTGGAGGGGGGGGGTGGTTATGCACTTTTGATTGTTTTCATACCACGTTATACAGTGATCAATATACTTTCGTTGTCTTATCACATTATATTGGATTTGAAAAAAATAAACCAAAGGAAGGGGGGGGGGACGATAGACATCCTGATCGTCCCACTCTCGCGAGCACGCCCCCGTACTGCCGTCAGTCACTAAAATTCGTAGCTACTCAAATTCATAACTCTTAAAATTTCTTATGTGGTTTCTTTGGATTCAGTGCTAAATATACATTCATGTATAGTATATATGGTATACATCGTTACTTCAGCAAAATTGTTGTGTTCTTCCACTGCGTTCATTATACCTTCGCATTTAATATACTTTGTATTATATAATAGGTAGTGCTATTAGGTAATTAATAATATATTATTGACTATTATATTATAGCATTATATTACTGTAGAATAGGTACTATACGCACTTTGTATTAATTACAAGTCAGAGCAAGTAAGTACGTATAAAATAATAACCCAATTAAAATACTAATTTTAACACAATTCTATATTTAAGGTTAGTAATAATATTTTAAGAAAATACAATAATGCACATATTTAGTTAGGTAATAAGTATTATAACTGTGATAGTCGTTTATCTCCATTTTACGATTTATCTATAACCAAGAAAAACATTAATGTTTTATTGCAATATTTTATAGGTACGTTTACATTATATCTTGTTTGTCTGTTGTAAGTTTAACAACGACGCAATAGAATTTCTAGCAGCCATAACATTAACACTTTTACAAAAACGAGTAGTAGGTAGGATTTCCGCAGTCGCGGAATCGAGAGGACGGAGTTCCATGGGTGATCGAGCATCCACAAACTGTCTATAAAGTAATTTGGTTTTTAAAATACATATGTAATTTTTAAATTATTTTTTACGCGATGAAACTAAAAGAAAAAAAATAAATTATTGAATCGGCCAAACTGTGTTCTGATAATTTTGATCTATGATTGAGGTGGTGTTACTTTGTGGAAACCCCAATTAGATAAACCTAATACTTCTTTATTAAAACGATGCAAAAATACATTTACTCAAGACAGTGCATTCGAATTATATTCAAACTTTAACAATAGTCAATATAATTATTTAATTGTATTTTTTCTTTAAAAAAAAGCTTATACTCATGGTTATTCACGGTGATATTATAATTTTTCCAAAAGGAAATTATTGAAGAATTTAGTAAAATGCGCATAATAAATTTACAGTTGAACCAATATGTAAAATATTATGTAGGCAATAAAAAGTTTATCGAAGTTCTAACTAACAGCGAGTTATAAACGTATAATGTTGTTTTTCTCATTTAGTATTCAGCTTTTTTTTTATTCTGAATGTGTTGTCTATATTATGTAAAGTGCGTATAAATAAATGTTGATTTTGAATTATTTATAATATTATTATCACCAAATGTTATTTTAATGATAGTAACTTTTTGAATATTACATTTCAAAAATTTGTTTGCATAAATAAATAAAATGGAAAGTATATTATCCCAAATTTTATTTTTATTTGTACCTCCCCCTTTTTTATTAAAATGCTTTGAATCGCGCCTAAGGGTATGCAAACAGCGTGAAACTCATTTCTCATTTCTTAATTTTTCGTTACCTTTTACATTATTCTTCTGTCAATTGCTAATTGTAACATTGTGGGGTTGTACCGTTTTAATGAAGTACTCTCTGGATTTTTGATGACATTGTTACTGTTCTCCGTGGAAGGACTCGGAACTTTGTAGTTTTTCAATGTCTATACCAGATATATTGCCTCATCCCCTTGGATCTGTACATTATGTGATATTGTGACATATGCATACTATGATTTATATGTTTATCTTGTAAAGGAAATTAAAATAAATCAAACATTTTAAGAAATATAAAAATTGCGTTTCATATAGCTGAATAAATATATAGTGTAGGAGTGTCCAACTTAAGGCACGTGATAAGTTTTGATGTGGCCCTTTTGTAAATTTCAAAACCATCAATTACTTAATATGTAATTAATAAGAAAAATAAGAAAATCTATTAACTTAAGGTATTCTATAATGATTAAATTGTATTTAAATGTGTTATCCTTATTACAATGATAGCGAAAAAATAAAATGTATTATTATTAAAATGTATGTGGCCTACGAAAACTTCTACTTACTTAATGTGACCCGGTCTTCCCAAAAGGTCGGACACCACTGATATATAATCTCGAGTCATCGGAAAACTCGAGTCATCCTCCACCTAACATCCCCTGGCTATTATAGTTACAGCAGTTTTGGTAAATACTAATCGTAACATTAAAACATTGATTTAAGACTGAAAACTTTTAGAACATTTTAAAACAAATATCATATAATGTGACCTATTTTATATATTTAACTGCCCTATAAATTACTGAAGGGGTGGCTGAGGGTGACTACCACCGATATTATAGGTGTCTTGAATCATGCGTGTGACATGGCCACGATTAAGTCTAATGTAATATTTATTTTATTTACCTACCCTTTTATCTCGGTATTAAGTTATAGTGACTTGACATTTCCGAAAGTGCAGTTTATTCCCCACACGAGAAAATAAAGATTATGCATTAAGTAAAAGCACTGCAGCAGTATAATATATATTTATAATATTATCACGATTGTCTCAAAGACACTATATTACACTTGGTGTTGCACGAACAGTGAAATGGGTAGATACATTTATGATATTATATAATATGTATGTGCATATACACATAAACCTATTACTGTGGTCTGTACGAAGCATTTTCATTAATAATGGTCCATTTGTGTTGGATATCTATTGCGTACAATATGTTAAATAATAAACAAGCACAGTCACCACTATGGTTATATATTATTTATTTGTTATAAGTATATATACACACATATATATATATATTTAAATTATTTATGGGTAACGAAGATCTTAAAATGCAGGTTGTTTTCGGGGTATTTTTGAGCTGAAAACTCCAAATAACATGTTTTTTACCATCTTGGTTACTTCATTTTCATGACGAATATAAATATGGTTCTATCAATAATAAATATAATTGTGTATTACCCACCTGGCAACCCATTCGTAACACACAATAAATTACGTAAAAAGCTATGGTACTATATTATAATCCTTATACTTCAAAATGTTTAATATTACAATACACCGTATGTAACATTTTTCACACGTGAATAATGTTTGGGTATATCTTTAGGGGTTTTTACGAAAAGGGTCAATCGATGGATATTGCGATTTGTGAGGTGGCAAAAATATTATTTCGAGTGTTTTATAAATCAACGAAAATACCATCTTTATAATAAATGATAACGAAAACCATTCACAGGTGTGAAATCGTTTTTGAAACAACGTAAATTGTGCACACGAATTAATAGCTGTTTATACATTGCAGGATATTCAACCTAAACATAATGTTATGGTAATATTATGTATAATAGATTCGTAGATTCAAAGTTTAAACTAAGAAATTATTGATGACAACTAAAAATACTGTACTGTTAAATATGTTTGATTTTAGAAAAATCATATCATTGGTTAGTTAAGTTCTTCAACGTAAGCAGTTTGTACATTTATCAAAATCTAATGCATTATTCAGTGATAGATACTTGGTTTTGTCTGATGCTTTCCTGTATTTTTTTTTCGACGATACAAACTAATGTTCTATAGTCTGTTTGATTAATTATACGCATTATATCGTGTTATCACTAAAAACAAATACTTTCACGCGAACACGCGAACGGCTAAAAAGGAAATATTCCGACGTGGGACTTGTACGCAATAACCGTACACGTCGTCGTGGCCAATTGTGAAAGAGAATCGTTTTGAAAGCTACAAAACTTCTTCCATTATCCGGCCATTTCCAGTGTATTATGCGCGAACAATAAGTGTATTTTACTCTAAACCGATCGGTGAATCTTGTAAGAGACGCATTATATATCCATTATCCGTATGCGTGGTTTATGGGAACCCAAAGTGGCTGCATTATAATATAATTTCCCTCAAAAACATGATATTATTGTAAACAACAAAACAAAAAACGTTGGAAATCGTAGGAATAATTGCAGGTGAGGTCATTTAAGAGAGTACCGATAATATTATGTTTAACATTTATCCCATCGACATTTGATTTCAAACTAATAATAATGCAACGATACATAAATTCGCGCATTCCATAATAGGTTTTAAGTAGAGTATTGTGATCGGCATGCTTTGAATTGAGTATTTTTTTTTTTTTTGAAAAGTAAATACTCTGTAGAACAGACGATTTAACCACGTTTTGTCTAAGTCGATAGAAAATATAATATTGGAGAAATCATATTATTATAACATAATATTACACTGTATTACTTGTTAACCGTTTATCCATTTTTATGCTATATTTATTTATACAAATAAAATAATGTAAATCAACCCAATGGCCACACTATTGCTGAAGGTTAATGAAAAAAACAACATACAGAATACAGATATTTTAATCTTAATATTTTACTGCAGTTAAAAACCAAAACAATTTTATCTTTTTTCGTCCTCTAATAGAATAAAGGTATTATATTTAATATGCAACACTAACACGTACGATTCGTAATAAAAATATTTTTTAATTACGGTCTTCTTCTTTTCTTATGAATTATATTTTTCCGTAGACATTATTATTCTTGGAATAGATACTACAATGTTTATCATGAAAATAATTGAAACGTGACTTTCAAGCATAGAAAAAAAATGTCTTTCCATTCAATTGAAATAACTAATAGGTTTTTATAAATTTAGCATTGTATCGAATTCCATGTTCTTAAAAATAATATTATAACAAAAATGAAAAAACTATTTAGGTTTTTGAGCCAAGCAAAAAATGAAATTATTGGTTTTAGAAAGATGTGTTGTTTATTACAGTGAGTCTATAACCGACTTTTTGAGCAGTAAAAATGATTCAATATTCAGTGGGTGGGTGGGTTCTGTAGAAAATTGGATCTTGTTGGTACTAAGGGGGAGAGGGGGGATCAAAACTAAAATATTCTAAGTAGGTACTTTTCAAAATAAAAAGGAAAAACAAAAAAAAAATGCATGGAAAAACGAGAATAATATTACTACATATTTTATGAGAACCTAAAGTTTAAATGTCTGCAAATTCGTCAAAATCATGAAAATTTGCAAATTATTATTGTTGTTAAAAATACATGACAAATTTTTATTTTTATTTAAACGTTTGTAATACAACGTTCATTAGAAACTGATTTTAAAGAATTTTAAATATTGCAAAAGTGTATAGGCACAATTTATTTTATGGACATTACAAGTTCTAATATTGGTATACGAAATTTGATAATTTTATGAACATTAATGATTTTTCCTTTAACGATTTTAGTCATAATGTTGTAATTAAAAAAATATCAACCGCAGGGACTTAAAACTTTTCACCATACCCTAAATTATTATTTTCTAGAAAAAAAATGATATTTCTTTAATATTTAAACTAAGTTTATATTTTAATTGAATGAAGCTCTAATTCACAAAGATATTCACTCCATTCTACGCTACGTATAAGTTAATGATAATAATATTAATAAATAATATCATACATTATGCAAGGTTTTCGTCATCTTGGTTTAACATACTATCTTAAAACGAATAGACAAATATATTACTATCAGAAATAATTGATATAAGTTAATGATAAAATATGCTTAGTCACACCATCTAAACTCAGAATTATTTTTCGTAGGTATGTAATTATTTATTATTGAATTAAAATGTTAAACTTGCATTACAGTTACTTACTCGATGGCAAGTGTATCACTCAGAACTTACTATAGATCAGAGTGACTTCTTTGGCTTGTATGAATACTTAATTGTATACGAAATTAATATCTTTAAAATATTAAATACATTAATTGATTTATAATATATTTGTAATGATTCGAGTGTATTATTATGTTTGGTAAATTGATTTTTTTAAATTTTAATTCACGAATTTTACTTAGAAAGAGTAATAATCATCGACTAGACATTTTCAGTCGTTTTATTATTCCACCTATAATTTCTCTTTGATTATTTTCTCCGTTTGTATATTTCAAATTACATTTCTATGTAATTGATGTCATAAAAATAATGTATGTTTCATAAAATAAATAATGCTTAGCCAACCAGAAAAAATGATTTCCGTACATATTGTTTGCGAAAAGGTGAGCACGTCCTAAAAGAACAATATTTGCCCAGCATTATTTTATTTCTCTGTTCATATATTATCCTGCAACGTTCAACCGGAACACTGATTTATACGTTAAGATTGTTATTCAGAGACGTTTGTTAGACTATAGCTACTACTGCAAATTATTTTTAGGTAAAGCTACTGCAGGGCGGATAACATATGGAAGTAATTTCGGATGACTTGTTTAGACAAATTTAATCCACGGGACGTCAGGAGAATTGCTATCAACGCCAAAAGGTTCGTCGTGATAAAATAAGGACTTTTTTTTTTAAAACAAAACAAAAAAAAAATAAAATAACGCCTACGACTTGAATTCGAATTCCTCGAAATCTGTTTGGCTTACGCGTCTTAGTCGTCTTAGTCACGGTTGGTTAGTTAATGTTTATTTTTTCCCCTCGGGGCTGTTTCACCGGGCAGGATTAAATGGCGCGGAAGATATTCCGAAATGAGGTTGCTATAAAATTATAACTGGCCGTATTATTTTCAACGGTACGCGTAAAAATGCAAATCGGAACGACAATTCACTCTCAGAAGAGTATAGGTAGGTATAATGTTTTGAGAAGGGTTTCCTCTAAAATCGCAAATTAAATTCATTTATAGGTCGCACGTTTATGATTAAAACCGTTTTTGTCGCTCTAAAACTGACGCACTTGCTATTTTGAGTCATAAAATATTAGTCGGGCAGACCTCTTTACGACCGGTTTAATTTTATTGTTCGGTTAGACCAGGACATAATATTGTTAATTCTTACGGTTATGTCTGAGCAATTAGGTGAATTGAAATTCGTTGGAAAAAAAATTAAATCGACGAATAAGGTAAAAATGTAATGTATTAATGACAGTAACAAAAGTAATTGCAATACCCGCGATACGGTCAAAATTCTAGCTCGTCTCTCTCGATTGACGTGCCGACTCGCGACTGCCAAATGATGAATTGCGGTTATTCGGTTCAATATAGTGAATTAAAGGCTCATTATATAATATTACCTATAAGGTTTGAAAATGTAATCCAATGTTTCATTTGAGTTTTCGTGTAAGAATTATGAAAGAAAATTCAGCACAATTCCACAAATATTGTTTATGAGCGTCTGAAGTTATCATTTCGATGTAATTGGATATTCACTCGAAAAATATAACGATTTATCATCATACGATTTCAGATTTTTTTTTTTTTGTTATTCAAAAAGTATTAACCTTAGAAACTTGAAACATTTGACTGTTACTTAAGATATAATTAAAGATATTAAAAATAAATATGCAACATTTTTTTTTACCCACTGGTGAAGTCCAACGGAGAAGCATCATAGGAGACACTTAGTGTTATCCAAGTAGAATACGGAAAAACAATTTGATTTTATTAAATAAAACATTTTTTTCACAAATTTTAATTTAATAATATCTGTTTGTTTAAAATAAGAAGTCTCAACTGAAAATCAACTCACAGCCAAACCTATTATATCTAGAGGCTTTCGATTTTCCCGGTACACCGTGTGGGGGTACACTGGAAAAGGATTTTACATACTTTTAATTATAAAGAGGCGCTCACGGAGGGATTTGTGGGCTCACACAAACGAATGCATATTGTATACAAGGGTTTCCACTGGTTACAGAAAATAAAATAAACAATTTTAAACCCGAATGATAAAGTTGAATTAACCACCCAAATTACTGTGTTGAAAATCAGTGTGGCTCACATTGACGACTGTTTTTAAGACGTGGTAAGTCCATGGGCTTGATGTATCTACTTGAAGGACTGGATCATAGTTTTATTATTTTATAGTTAATATTATAAAGTTGTAGCGTAAGTGGTAGTGGTTACAAAAATACATTTTTACTAAACTTTGTAGCAAAAATATAATAAACATAAAATTAGTATATTATGTAATATGTATATAAAGTCAATTTTGTGTAATTCAAATACGAAACGCATCTTTAGCTATCAAAGGATATTATGTAGATTATTATAAGTTTTAAGTTGCATGTAAAACGATACACTGTAATAGTGTCTTATGCTGTAATACACTTTCCATTTAATAGCTCTGTGCACTTGTGTTACTCGTGTAACAACTATACAAACAAGGCTATATTAGATTAAACAATATTTCCTATGACCGTACATGATAATTAGCAATTTATAACGTACTATACTATATCGATTTTTCAAAGTAAACGAACAATTAAACCGTACTGTATTGTTTGAAAATTGAACGTAACTAAATTTGAACAACAACGCGACTAATAATAAACCGACTTGACAGGGACAAATAATTAATTGAAATGCGGTCTGTAATATAATATTAATGATGACAGTGAACAGTGTTATTTTAATACAAATCCAATTGAGTTATTGATGTTCAAAAGTTAGTCAAAAATTAATGACGTATGAAATAAAGTTAATCATTTAAATTCAAACGAAATCGTACGACGAACATTGCAACGTGTTCAAATATAAAACCAATTAATTGTGGTCATATATAGACGAATAACGGCTGTCGTGATGATATCTCTAAAATCAAACCGAATATAATCTCGCAGATCTAGTTTTTACTATGATAATATTTAAACGCTGATTGCCCAAAACCAAATCCTTATTCAAACGGTAGCCTTAGCCCATAATAATAATAATATTGGCTATCGGACACTCACTGTTGATCGAAAACCACCGAATGCTAACGGGACAATACGAATTAACTTCTTTTGGGATTAAATTGTCTACGAGAAACCAGAGACGCTCAACTTTGTTGGCATAAATCTCCTTTTAAAGTGTTCAAATCGCGGCATATCGCATAGATTTAATAATAATAATATAATATGAATAATTACTAACGCCGAACATTTTATTTACCATATATAAGCTATGATATTATGCAGTTCGTGAACTGATACAATTACACGATATAAAATTATTATTGCTCTGAATTAAATATTATGTAATAATATATTATCGCGCTCAAATATAAAGTGCTACGAGACACTCCTACTACGTCATGTAGTCCGTTTATGACACAGATGACTTACTATTATTACAAAATATGGATCCATATAGATTGTAGGCCGAAAAGCAATAAGTAATAAATAAATCGTTCTTTTACACTGGGACACGGAGAGAAATTAATGTTCCTAATGTTCGCACAAAATGATTTCACGAGTATCTCGGATATTTATCAGTGGAACAATGGGACGGCTGGCCTCTGTCCTGCCGTGAAATATCAGTCGTGTCAAATGAATCGCTCTGTATAACATGAAATTCCGTACGGTTCATAAGGTCGACGTGGTATTGAAAAATTGATTTTTCGACGTATAATTATGATAAATTACATAGCAACTAGTGTTCAGAATAAAGGAGGCTTTGTTGTTAATAAAAGTATACGAAATAAGGTGTCACGTGACAATTTTTCGCATATCGTATTAATTCTTTTATTTTTTATGCGTGGGTCGTGCGGGAAATATTTCAATAAAATCTAATATTGTAAAAAAAAAAAAGCAATAGGATAACTTTTCCAACTGACCGTAAATGTTCACGTGGTAATGTTATGTTATTGCTTGGGTTTTTAGATATTTTTGAGATCAATTTAAAACGATCGTAGAAATTAATTTGAATACTTAAATAACTATAACAATACATTGGTCGAACAGGATGGTGGTGAAACAAATATTTTTAACTAGTAAAAGATAAATAAATATAAGTCATTGAATTTTATCATACTTATTTGTTGACGTTTTAGTTTAATCATTTTGACCTAGAATTCTAATGAATGTATATTTAAGTATACGATTTATGAGAGTATAGGTGTGTAAATACATGTGTAAATTTAAAAAATAATTCACATTAAGTTATTTTACATTTGAGCTGAAAATGATAATAAATTATACTATATAGTACAAGGTTTAAAAAGAAAAAAATACCAGTGTTAAATATTAACAAAAGTGTATAATTATTTAGTTAAGCGTAGAGGATTTCATGAGCAAAATGTTTGTTTACGTATGTGAACTATTTTATACTTAGATACCTACTCACATATTAAAAATTGGAATGTGCCTACGCTGTTCTTATGCGAGTGCGAAAGTTTTTTTCGTCGTTTTTTTTGTAAGCAGACTAAGGTTCATATAGCTGACAGAATATATGTAGGTACCTAACTATATATATGTATAAACTGTTTTTTTGAACACGACTAAATAACTTTTTCTAATCACCTTGTCCTAGTAGATTGGTATATATAAATATATATATATATACACGCACATAGTCTCATTTTGAATAACAAGCTGTCTACGCTGAAAGTTGAACGAGTATAAAGATGCATATATATAAATTATATATACTTACGTATTATTATGTTTTTCGCTAGAAATTTTCATGGTACACTTAACTCCGATGTTCTCGTGAAAGCTTCTTTTTACAAACACTTCAAAACTTCAACGGAGCGCGCAGACAATCTCCCCGCCGCCGCCGTCTCCTCGAGCACACATTCGAGGAGGGCATCGTGTCTTGACTCGAGTCGTAAGCTCTGTGCATGTGCCGTGTGTCATTAGTTAGGGACTGCGTCGGGACACACTTTAAGAATCAATCCTATCCCGGAAATCCTTTGCGACGGGGCAATGCAATAATAATAATAATAATAATAATAATAATATAAAACATATAATACTGAGGACCGAACAATAACAGAAAACGAATTTAAAAAAAAAAATAGATATTATTATTATTATTAAACTCGATATAGTGTAATATTATATCGTACACATAATATTGATAAATGATATTGTGTTCTGAACGAGTGGGTGAATGGGTGGGGGGGGGGAGACGAGTTACGCGTGATGGATGATTAAAAAACGAGTACAACGTGCATTATTATTATACGACAATCGCGGACCGTATTAATGAAGTTCGACGGACCGTTTATTCACAACACAATTTTACGGTTTTGGCGAACATCAATCATCACCTGATGGGCGAACGTATAACCGTAGTTTTGGTAGGATTTAAACGCGGTATACTACGGGTTCTGGTCCGGGGTACGGCAAAAAGTGTGGAAATCGAGTTTTGAATAAACGGGTGTATTGTAGTGTACTGCAGTCGCTGAGCTTGCATCACTTTGTCACGTGTCCCACACAAACCACTGTCCGTGTTTTTTTTTTTTTTCCAACACATTACTAATTACTATATACGCACCAATAGTTATAATAATAATAATAATAATAATAATAATACGAGTGACATTTAAAATGATTATAAAAAAAATTCGATGGTCGATGATGACATAAAACGCGGTACCCACACTATAATAATTATAATATGTGATTTACATATAATTTTTTTGCCATAGCTTTTATCGAATTGGTCGTTTTTGCACGATGACTAATCATCGACGATATATAATTGTATACATTTATATACAAAGTGCTTTTTTTAACCATCACGCTCACTGTACTTTATGCTTAAATTGTGCATATTTTTAAATTCTGATTTTTGGAATTGTTGAGATTTTTTTGCACCATTTAGGGATGATGCTGTGACCACACAAACTTCTGCTTTTTAAAAATAGAAACCTCCCTTTTTCACTTTAAATATTATGCGGCAGATATTTTTTGTTGAGAATTTTGATGTATCTAAATCGAAATTCAAACAAGTAGCTTTTCAGTTATAAAACTTTGTGTACTTAAAGATAATAATATGTCTATGGTAGTGGGTTAAGTAGATATTATGTGGGGTTTAATGTTTTTAAAATGTTAGTAATAACTATTGATCTATCAGATTAAATAATTTATATAAATGATTCGAGTATAATAAATACAGTTTACATTTTTGTAAAACCATTTTTAAGGATTATTATCCTTAGTATAAACATTTTAATAACTCAGAGACTCCCCATTAACATTTTTATTTAGATACAAAAAAATAAAAAATACTTTGAAGTAAAAAATAGGTGTTTTCATTTGAAAAATATAAGTTTGTATCATTACAAGACACTCCTTAAGCAGAACAAAAAAAATCAAGAATTTGAAAATATGTTCTTTAGGTATACTAAGAAATTGTAAAAATCAGAATTTAAATAAATATACTATTAAAGGAAAAAATGAGGGTGAGCATGTACTAAAAATCATCTTGGATATTATATAATATAATATAATTGCTATTTATATTCAACGAAATATATAACAACCGCTATTTAATATATTAACTTGTTATAACATTAAATTAATGTTTTTTTTTTTTTTAAGATTTAGAACCAAGTATTTATTTGCTGATTTTAAATTAATTTGGTACTTACTTTAATATCGTAATGTTTAACTAAAAATATGATTTTATAAAACATAAAGTGACATTGTTTATATCACGTCTTTGTTACTTTTTTTCACTTTAAATTTTGTTACGTAGTTTCGTCACATTTTTGCATGACAACTGTTTAAGCTTAGGCAAATAAAACACGACGTACAGCTTTAGACATCAAAGTAATAGATGTCTAACTAGTACTTTAAACTGATCTGCACCAGACTGCCAACTGTGCCAATGGTATTTAAATATTTTTAAAAATTCTCTGCATTGAATCGCATAAATCGTATGGGTATTTAACTTGTATGTGTATATATTTTTTATAAACTTACCAGGAAAACTAATATCTCATCAATATTATATATTATATTATTTTTTACAAATGTTTAAAATAACGAACAAGAATAATATAATAATACAATCGGTATTTGATAGGTGTTATTTTATTTGCGTCTCTATTTCCTCGTCCCTGTATTCATAAAATATACTTCTAAAGACCTAATCTGTTGACTCGTATTAAAACTGGATAATTAATATAAATTTCATATTTAATTATCACGTCCAAGAGTTGAAATTCTATTTTTATTTATCAAAAATTATGGAAACACCTTTTATCTGTGTATACGTACTTCGAGAAAACAATTGTGTTTTGTTGTTAATAATTAGTAAATGTTCAACGGCGTTGGTAAAATTAAATTTAGAACCCACACATTTAGCACTCACAATAACCTTGAGTACGTGACCATTTCGTGCGCCATATATAACATATTTTGTGTATACGTTTTACTTTTAGTTTATATTTCAAGTCGTTAAACGAACAAGAGTCTAAAGTCTAATTAGGTTTCCGAGTTGAGATATTAGACTAGTCTTGAGGTAAATAATTATTTATTAAACATCGGATTTCAAATAGTATTGATAATTTGATTTTATGTTTAATAATAATAATGTATAGAAATAAATATACATTATTGAGGACACGGTTCTATCCTTATTGCAAATAGACCATCACAAATTATTGTACCTTACAATAAAACCTTTGTCTCAAAACTAATTAAAATTAAAAGCGCTCTTTGTTCGTTTCACAATAATTTTACAAACAAAGATGTATTTAATTACCTGCAATCTATTAGTTCTCTAATTCGATTTTTTTTTTTATTTATACATTACTTACATTTATATAAAATTAAAAATGATTAATTAAAGTAAAGGTAATTAGATTTGTTGAAGGGATAAAATGTCCAGAAACGACCATTTTTTAGTATAACTTGTGAGATTAAAACCAAAATATTAAAAAATAAAATGTAAGATATTTGAAAGTTTATTAAAGTTGAACCATTTGGTTCTTGGCTTTTTTTCGCTGTTGCTTTCCGGGAAAGCTTTTAGGAATATCCAAAAAAAACATTTTTAAGAACTATTTGTGTCTAATTTCTATAGAGGTGCTAAATGAAACTTTTATAACTTTTATAAAAAAAAAAAAAAAATAATGGTAACATAGAAAACTATTGCTGGAATGGCAGAGGAATCGTTGCTTCTTCGCCATTGGTAGGTATAGAGTTAAAGACCATATTTTCCAATTCTTGAGATTTCTTAACTATTTAAGGAGTGTTCTGCGATGACACAAACTTAATAGTTTCCTAACAGAGAATCCTTGTTTTTTGCTGTAAATTATTCAGTGAATAATTGTTTGAACATTTCGATGTACATAGTTAAAAATTCGAATGAGTTGTTTTTCAGTTATTAAAATATAATATAATATACTAAGTATAATAGTCCTTAAAGTTGGTTTATATTATAAATATTATATTATGTCATATTATAACTAGTATTAAAAATAAAAAAATTTAATGTTGATGGATTAATATTAATCACAGCAATTTTGAAATCACCATAGTCTCCATATCTTTTAAACACTTGATGGACCTACTATACTTAGTAAACAAAGTTACATAATTCGAAAATTACTTGTTCGAATTTTGATTCTGGATAGGTCGAAATGTTCAGAAAAATCAGGTATCCGCTAATCAATTTACAGTGGGAAAAGGGGGAGGGGTATCATTTGAAAAACAGACGGTTGTATTTCCACATGACACACCTTAGAAAGTACAAAACGATTCAAAAATTTAAAAAAACCGTCTTTAAGTATAGTTAAAAATTCCAAAAAAAAAAAAACAGATTTTGAACGACTGCGTCTTTTTAAAAGAAAAAGAGGTGAGCGTGCTCGTGGAATCACCCCGTTTATCACAAATACAAAAATAATAAATAAAAACCAGTATTATTTTACAGATAAGACAAAAAAAAATACGTAGGTACAAACTATTTGTATTATGTACTCGCACGCCCGTCGTACCTACGTTTAATCCGGATTATATTTTATGCTCCCGCAGGTGGATGCACGAGTAAACCGTTTTAAATTCGCCGTATCAATTTTGGCGATTCTTGAGCAAAACAAAAATAAATCATATATAACGAATTAATCACGGTGTGCGGGTGTGACGGACGCACGCGCAACGTCACAGATTATTTTCGGCAACAGCGGTGCGCTTGATTAATAAAACAACTCGAGTCGTCTGGTTTATTAAGTGCATACGGTAACAAATGTTTTTTTTAAAATCGCGTTTATAATACGCATAATCGAGTTTTAAAATCGCAGCATAATACTGTTTTTGTTATAATAATTATCATAATAATAATAATAATATGTAAGCAAATAATTTACTGTTTATTCCATTATAATATAGTGGCCGTCTGTGGCTGACGATCAATTTATTGTACAATATATTGTAATCGATAATAATTTGATGTACCTATCGTACTTTGAACCATTTTTTTGTTACCCACTAATACCAAGTCTGGGCAAGTTAACTAATTTTTCAACTCGCTGAGTTAAGTTAATATAGAAAAATGTAAGTTAAGTTTAAAGTTGAAAATTACTTTTCTTCTTTTTTAATTGAATCGTTAAAAGTTAATTTGAAAAAAAAGTAACCTAACTTAGTTAAACATAAATGTATTACTCATAACAACTTAATACTATACAGTATACATCATATTATATTATATTAAATTTTTTCGTTATTTACTCGTAACTAAGTAAATAAGTACTAATTACGTTATTTTAATACATATTGTAATCTAAAATACAGAAATAATGCGAAACACTTGTGACAGTTTACAATAATTTAGACTTATTTAGAATACAGAATAAAATAACATAAATAGTATTTGATTTTTCAGATAATTATTTTTATTTATAATTAATAATAATTGACGTGACTTTAAAGTAAATTAACTCGGTAAGTTAGAAGTTACTTATGAAAATAAAAGTAACTCGTTAGCTTCGCTAATACTATTGAGAGCTGCTTCAGTCGTTCGTGTGGTTCGTTCAATGTTTTCGTTTACCAGTAGATAGATAATCGAAATAATCCAAAATAGTCAATTTATGGACTTGTAAACCTGTATAAATACTCACAAATGTATAGTAGTACGCACTCATTCATAATTTAGTATAAAACATTCAAATACAAGTTATGCGAGGTTTAAAATAAAATTTAGACGCTGTCGGGTGGACGAGTAGTGCGGTTATGGGCGACCAGGACGAACACGGCGGACACCATATTATTATATAATTAATATACACAGCTGCAGGACAGACATACACACACACTCCTGCACATACGTCATAATAAGCAACACTGCAGTTATTAATGATTTTGTATTGTATCGATATATTACGATGTTATCATATTATTATATAAGTACAGACACGAGCCACGTGTTAGATGGTTATTAAATGTTATGACGATGGTATGCGATAATGGGTCTAGTTCGTACCTCTGAATAAGTAATAATAGTACGCCTATTAAGTTACAGGCGAACGAGTTATTACGGTCGAACCAAGAGGTAGGCATAATATCAGACCGCACTAACTATAGACGATATCAATGCAATTAATGGGTAAACGCGTTTATTGGGAGTGTGACGTGAACTGCAATTGGTAATTTATGTTTTCTCCGCTGCAGGTAATTTTCGGGAACGTGGTTTGACGGGGATTCCGCGGGAATACCCGGGCACCACGAAGAAATTTCGGGAACGAATTATAGTTAACTCGCATCACAAGGATATATTATAATAGTCTAATTGATTTCGATATTTAAGTTTTTTGCTAAATTAAAATTTAAAAAAGCATTTATACTGTATCCTTTCGTGAATAATAAAGTCGATAAACCTAAAAAAAGATTCAATAAACGACAATATAAATAAGCCGAATCCCTCAAAAAAACGGAAAATACTGCAGAGAGTTGTTATAAATTATCAAATGTAACAGTAACGTGTTAAGAAGTGAGACGGAGGGCGTAGATTCCCCTTAGGTGCAACATTTTGTTTTGAGTTTTGAATATTTAGATGAAAATGCAGCAATTCTAAATATTTAAATCCGATCGAATATTGTTCGAATGTCGATAAAAATGTAATATATTGACACGCAGCAGGTACGCAAACTACGACTATGGCGTATCATTAAAATATTATTATTTATCTATACATCAGTGGCGTGTTTAGGGGAGAAATAATGAGTATCCCTTCCTCTTGTCATTTTTTTTTATTTTATGTATCCATACCTAATTCATAAGAATTTCAATTACTTAAAGACACGTTTATTTTTACTCTCCTGTCGGAAAAATAAAAACAAGTTCGTCGAATCAACATCGTCTCGATATAGGTATTTTTAGGTACACGTACATTTTCTCGTTTAAAACGAGACAAGCCTTATTATACCTAGTTGGCAGTTGTTCGATTTCAATTTTCTAATTTTACGGCAGATCGAATATTATATGTACTTGCAATGTCGTCTATTTGCAGAACATTACGTATTAAGTTTTAGGATATTTTGATTATAGGAGTTTCTTCAAAGAAAAAAGGTAATTAACGTTTTAACAATACTTATTTTTAAAATTGATTTTTTTTCAACCGATTTTTACTACACATTTTTTCATAGTACTATACCTAATACGTATTGTATCTCTCCCCCTCCTTGAAATAATAATTCCTAAACACACCTTCGACATATTTTATCGTGTTATTAATATTAATAATGTCACGATAGGTTTTGACGAAAGGCGCTCGCAGGCTATTGATGATACACACTCTAGCGACTTATGCTATCACATGTGTGTGTGTGTGTGTGAGCATTATATTATGCGACTTGACGCGTTCGTTGTCTATCCACATATACAGTATCTCGCCGTAGGTACCTGTATGTATATTATTTTTACGAAACGTCAAGTGGTATGATCTGTTTACTCCCCGTAACCAAGTATGCGGTGAGGCACGATCCGCGAAGTGCTCTCTCGACGACGTCCCAAACACCTCTCCTAAGACGGGCGTGGTCTGTGGCTGTTGCTCTGTTATTGCCGCCGCGGGGCAGTGTTGGCGGACGGCGATTGGCGGCCAGAGTCACGTACGCACGATATTATTATTATTATCAAAACGACGACGTGGTACCATTATTTGTTATTAACGATACGAGTGCTTTACTATATATATTATACTTGAGGTATTATGTGAACCGTTAGTGTTATACAGTGTAGCTGGATATATTATATTAGACCTTCTGTACTCAGGAGTTATGACGTCGACGAGTGATATTTATTCATTCGAGAAAATTACAAGGGTCCAGACGATATTTTATGTTATTGTAACTCTAGGTACAGCTTCGATATAATTAATAACGATCTATATAAACTATCCACCGCGGGTATGTGTTTAATTATAATTGATATAATAAATACCTATATGCACTATATATATATATATATATATATAGTGCATATAGGTTAGGCATATAGGCTATATACTAGGCCACTAGGGGAGCTCTAACCCCTGTGGAATGAATATCCCACGTTGGAACACGCAGACCCCCTTGTGGGCTTTTCCCCCATGACCCAATAGGCACTCCGCTTCGCATCTTGAAATTTAAAATTAAAATATATGGAAGATAAAATATACATTGTTTTTTTTAAAATAATAAATAGTTTTAAGTATTACAATTATTAATAATTTATTTATTTATCGGTTGCCATAGAAATTCAATTATAAGTGGAAGATAAAATAAACAAAACATTTTATATACCAGCTAATACAATATAAATACGAGTATAAACGTATGCACTAATAATTTGTGGTCGTCAAAACACTACAAGATAAAATTGGTAAAATTGGTAAAATTGGATAAAAAACAAACAAAAACTATGTCACTTTCAATACTTTCAATACATGCTGATTATCGTAATATTTTCTGCACGTCAGCCATTATTTACGTGTTTTATTTCAATATTGAAAGATCACGGGACAACTACAATATTATGTTACATTGTCGTTCACACGTTATTTAGTGAACGTCAGGTATACCCACGTGTAGCGCAGTGTTTGTAACCATTTGCAGTTTGTGTGACGCGTTCGCGAGTCGTAGTAGGTCGAATACTCGTCGTTTCTAAAATCTGTAAATCAGACCTTTCGGAAGACTTCGGGTCACGCGTCATAGGAATGGAATAAAATCACGTGGGAGCGGATACGAGACACATCGCTTCCTGATGTCCGGCGGATGTGCTCGGCGAGGATCGGAGACGGCACCGAACTCACTGTGTACGATTGCCGTCACGAAAATACCATCACCGCGTAGCGCACTCGCCGTCCGACACGGGGTCTGGGTTTGCGGTGGCGGGTGCGAGGGTTGGAAGGAGACGACACGGTCCCGTGTGGTTTTTTTTCTCACCCCCTCGCTACCCACACTTACTCGCCAAACCCACTCGCCCACCCGCCCGCCGCGACGACGACGACGCACTCTCTCCGCCGCGGATCCTACGCGAAAAAGGTCTGTCAAACGGCGACGCGTCATCAATCTTACCGCGCGAAGCCCACGGCTCTCTCAGGGCGGTGCATTGTGCGTTAGTCACGCGCGCATTATTGTATACCGTTTATACGTCATCGTCGACCGATGTTTTCCACATTTTCCGACGACCGCCGGAACCGCGCTATCTGCACCCACGCACACGCACAATGTATGTGGTTTTTATATAATATGGAGCATTTGCCCTAACCTTTGCTCTACCCGAGCATATTTTGTCGATATACATATATTATAATTATATACGTTATACATTGGGTATAATCTAAAAAAAAAGTATGATGATTTCCTTTTATCGCCATAATATAATATAATATATTGTGTACAATATTAACATCACCGTCTCGTGCTGCTGCATAATAATATTATCATCGCAAACACGCGATGCACACAATGGAGAACAGCGTCGCAATATATGCAATAACCCATACAATGTATTATAGGTAGCAGGCACTATTACAGCCTCGCGTATTACAATATTACTATTATAATACGCCGCTGTGCGCGATAATAAAAATATTGTTACCGTCTATTATAATAATAATCTATGAATATCTTCGAGTAAGACGGCGTCGTGAATAGGCAATTTAGCTACGCCCGTGTCGTATTTTGACGACGTACAAAACGAGCGCGTGCACATTATGTTCCGATGTGGCCTGTTGTAGTCTTCGGTGCGCGTCGCGTGATCTATATACATCGAAATGCGATAATGTTATAAATATTTTTTTTTTATCATAAAGGACGAGTATGGATTCATAAAATATTGCCTACTACCGCGTAAACGCCGTTGAATCCCGCGCGTTTTATTGAGTACTTCTAAACAAGTTTGTAGATATAGTTTATATCCTTTGCAGCGTGATATTATATTTACGAACAAAATTGCTCAGGCGCATGGGCGTGACCAAGATTTAAAAGGGGTCAGAGTCCTAGAAAACTAAAGTTACAAATAACACGTGGGGTAAGAAGCCCCCCCCCATCATAATCATGAGTGCCACTAGAGTTTAGTAGTCGTGTGTACTATCATAGAGTCATGTAAAATAAAAGTTGAAATGAATCATACAGATAAAGTGACTCCCCCCCCCCCCATGCCATTAAATATAAAGTAAGTATAATATAATATTATATTTTATATCTTCATACGTCTAAATTTAGATGCAAACGTTTATATAATATATCATTGTCGATAACCTCCGAATCTCTTTTGGGTCATACACTCGACTGATGCATGTCCTTATTCACCTTATACGCCACAAGCCAATGTACATTGAATTTATTAATATATTATGTATTACATAAAATGTATAATAATTATTAAATATTTTACACGTTGAACCCGTGCCAGTTTTTTTTTTTTTTACATACAACGATTTGGATTTTAACCAGGAACTGATGCTGAAAAGGAAAAAAAATCGTATATGAAAATCAGTAGACGTCCCCTAGGATCCACCCCGCCCCTAGTTACGCCGATGCGACGGTCGGCAAGTGGATATTTACGTCCGTCGGAAAAAGACGGAAATGTTAGCAGACTCGTGTCTCTGCGCCCTCTCGACTACAAAACGACCGCACGCAATAATAATTATAAAAACGTCGCATTCGATCGGCCGCGTCTTGCCAAACGATCGATCGCGCGTCCCCCGCCCTAGCCGACTATTACGCACACGCGTTATTATTACGAGACACGAATGACACGTGAAACTGTAAAATATTAGGCGCGACGTTAATAATACGCCACTCCCAGACGACGAAGTCCCGTGGGCCTACGGGTGGAGGTCTGCACGCGACGATAGGACTTTCGATTGAGCTCAAAAGTTTGTCCGTAAAATATACATTTTTAAACAGTAAAGTCCAAAGTCTTCGCGACTATATCATTATTATTATTATTATTATTATTATTATCGCTGAACGGGCGCGCAATTCGATCGGTCGCCGTGCAGTGTGCGCGTCTCGTAGGTCAGACGAGCCGCGTATTAATTTCACCGAGTCGGCGGCGGCGGCGGCCTCCGGAGTGCCTTCGCCCGCCCGGCACCGTTGACGCGTGTGCGGCGAACGCCACACGGTCTGAGAACAAACACAAAGCCAGTCGAATGTGAATTACTATACGAAACGGCATCGGCGGCGGCGGCGACGAAGTGAGACCGCGGTGTGTGTGTATAAGATGTTTCCATATAATAATATTATAATCCGACCGTAAACTTTGTTGCGCCCGAGTGCGGTGAAACGGAATACGAATAGATATAAAGAGACGGCGGGGAGAGACACGCGAACGAACACAAACAAACACTAAAAATCTGGCCGAAATTAAAATTTTCAATTCGTGTAGGTGTGGTAAGTAGTTTTTTTCAAGCCCAACCCGACCGAGCCTGTTTATCGTATTATTTTTTTTTTATCACGAACTCAGTCCGGTCTGACCTAGCGATTAAAAACGACGATAAACCGCGCATTTTAAAATAATTATTATTTTACACAGTTCATATTACTATTTTGATTGTTTTCTTGAAAAACGTTTATGTACGATTTACAAAGTCGAGCACGAGAATTCCCCGACCAAAAACAACCCAAAATTTATATTTTCTCGTGGCCCCCGCGCGCGCGCGCGCGCGCACACACACACACACACACACACACACACACACACACACACACACACACACACACACACACGGACTTGTGTGGCTTATTATACGAGACATTCTAACGTGTTGTTTTACTCAAACTCAAAAACGATATAATATTGTATCGTTACAGAATGCACAGCTCATTAATTGTTGACCATATCTGACCTGCTGCCGGCTGAGTGCGCAGTATACGATGATAGTATACGATGATATAAACGACGGTGGGCGTGGCCTTTAATGGGAATTTATAATTTAGTTCGCTAATGGTTTCGACGCAGACTACTTAGACACTGATAATTGTATAGTCGATGACCGCGGTTTGTTGTTTCAGTTTTTTTTTTTTGCTATGCGAATGTTTAACAGTCGCCGTTCAATGTATACACTCTAAACGATAACTGTATAATATGTGATGGGCACTTAACTGTTTTTAATCATTAAACACAAAAAAAAAAACATAATATTTGAATAACTTACTAGCACAGTTATTACATGTATTACGATCAACTCGTGCATACCATGCTGATACTCTGTTAGTGTTCAGAAATAAATTTTTCAAAAAACTAGATAATTTTGACACATCCAAATATTATTGTAATGTAATCCATCTATTTTATATATTTACTTACCGTTGAAATGAATAATCCATTTTAAACTGTTCAGAAATGTCTTGACTTAAAATTAGAATTTTCTTTTTTTAAATATATAGGTATTACTGCTAATGTTTAAAAATATATCCAAATTCAAAGTTAAAGAAATAATGCATTTATTTTATTGATATATCATTATTATTAATAAGGTTCTATTATATTTTATTATTCTAGAAATATATATATATATATATATGTTTTACAACAAATAAACAAAAACTGCATGTAAAATAAAAGTTACTAATACAACGATTTAATTTTTTTTAACATCATATTCATTAACACTTTCTGAATATAATATAGTTATTATAATTAATTTCGTAAACCTATTCTTAATATTATAAATAAATTATCATACAATTCTAACGCTAATAATTATCAATTACTATTAAAATAAAGACTTATATTATAATACTAATATTTTAATTTAAAAAAATTATTTTCTCTCTTTTATCCTCGTAATAGAGCTTAAATTTACTGTGGTCCGGCAACCGCTTTTCATCCTTAAAAATTAATCTAATTCTACAATTATAAATACAAAATTGAAATAAATTATTTCATAAAAAAAACTACAGTTAAGTTACATAATATATGTATTCGAATTCTAAGTATAATAATAATGTATAATTTATATATTTAGGTCTATTTTTATCAAATAAAATTATCTTATTTTATACATAATAGTAAGTGACAGAAATAAAACATTTTTACACAAAATTCTTTGCAATAACAGTAAGCAATTTTGGCACTTTTTTTTAATTTAATTTTTTTTAATTTTTTAATTCAAGTAAGAACCATTATTTATATTTTATTATGGTAAAATTATTTTTTTCTTTATCATATATTTTTAGGGGACATTGTTTTCTTTCAAGGCGTCAAAATGAAGGTATTTTTTTTTACACTTGATAAGCGATAAACAATAATTTTACATCGACGATAATATTTCGTCCGTAAATATTGAATTTATTTGTTTAATAAAAAAAAATACATAATAATATATACATATGTATAAAGTTATTGACAATTTAAAAAATAATGTTAAAAAAAAATCTGTTTTTAAATTCCTCTTCGTTGTACCTAGTTATGTTGGTTTGTATGTATATAACTTTATTTTAAACAATATTTGTGTTCTTGAAATAAGTAGCTTGAGAACAATAGTATAATAGAATCTACTATCAAATATCCAGGTTTATTGATATTTAGGGATTAAAGCGAAAAGAAGAAATAAATTATGCATTGACGTAATATTTTTGCTTACATACTATAACATTTATAATTTATAATCTGAATATAATTACATCAATAAAAACTACTTATTAATATACGTACCTATACCTGTTTAATACGAAAAGTTCAAAAAAAAAGATTAAACGATGGCTGAGTATCAAAAGATAAACATCGTTCTAAGACTAAAAACATTTTGCGTAAGTGCATCAAACTATTTTAAGAAGTTAAAAAAATAATTTCTGTGTTTGATATCAAGTATTTCATATTCGTACGATGCTATTGTACGATTTGTTTTTTCAAAATGTTTTATACGATTGGAGCATGAGAAATTCGGCTTGGTTCGTGTACTGGTTTGCTGGACGCACGTCAAATGATCGAATAATAGAGTAAGTTGAAAAGACCACTATATATTATTATGATTATCGTCACGAGAGAACTTTTGCGACGAGGTCGAGAGCTCGGATCGTGGATATCGTGATTGAAAAAAAAAAAAAAACGTTACCGTGGTTGAGGTCGTCGTAGAAGTGTCGGTGGCTATGGCCGACGAGCGGCCATTATATTTATTACACGGCTTTTTTTTCCCCGGGATAAGCGGTCACACACACATACACATCGCTAGCATAAAAAAAAGGCTTGGCACGTGTTATTTACTGCGGGAGGTGAATGCAAAGGCGGAATAGTGCCAAGTGCATATAAGCCATATGGCCATTTTTTTATTTTTCAATATTGGACCCGATTTTCTGCATTGTGTTCGGCGAAACTCCAAGGGGACGTACAGTTTGTCCCGTTACACGAGAGTAAATTTGTGTTTTTTACTCGAATCGACCAGAAAACAATACTGAAAACGTTTACATTCAATTGGCGGGCAGCGAGCTGATTATCAGAGAGATATAAATTTAAAACTATAATCATATTCTGCGTTCCTATTCGTTTGGTTGGAAATTGTCGTAAATCGATTTTAATTTATTTAAAAAAAAAATAAATACGATACCACGGGAGACGAGTCGAGATTAGTGACAACGATTGCAGTAGTAAGAATAACAACTGATTAAGAGTTCCATTTTTTATTTCTCAACCGTTATATAATAATGATACAGCCTCGATGTACTCGGTGCGTGTGTGTTGTGCTCGTCCGCAATACGACTTGATTATTATTGTTATTGTAATTGTTATTAGGTAGGTATACTGCACGACTTGCCAGGTCAAATTTTATGAGCCGTGTGACGGACGGTGCGGACGATTTTTCAAAAAAAAAAAAAAACCAGTCGGAAAAACAATAAAACGGGACACAATGCAGGCGGCAGTAAATAACACTCTCCGACACCGCGCGTCGCCATCGTGTACACGATATAGCTGGCAGTATACACGCGTCATTAAGTCGACCGAAATGGCAGTAGTTATATAGTACGGTTTTCCGACGATAATAATTGCTCTGAAAATGTGTATCGGGTGCCGTTTTCACGAGGAGATTGCACGCGCGAGCATTGCGGCCAAGACATTGATGGAATCGTCGGTCGCCCGGTCAGTCGGGTACGGCAGTGGACGGTACCTCGATAAGTCAAAGTTCAATATTGAAATAAAAATAATGTTTTCCACTTTTTGAGGTTTTCGGCATACCATTTAAATATATAAGACTGATGATTTACTAGAGTGTTAGCACGGGAACGGCATTTATTTCGACTTAACGAGAGGTGTTCGTCTTACGGAGGAGGTTCCACTTATCGAGATAATATTTCGTCTTACGTTCTCCCGATACGCGAGCTGTGCACGGGTGCACTGCTGCCGTCAGAGAGTTCGAAATTTGAACGTAGGTATTTGATTTTCCGGGTGTTTGCAAATCGAGTCCACAGTGATCAGTTCGTAAGAATAGTGAAGTAAATTACGCCCATATGGTATCTGTAAGTGACCTCGAATTTATCGATTAAGTAGAAATTAAATATCTAGTCTAAATATATTATGTCGCATTAATGCGGGGGTATAAGCGAATATAAATTATTTTATTATAATTGTAATTGACTCTATATACCTATGTATTATAATATAAGTCACCTAATAAATTTTTTTTTTTTGATAAATTGATGTATTCTCAAACTATTTGATTAATAACAGTAATATATTTTTCCATTTTTTTTCTTCCATTTTTCATCTTAACCAAAATAAAAAAGCAATTTCATACGGACAGCGATAGTCACTTCATCGTGGTGTCCTCTGAGTAATGCTAAAATATGGCTATCATAAAAATAGAATCTGAAGGGCGCAATGTACGACGTAGAAATGTATTCCTGAAATATATTGAGCGCAATTTATTGCATAAAAATGTATACTTGAATGTATTGGGCGCAATTTACGTTTGACTGCTTTTGTTGTCAATATTGGTTTTGGACGGGTTAAAAGACTTATCGTTCCTCTCGCTTACGATATTTAGTTGAAAAATTTGCGAAGATATTTATATTTGAATTTCTTTATAATTCAGTGTTGTTTTTCAGAACATGCAGTGTGCTATCACTTGATAACTTATCACACAGCAAACCTGGCAATGTCACGGGGAAAATATGAGGATTTTTTCGTTTCGGACGACTTAAAAAAATAAAAAAATACCACACCGTTTTACATTGTTTTCCGATGGTATTTTTATCCGTTCTCTCTCGATAATTTACTATGCAGTGCCATGTTTTTTTCACATTTAGACAGCTCAACCTATATTTTTCATTTCAAATTCCAACAGAGACGTTTATTTTTCCAAACTACGTTCGTCCGTCGACCTACGTCTGGCTTATGCTCGAGCAATCGGCGGTACACGTACCACCTTATCTCCTTATCTCCTTATCTCCACCTTATTTCAAGATGTATAGTAGGCCGGGACGGAAATAATAGCTGCAGGCATACAAATGACCTGCGTACCACTCTCCTCCGTCAAACGGCCCGACGACTGCGCAGTGTTATACTATAGTGGTCCTTATGTGGTCATATTTTCGTACGCGCTTTAGGGGCGGGGGGGGAGGGTTGTACTTATCGTGTACGATATCATTATGCTCGACTAATCGCGTGGGATTCGACAGGTGAATAAAAACCAAGTACCCGCGCTGTGAACGACCGCTGCAGCTATAGACCAGAAAAGTTTCACGCGCGGCGACTTTTTAAATTCGAAAACTTTTATACCTTTGACCGCGGACGACGCGTCGGATTCGACACGGGTAGGCACTCGGGCGAGTCGCGGACAGAGGCGAGACACACGTCATAATGGCAACAAAACAATATTATTTTGCACGGCCTGCACGTCTTGTGCAATGCGTTACTTAAACGACGCATTAAATGTCATTCGAATCGAAATCATTATAAGCACTTACTTCCAGTGTAATAGCGGTACGACTTACGACGTGTCTTATGAGGCCGCTCGATTTATTGTTTTCCTCCCGACGGTTAAACGTTAAACGATTTCTCTTTGAACGACGCAAAAGAGCGATGTCTCTGATCGCACAGTATTTTTTTTTTCCTATCGTCCCACACTCTCACTGCCGAGAACGCATTTAAAAAACATTAGTCTGTTCGCGTCACTTTTTGCTCTGCTCGGCCGCACGTTAAGTTATATTATACAGTCCTCGTAGTATGGTCTCTCGGAGGGAGAGGGCACAATTGAATAACGAAAAAACGTGAAATTCACAAACCAACGTGAAAAAAGAGAAATTATAATATAATTATTATGACGCTGGTTAAAAAATAAAATCAGTTAAAACGAAAATTGTCGAGCTGCGTTATACAACTCTCACTGTACGTGGAAAATTATTAATATTCTTCGTCACCATCGTCTCTCCCTGATGTATTATTATTATTAATTGGACGAATGGTTTTGACTCGGAGAATGAATGTGAGAAAAAACGGATTCCGCATGGCTAGACTGCATCACGCCGCAATAATATTATACGGTGATGTACGGATGTACAGGGTGCTTCGCAAAACATTCTCACCCTTTTATTCTTCTTCGACAGTGCAGTTAACCGAAATCTGATTTTTTGACATTTTAAATATTCTTAAAAATCATATTTTCAAGTTTATGACATTTTTTTAACTGCCTATAAAGAGTGTTCCGTGGAGGTATGAACTTCTAAATTTCAAATCAGAACCCCTCCTATTCTATTGTAAATTATTTAGCAAATATTTTTCCTAACATCAAAATTCCAATGAGTACTTTTTGAGTTATTTAACTTTGTAGTATAAATAATAGATTTATGATAATGGGTTTGAAATATACTAGGGCTCTGGTGATGTGAACATTTTAGTAATGAACATTTACCTACCAACATTTATAATTCGTAAAAATGGTCTTAGTATAATAAATACTAGATCCAATGTTACTTTTATTTTATATTTTCGTCAAACCGATTCCGAGTTCTTCTTTATTATAAACATTTCAATAACTGAAAATCTACTTGTTCGAATTTTGAAGATGGTACATCAACGTTTCCAAACAATATTATCGAATTTATAATTTATGCAATAGGTGGGTTTTCATTTGAAAAAACAAAAGTTTATATGATTGCAGGACACTTATAAAATAGTTCAAAAAAAATTACTCAATAACCTCTACCTACCTACTTGAAAAATGGGTTTTAAGTATATTTAAAAATTCGAAAAATCCGAATTTTGAATTTTTTCCTCTCGCAAAAAGGAACCAGATAGCTGCGTTTGGTAATAATATACACCCTGTATGTATATCATAGCATCTCGCTCGTCGATTATGCGGTCTCCCCGTTGGTCGTTACGAGAGAAAAAATGTACGCGCGCTGGTTGAATATTGTTTAACTATGGTAATGAGTTTTGAAAACGTCAGAACAAAACGCACTAGATTTAAAAAAAAAAATGATAAAAAATAATAATAATCGCACTGCCTCGGCCGGGGGGCCGCGAACGTCGTCGTGTGTTCAATAACGTTGGCGTTTCGATTTCACAGCGAAGTAAACCGACGACGTCGTCGGCCAATCGTAAACACGATAATAGTATTACGCAATAATATCGTGTGAAAATCGAAGTCTAACGGAGTGACAATCATTAAATTAGATAATAATATATAGTGTTATGGCGATACCGCCGATCGCTCGCGGCGAGACAGCTGATGTGTCTATTGGCGAATAAAAAAAAACTACGGTTTACGAATAAAAAGCTGCGATAACAATAATAATAATAATAATAATATTATATTTCCCATCGTATTCGACGACGCTGCTGAGCGACATTCGTACGCCACATCGCGACGACGATCATATTATTATTATAGATACGAAGACGGAAAATCGTCGAAAACGATGATATAACCGCAATAAATATACCGCGATGGACCTATACACTACCAGCTCCCTCCTATGTATTATTATTATTATTATTATGTTTCCACTCGGAGCGTACGTGAATATAATTATTACGATATTGTAAACTAATATCATCGATATTATTATACCTATATCGTCATAAACTCATATTATGTTATACTATATAATTAATATAATAATAATTGTTTCGCTCACTGACGCACCTGAAATCGATTGCGATACAGGCAGAGTTGGGCAAAATGTTATCTAGATAATTATTCGAATGATTTAAAAACATTATTATTCGAATAATTTTAAAATATTATTATTCGAATCATTCTTTTTATAATTATTCGAATAAAAATGTATTCGAATAATTTTCAAACACAATTATACTAGTGCAAAATATGTACCTTTTATAGAATGATTATAGTTCTTCTAGTATGTCTACACTCTATATGTATATAGTATGTGCCTCAGTATTACTAATGTCTATTTATCAATATTGAAGACGTTATTATTGTACCTAGTAAATAGTCCAGTTTCAGTACTACATAGTACATAGTCTTAGCTTTATTATTTGAGTAAAAAATCGAATAATATTCAAACATTATTATTTGAGTAAAAAAAAATATTCGAATAATTTTTGTTTATTTTATTTGGATGAACCATACCTATTATGGTTGGTAATTTAGAACAGACACATATTATAAACAATAGTTGGCATTGTATTTTCAATTACACGATTAAAAATCTTATTTTATTCAGAAAAATGTAAAAAAATGATTCGAATAATAACGTTTTCAAATTATTCGAATAATTGTGAAAAAATCATTCGAATAAAATGTTATCTAAATAATCGTCTAAATAAAATTTCATTCGAATAACGCCCTACTCTGGATACAGGTACCTACACAGCTGGCGTACAGGTGTAATATTATCATCAGATCGTCTCGAATTAATGCTCGTCGCGTGATGATAATATGCACAGGGCATAATAATAATATGTAAAAAGTCCGGTGCACGCGATTTAAGCGATAATAATATTGCTATCATTATTGTTTTCGGTAAACGTGCGTTATCAGCTGCTCGGCCCAACTACGCACACACAGCGAATTAGAATAACGGTTTACGGTGATTAATATTATTATGTTTTCACAGTGTGTGTGTGTGTGTGTTGGTGGTGGATAACGTGTCGCGTCCTCCCCGACGAAATTCTACATTCTCCCCGCCGGGCAGCAGGACAGCAAACGGTTCGTAACAATAATTATAATAATAATATAGATATCCGTACGAGCGGAAACCGTCGCACTGACATTTCGTTATCGTCGCAGGAAATCGCGTTTGAAATATTTGACCGTGGTCGTCGATAGGGGGGTATGAGGTACGATCGTCTGTTATGATGTTTATATTATTATCGTCTTTGAAACCAAACGCGTTTTGCGCGATTAATTTATTATTATTATCATCGACGCCGGCCGAATCGTTCTATACGTCTTTCGTATACGATGACGCGTTGCAGATAACCATACTATCTCTTAGACATTATGTCGTATATTATATGGTTACGATTTTGAAATTCCATATTGTGTATAAGAAAATAGAGTTTACAGTGAAATAAAATTGACATGCTCGCGAATTTTTCACCGCCGTTGTCGTCCGACACGAATTAAATTCGAATTAGCCGAACACAATATGTATTCGATGACTATATATAATAACACAATATAGCGTGTTACCTTGCCGTCGATGAAACGAGTACACCGTGCGGGTAAGCATCGTCGACGACTGTGGCCGGAAACGTTTCCGGTACCTACATTGCTGCCACGGAGACGTATTTAGAGGTGGCATTGTTTAGTGTTTGAAACTACACACGCTAGTGCAATAATGCGCAATACTAATACTTGGTTTAATATCGGACGTCGAGATTGGGTAATTTTTGTGATTTTTTACGGCAACGCTGCGGGTCGAATGCCGATGCCGGGTCGGTTTGCCAGTTTTTTTAAACGTACCTCCTCGACCGCGGAGGATTCAATGACAATAGCAATAGTTTTTTTTTTTATTATAGACAAAGGATGACGTTTTTGTGCTTCAATACCGCACACCACGGCCCCCCTCCCCCACCACCACTTTTTATGCTTAAATGATTGTTACATTTCATTTTTACGAGACATACGCACCCGCCGACTAACAGAAGTCAAAGTATAATATATGGTTGAACACGCAACACATTCTAAACCACATCGATATGACGAACGCAGAGGCGAACGAATAACAACTCTATAACAATGAGGAACCTGTGAATAGTAATAATAATAATAATAATAACACTATATAGGTATGTGTGTCTTGATTTGACACACCACCTCCTCCGCGACACGTAAATCGTCGGGAGACTGACAACGCGACGTTCGCTCTGATCGGAAATGATTATAAGCTCGGAAATGTAATATAATAAGAAGTTTAGGCCTACACGTACAATATCGTTTAGCTGGAGGCTGTCACCCGTTGACGTCAGAGCTCGTGCCTACAGGATTATTATTTAAAACAATATACTGGTTCGTAGTTACAATAATGAGTAACGCGCAGTGTGACTAACAACACTTAAATCGATTATAGGTTAGTTATGTCCGTCTATATTGTCTTTTGAGTCTAAATAAAACCTCGATAAAACTGTCACTTTAAAAAAGTAAGTTCTAGACTTAGAGTATGGGTCATAAATCAAAATCTGAATAAATCCAAAATTTAAGCATAAAAACATGTTGTGTAGGAGATCACGCTATTTATGTATGCGCGGGGGAACCAGCGACACATTTGTATTTATCATTTTTTCGTTTTCGTAATCTGTAATGTCGTAGGAAAAAATATTTCTAAAATTTCGTTATTATGCTGCACCGATAATGTGCGTGTGCAGGCAATGTAATTAAACCGAAAAGCACGATATCCCTGGGGATGTTTTGTACATATTTCTTGACACCTAGTAAAACGTGCAACTTATTTTTCTCTGTAGAATTAGTGTTTCTCAGTTTAATCGCACAGCGTGTTTGAATTTAATTTAAGCTAACTATACTGGTTGACGTATTTTTATAATGATTTGAAGGGGAGGGGGAGCACGCATCTAAAAACAATATATTATTGGGTACAACATGACGTGAAAATAATTAAATTTATACAAACACAATATTCAAATTTATATTAAAATATATAGACGCGTACGGCTAATAGTAATTAACCCATTACACGTGTGTGTGTGTTGTAGTAGACCTGAAAAATGAAACTCGTATTGTACAATTATTTACTTCGGGTCGGTACGGTCGAGTGTCGATAACTCGATAATGCCGAAGGAGGACGAAAATAATTTCTAGTCATATTTTCTATCGTATTTCATCGAATGTGTGGACGTTTTCTACAGAAATAAATTTGAGTTATCGAGACTCGACCCGCACCGCAATAATACCGTTTATACGAGCGGCGGACGGTCGGTGCTGCCAACGTCACGGGCAACGACGATAATAATATTAATATTGTATAATATAATATACTATATATAATTGCAAACCGCGGCGACAACCCTCGGCCGCTGCGTGGACGGTGGCGGCGCAGTCCTTAAACGTTGCTGATCCTGAGCATGCTCGACGACGGGCGCCGTTCGGCCGTCACCTGGGCGATGACGTTGTTGAACGACGGCCGGCGGTCCTTTAGCGTTATGGACGTCGGGCACAGGTGGTCCATGCCGCAGGACGTGCGCCGGCCGCCGGCGCCGCCGCCGCTGAACCCGGGACCGCCGCCCAGCGACGTGGACGGCGTCATGAGGAAGTCGCGCTTGGCGGACGCCCACGACGACGACGACGGCTGGCCGAACGGCACGTCGCACAGGCACGGGGCCGGCGGCGTGTTGGCGGACGACTGCGACGAGAAGAACCGTTTGTCGGACGCGGGCGACGGGAACAGGCTGCACGACCGGCGTTCCTTGACCGCGGTCACGGACAGCGAACCGTAACCGTGACCGCCGCCGACGCCGACGCCGCCGCAACCGTAGCCGCCGAACGACGAGGTGGTCGCGGGCGCGGCGCACGACACCCGGCGCTCGGCCACCGCGGCCACGGCGGCCGCGCCCACGGTCATCGGCAACATGGACCGGCTGGTCCGGGCGGGGCCGCACTCGTGCTGCACCAGCGACTTGATGTCGGCCGCCGACTTGGCCTTGCGCGGCCGGCCGGCCATCAGCGTGCAGTGGCCGGTCAGCTGCGACGGGCCGCACGAGCCCGGCAACGCGCCGCCGCCCGCGAACATGGAGTTCTGCCGCGGCCGGATTTGCAGGGCGCGGTGCGTCGGCTGTATCGTCTGGAAAATGGCCGACGGTTCCAGGCAGCTGTTTACGTTGAACTTGGAGAACGACGTGCGGTGCTGCGAACGAATAAAAAAAAAAAACAAAAACCATTTAATTTCACCGTTTTCAAGTCGCAAGAGCTTAGACACTACCGGAGAACAGGACACGTGTCGCAGTCATTATATTGCTACGCTTTTTTTTTCATAAAAATAAATAGACTTAGGTGTGGACTATAGGGCCACCGCTCAGTCCCGTCGTTATTGTCTTTTCATGTTTTACAGAAATCGAAATGAACATTTTCGATTTTTATCTAGATTTTGCTTATTATTGATATTAGTTTTTTTCTGATATTATTTAAAACAATATTATATAGGGTTTTATGATTTTTATATCAATGTAATTGTTTGGGGAGGTGTTTTTTGTAGAGTTTTAACATTTTTTTATTGTTATTCAAAACCGATCCATAGATTTGTGCATAAGCAAAAAAAAAATTGAAATTTCATATTATGCGTTAAAAAAAAAGTATATTTTATCACCAGTGTATTTTATTTGTAAATATTTTAAATTACAGATGATATTAAATTTCAATATATGTGCTAAAGTGGTGGCCTTTAGGTCACGACGGCAAAGAACCCAGGGGGGGGGGGTTGTGATTGACCGTCGCGGGGTATGTGAGCGAAGTGAGCAGGGGCAGAGCCCCTTAGCTTGTGTATGTATATACATGAAAGTTTTGAATTGTCATATCATAACGCGAGAGGGCGGAAAATTGTTGCATAATTTATACACGAGCTACTCGATCGATTGATAGGACCATCAGACGACATTCGGACGATAAGCCGTTTAAGGCCGTCGTAACTTTAAATCCGTTATTACGATATTATATGGTCACATCTGAAGTCGCTGGTTTATATACTTATTTATAGGAACGGGGACCCACTTCTACGGCGACAGTATATAATATTGCGGTATTTAAAATATACACCACTCCGAGAGTGCCGCCGCGAATCCGTAGGCTCTAATGGGTGTATATAAACGGGCGGCAATATTTTATACTCGCGGCGAGCGTATATTATTATTTTTTACGACTACTGTAAATACAAATAAGAAATATCCACCTACCATTTATCGTCGTCGTACGGTTTATGTAGGCCAACATACTCGTGGGCATTAAACAAGTATCGTTTGTACCGAGTAGCAGCACCATATATAAATTCGGTAAGAACCAAACACAATATTATTAGGACTTTTCTACCGCGGCCGCGGTTTAAACCGCACGAGCACGAAGCACGTCAATCGGCTATAGCATTTCAACGCGTACGTATTATATATATTATTTATGACTACAAACAATATATGATTATCGACATCTCGGGCTTTCATTGAATAATATACCTAGCTATAGACTCTATAGTATAGAGGTATGTATAATATGTATAATATTGTAAAACAATATGTCGGAAAATACATGCACTCGACCCGCGAAGGTAGTTTTTATTTATTGCACTCCCCTCCGATTCATATATATTGTCGAAAAGTTTTTCCGGTCGGTTAACTCGCTGCTCGCCGTCGCCGTCGAGTTATTCCGACTGCAGTGCGTTCTTCGAAAGTTTCGAACGCGACTTTTCCGCCGCCGCCGCGTCGGGGAAAGTACTTTTACCGGCTGTGCGGCTGCTGGTCGGTCTCCTGCAGCCATATAAAGTTATGGACGACGATCTCGTACGATAAGACGGAGTGCGAGAAAACGAGATCTTTTGTGTTTTTATTCGATTTTTGATTTCGAGCCTTATCTATTTTGTTTTCACATAATGCACGGCTGCGTTGTGCACGTCTGATTATCGTGCGGGTCGTCAAATGCGCTCCTGACCCGACTTCGGGGACTAGCGATTCGAGAATTGCCCATCCTGTTCGAGTAAAAAGCATTAATGTATAGGCAGGCAGGTAGGCAGGTACTGCGAGTTCTTTGACGGAGATAATATTCAAAGACCATAATATTATATAATCAATTAAAAAAAGGTCCGAAAACAATTTATATTAATTAATCGTATATTTCAATGAACGGGGTAAGTTTATTAAATGTATCTCGTTAGTACCTACATTATAATCTAAATATTATTATATCGCCCACTTATATTATGTTTTAGGAGTGGGACTCATTAATAACCTCATGAGATTAATACAACTACTACACAACAATATAACCTACAATAAAGTGGTTACAATAATGTTAATCCGCTCTTTATAGGTCCTTTAGGTCTCTAGAATATTTTATTATACGAAATTAATAAAACCAATTAGGTCTAATAATTAAACATTTGTATTTAGTTATACCTATATATATATATATTTTAACGATGTCTGTATGTAACATAATATGTATTAGGTAACTATTAATTTTATTCAAACAGGTAAATATTAATAATCCTTATTTTCCGAATACTTTATGCAAATAACGCATATTATATCAGATAATATATGAAGCACACTTTCCTAGTTTAAAGCTGAAAATCCTGGACTAATAACTTAAATCTAATTTAAATAATATGTTATAACAACCAACCCTGTTTTTATTAACACAATATCATTCACATTTTATCTCTCAAAAACGTATTTGAAAACTTGAAAATCGAAATAATATTGAGATTTATATAATATTTAGTCATCATACGAATTACAATTAATAATTATTTCAGATAATTATGTTAGTATGTATATTATTACACATATAATTAAATTTCCAAGGTAACTATAAAACAATAAAATACTTTTTCATACTCGGTCCTCAAAGATGTTGTTAAATAATTTATAATTGTGTTGGACGTTTTACAGTCGTACAATATGTTATGAATATTGTATGTATATGCTGTAAGAGAAAAAAATAACTATTTATTAATAATTAATTTTGATACATTAAGAAAATTTGAACCATTAACATTACAAAGAAAATATTATCATGTCTGTATAATAGGTTGTGTGCACACTGTGTGTGCGTTTTATTTTCTCGGAAAATAAATACAAATAAAAGTACACAATATAAATTCATGTAATATGTATACATAGTGCATATAGTGTCGTTTTGTATTTTATTTTGTGCAAATACTGTAACAATATTATTATCGTGATTCAAATCCTGTATGTTATAATAT
Organism: Neotoxoptera formosana; assembly: GCA_022818045.1. NCBI lineage: Eukaryota > Metazoa > Arthropoda > Insecta > Hemiptera > Aphididae > Neotoxoptera > Neotoxoptera formosana. The sequence goes on along the minus strand of CM040631.1, from coordinate 74,148,179 downwards.
TATAATCGATATAATCGTCTAAATGACTTATCTCAGTTGCTTGGCGAACATTACATTTTTTTCAAAGGCTAGTCTGATATTCCATCCACCTACTCAAAATCCGATAAAACATTTACCGTCTTATTTTTAACTACCTGTCGTTATAAATACTAAAACACTAGTCAATAATAAATTATTACCCATTGGCCATTATCTACCCACCACCCACCCAATATACCCCTTGAAAAACGCATAGGCGGTCGCCTCTCGATTACATATTTAACCACGCCACTGTCTCAGTGTTAATGTTTTATTTATCATATTTTTACATTATAAAATGAATGATTTATAAAACTAAAATCTGAATAAATAATATTTCGTAAGTTTATAATAAATTAATGACTAAAATAGAAGGTCGATATTAACTATCAAGACGTATAACATAACCCGTTACTCACTGCAAGTTACGAGCTAACTCGAAAACTATATCGTAGTTATAATTACGCGGAACTTGTTGGATACAGAGAAAACCAATTTTGATAAGACTGTTTAAATATTAATTGCAACCATTGTCGGTGTATGAATTCTCATTATTTGCTTGTATTTGAAATACAAGCTTTCTGAAATATTAAAAACGAGTAATTAAAACAAATGAACTCATTGCATAATACGTTTTTAGAAAAAATCCACACCATGTACGTTTTATTAAACTGATTACTTAATTTATTATTTATTTGATTTGTCTACGAAACTTCTGATAACGAATTATTTGTAAGACAGTTTTTTTAAAATATTTGTACGATAGATAATCAATAGTTATGAAATTGGGTGTTAAAAATTTGAAAAGAGAGTGATAATTATAAAATAACCAACCGATAATTGGCATTTGACATCGATACAAGTATACAAATAATTAAGTATATTATAGTATATTATAATATCACCAAATGTGATTAGGTACAGTGATAAAATTAATAAATTGAAAATTATATTGCAAAATTGACGAATAAATCAAAAGAAATTGTCATAACTTTAAACAATGTTTAGGGTATTATATCATACAGAATATAAATGCATTCATAATTATTTATTTCATATCAGAGCCTAAACCCTTTCAAGTAAGTGAGTGTGTTAAATGTTTCTTATAATATAAATTATACTTCAGAGTGTAATATTTTGATTTCTCGAAACGATTTTTCGTTTTGTCGATTCTAGGAGTTGTATTTACTGAATAATTATTGTTAATTAATAATCATTATTATGGCTGTCTTTAAAATGTGCATGTCCGTGTTCATGTGCACTTTTATATAACGATATTATTGTCAAGTACGCCTACTGAGGTTTTAGATTGTTATTATACAATGTAATGTCACTGGGCATCTAGTTAGTGACGTGCGATCACCTTGTCCGGAATTTGCTCGAACATAATATTTACCTTGATCTCGGTTTTCGATTCTTGGCATAATAATAATATTAATAATAATACATTCTCCAGTGAGCCTAATAATATGATCATCGACAGATTTGATACGATCCAAAATGTGATTAAGACGGGTGGTTGGCCTATCAATTTATACAATATAGTGTGTTATTTCAGGCAAAAATGTATTTTTCAATACAGCGTCCCACATTTTTTACTTTCTTATATTACAATAATTAATATTGGCTTTATTAAGTGCATCTAAATTTAGAAATAACGATATTATTGTATTCGGTACACACGAGCTGGCGACATACGTTCGATCTGATATATTAAATATTATTTTTCACAATGACCGTTGACATAAATGGTCGACTTTTACAAAATATTATACTACTTTTTTTTATTTTTTTATAAGATGTTCCTAGCCTAGGCTATCTACATTTACGTGGATAAATTATGTACAGATTTTGACTATTTTAACACGATAAAATAACATTAATGGTGTGTTTGTACAATAAGAAAATAATAATAGTAACTATACTACCACGCTTTTAACTTTTGCGGTCTACTTACTGGCATAATATTTACCCAATAATTTTGCCTCCCGATTTAAATCTACTGTACCCAATATTACCAATAACATTTGGTTCAATAATGTATTGCTACCTAGATCCTATATTATTCAATTTAATCGTTTACGTATAGGGCATAACCCTCACACGCCTATAAGCTAAATTTAAATGATTCCCCTTTTTGCACTCTACATAATATGGCAGAACATAATATTTGCGATCTGTCCCATATTCTTTTCGACTGTCCCTCGCTTTCCATCAAGCGTCAGAACCTAGTTACTTCACTTAATTCCATGAATATTCCTTTCAATCTTCACTCCATTTGAAACTCTAACTCTGAACAGGTTATTATTATTATTATTTCTTTGGTCCAGGAGGCTGGCTTTACTATCTGAGTCTTTTGTTATATACTTTTTATATTTCTAGCTATATATTACCTAATATTACTTATTATCTTATTGTCTGTGTTTGTTTTTTTTTTGTTTTTCTTATTTTTTTTTTACATTTATTGACTGTTAATACTCTAACGCATTGTAATAGTTGAGCTAGATTTAAAATAAAAAGCTAATAAAAATAAAAATAAAAAAATACTACTACGCATATAGTGAGCCCAACTTAACCTATTCGGGTTTTTTTCGTTCGGAATAATTATTGTGCTTTCAATCACAATTATTTTTGAAATAATGGACTATAAATTAGACTAAACTAATCAATACAGATTAGTGTGAAAACGCCGACACCATAAATCTATTTCCCAGCAATATAATAGCGAATATGCCGCGACCTAGGACCACAAATCGTAAAGGGATCGTGTTGATGAAAGGTGGTCGTTTCACCCAACTGAATTATTTGCTCCTCTATTCACGGAGCTCGGATTCGATTGTTCGTGAGACGATTCTTCAACATTTAAGTTAGCACGACCATCGAGGAGAGAGGCATTGTTATTAATCTTTCATTGAACCTCCACTTATATTTTAAATAAAATAAATGTGTTTAATAATTTAACGCAAGCCGTATGATGGGTAGTTCATCTCACTTTGATTTTCGTCAGGATGACCAGGGATAGCATGTTTTAATATATTCTAATACATTGAATACAATTTTTCAGCTTTCATTTTAAGTTCCGAACGACGACTGACTAATAGTAATAACGGTAGTCGGTTTATTGCACATAATTCTTAAAATTACGTAATCGTAAAACAAACGATCATCTTCTATCGGTAGTTACGAGACGGGTTCAAGATACACTTGACCTATATATTGTTAAAATATAATTGTACAGAAAATTTTCAATTCAGATAAATAAAAATGATTTTAAAGTGTGTATACTTCTATAGTAATTGCAATTAGTTTCAAATCGTAATCAAACTTTCTATCGTCATACGGTTTCAATAGGTACTGCAAATATGTTCAAGAAAGATGTATGTATACTTACAATATGCTTACACATTTTTTTAGATAAGATATTTATTTTGATAATACCATTTAAGTTTTTATTTCTTAATAGTATTCGCCGATTCTGTGTATTGCAGGATATACAGCATAATATAGCATGACTTAAATTGTCTCGACAAATCAAATTTAGAAATTATGAACTTCAATAATCGAAAGAAATGTTGTGGTCGAACTCACGATTTCGAATCAATACGCTTGTAACAATTTCAAATCAAAATATATTAATAAACTTCCTTTTATAACTCGCAAGACTTTCATGCTGAATTGAATCACTTGAAATTGCAAACAGATCCTAGAGCAGACTTGAAATATAGTTTATTATATCGTGACTTTTAATTTCCGACATTTTAAAAATAATTTAATATACTATTCAACAAAATGACAAAACATGATTTTATCATAAATTTTACTTATTAATAGTCTTGTGACATCGTGTTTATCTAAACTATTAATATTGTATATTATAGAGTTTTCATGTCGTTTCTTTATTTAATTTTTCAATCATATATAATAGTAATTCATAATATAATATTATCGTTAAAACAGAGCCACGCTGGTTTCACATTCTTTACGGGGGACAGACGAGAACGGCGAATAATAATTGTTTGATTATTGATATTGTATTCTTTAAGAAATAGAATATCGACGACATTACGGTAAAGTAAGTTTTTCATTTCACGCCGCATGTACAAAATGCTATCTGAATACACGACGGACAGAGGAATTTTTCGGAATCTTTCATGTATACGAGGAGTGGTCTTCGGGTAGACTTTACCGGTTTCCCTGGTGGTGAATTACAAGGGTCATACCCGTTGAATATTTTCGATCAAACGAAAATTGCACTTACCGCATTCGAAACGTTTTTTTTTTTTTCGTTACTTAATCGTCGAAAAAAAAGGTCGAAACAGCGGACGACCATCATGGTTGTTATGGTTTAGTGCGAAACTCCGGCACACTCGGTGAAGCCATTCCGTTTATATACCTGGGTAGGTGGTTACCATAATATTGTATTGGCAGCACAATTCTGTACGGGCTTATGCATTATACATATATAACCTATAATACGTATGTGTACATATAACCTATACGAACATAAAATCAAAAATACGATAACTGTTTTCCAACGCTCAGAGTACCTATATCACGAATACAACGCGGTCTTATAATATTTTAATCTAATAGTAAAAATTATAAATAATTAACGCTTAGAACGTTGAAAAATATTTACAACGCGATCTTTAGCCGCTATAATATCATTACCTAAACCGCAAAGCGTGGAACGAGACGCAATAAAATATGTTTTTCTTTCCGTATTCCCTCCCGATCTCGAGATAACCTACCATTTATAGTATTATTATTTTCAATCGTTCTGGTACAAATCACATCGACCGCTACCTATTCGTGTAATAATTATTATGTTAATAAAAGAAAACGCTTCACTTGTTGTAGTAATACGTCCGACGAAATAATAATATTGTTATTATGACTCCGCCATTGTAATGCGTGTGCACAATCGATTTATCGAAAACAAAACTGCAGTATGACCTCTACCAAAGTCGATTACAAAGTGTAAAAGCACGAGAAAGACGAGATGCGATGTTGCAGTAGTTGTTCTCTCGAAAAACAATGATCAAACACAAAAGAGTTTCTCGTCGTTGAGTCTGCAGGCAGCCGCCCGCATCAATGTTATGTACCATTATAATAATAATAATAATAATACAGTCACGAATTAACAATAATATTATTATTATTATTCAACCCGAGCGAAATGAATTCATAATGATTGAGAAAAATCGTCTCGAAAGTCTCGAGTCGTAACAACATTTATCGGAATCATAATTCGATATCATAACGACAAGACATAATATTTTTGAATATACCTATTAGTACAGCGATACCCAAAGTGTGTTTCGCGGAACCCAAGGGTTCCATGGGACAATCTCAAGGGTTCCACCAGATGTATGTGAATATTGAAAAAATTATTTTCTATATTAAACTTGGAAAAAAAAAATTCACGAAAATTTGGAATTGAGTTAGAGTTAGTGACATTGGGGTTCCACAAGACACAAACTATTTCTGAAGGGTGCCGTGGTCATAAAAGGTTGGGACCCGCTGCCTCAGTACAATATGATGTGCACGATAATAATATGATAGTGCACGAGAAAATATTATTTTGCCGTAAACAGTTTTTCGACTCGTTACGTTTGAACGGAAAATTGGTTTCACTCGATTTCGCGGTACATACCGCTAAAATATTACGTCCCTCCGACCGTGTAAGTATTATTATAATATTATGTGGATATATAGCTCGCGAATAAACACGGTGCAAAGAGACGACGTTAAGCCACGAGACGCGTATTATATTTAAAACGTAATAATTACAATCTTTAAGCTATTTAGACGTCTTGTTTATACAGGAACGTTGCGTGATTATTATGCATCGTTAAAAATGTTGTATCCGTGGTCTTGCCGTGTAATCCGCACAGGAAGTAATAAAGATTTTAAGGGGATCGTTTCCGCGCGCTGATTTAAAACGAACGCGTTCTCGTCATGCGATATTTGAAGTAAAAGGCTGGTAAATATTATAATTATTACTCGCAGTCGCGATAATAACAACGGAAGGCGTAGAGACTGTGCCGCGTGATCGGGGAGATCCTTCCTCCTCCCCCGAAAAAAAAAAAAAACAGGTAAATGTATCGCTGTACAGTGATTTATTACCTATTTTATTATACGCATATTGTTAAAACTTTTAATGTTTGATACAGCGACGAAAATTAGCATCAGTACGTCATTGAATTTTTCGATTATAAGTATAGGTACCTCAGTATAAGTTTAGATTTATATTTGATGTATTATCAAACAACGAAAAGAACGATGTAATACTATTTTTTTTCAAGTATCGTGTTTCATATGATGTAATACTGTTTAGCCGATCAATCTATTTTATTATTTAGTAAATATTTATTGTCACACAAACTGACAACTCGGATTTCTAATAGCACAACTATTATAATCAAGATTTTTTTTTTTTATCTGTAACTAGTGACAACCCTGTACAAAAACTGAAAAATATTCAATTTTCGTGATCCGAAACAAAATTCATGTCGAGCCACCACATAGCAACCTATATCGGTCGAAACACGAAGACACAGACCCTCCCCAAGTCTCAACGAATCTATTGATGTAACGGTCCAGCAGTTTGGCGTCTATATAGAGCACGAACAGACATTATATTATATTAGATTAAATCTGGTTAGATTCAAGAACGTCACGAAGACGTTGAAATAATAATATGTATGGTCCTGATTTGAATTTAATATATTATAATGTTTTGATTGCTTGTATTGTTGTTTATTTATGTTTCGACTAAATAATTAAACGCGATTCAGCGTGCCTTCGAAATGCCGACTTTTTCAAACGGTTTATTTGGAACGGCCTCGCACGGAAACCAGAACGGCTCGAAGCACGTGCCGCACGCTGAGCTCTTGGGAAGTATATAAACCATCGTGTGTGTGTGTGTGTGTGTGTGTGAAATAAATCATATTTATTATAATATATATTAAGCCAGATAGGTATATGATAATAAAATATGGTAAGTAACGGGTCGACGACGACGGAGACGCTGCACAGTAATACGTGTGCGGGCGGTGCTAATAAACTGCTGCAAACGTCGAGGACGACTGTTCCTGCCTCCGTGCTGCACGTGCGGCAGTCGCAGGTGGGTTAGACCCACACCTACGCAACGTACGAAGGGCGTGGGTGCGGATGTGGGCGAGTAGGGTGGGATATATTATTATAACTCTCGATCGGGATTCGAGTATTGGAATTTATGGGCCGACAGCGCGCGCCCGTTTTGGGCCGTACGTGAGAACGGGTGTTTTTTTTTTTGAGACTGCGACGTCGAGAGTAAATAATAATAATAATAATAATAATAATAATAATCTACTAGACTGCAGACCGCGTAGGCTCGAGACGCGTGTGCGCACCACACCCCGATGTAGTTGTACACGTTCCAAAAACATTTTTTTTCCCCGCCGCCCTCGTCCTTTTGTTTATACGCTGTTCCGGTTGATTTCGCGTCGTTACTGCGCGGAAGTTTAACAACGTCGCAGCCCATACGGAAACACACACACGCACACACGCGCACACTGATAAAGGCTGTCGAGAATGTTTGCGCGTAATTTACCGCGAAACATCGAGCACAGCACTAGCGGGAATACAGATATTCTATACTGTTGACGACGCGCGACAACTACTCGGAAGTTTTCCACTTTTTATCGGTTTCGGTGGAATTCCTCGGAGATTGTTTCGATAAATCCCCGAAAAACCAACTACTTTGCGTATAATATATGGTGAGAAAAAAAAAAACATTGTGTCGAGTTACACCAAAATAAGTGTATTTTTTGGTGAAGGATAGCGCGGACTTGCCGGGCCGACTGTTGCAGTACACATCATTGGCGTGTCAAACGGTTTATTGTTTTAATTATTGATTACCTACACAGAATGTGTGGTCGAAAAACGCAACAAATGCCGAGACCTAATAATTTCGAGAAAATATCAATCGCTCTTTTCATCGGGTACTCGAAAACGAGCAAAGCACGGCGAGAGTACGTATACGTGAACATCGTAAACAATCTACAGAGAAACGCACTAAACACCATCGTAACGTGTGTTGAATTAATTTCACGGATTAGTACTAAAATTCTACATCGATTTTCGTAGACCCTGTGATTATACTTTTTTCGATAATCCCTGCAGTAAACAACCACTGCACAAAGATTCTCCGAACGTAATAAATAAAAAAAATTAATCCCACTTTAGTACATATTATCTAAAAGGAATTTATGTGGCATGGGTCGAAAATTAAAACGGAAAAACAGTTGTCCCGAATAGAAAATAGTAGAAAACCATTATATTTTTACGTCTCGCACAAAAATCTCGTAATGTGATTTGATTTTTTCAGGACGAAATGTTTTTATTTTACCACATTACAACTACCAAGTGTATGACAATAACCACGAAACGGATTGAAAAAATATATATACACAGTCGACAAAAGTTCAGTATACATCAAATCTTAAAGACGCAATAACGCAACATTTTAAAAACAGTTAATAATTAAATAATATTGACAGCTCTAATATTATTGTAGTGAAACGGTTACAAACAATACATAACGTAATAAACGTGTGTTATACTTGTAATAGACTTTATTTTAAACACTTAAATCAAAATATGATTTTTGGATTTTTATATAATTATTATACTTTAAGAACATTTTTTTTAAATTCTTCAACTGTTTTGTAATATTCTAAATATTGTGTCTTGTGGTGCAACAAATTTCTTTTTTTCAAACGAGAACCCGTTTTTTACTGTAAATTATTCAGTGGATAATTTTGTTGAAAATAATATTTTTAAATCACCTATCCTTATAACACAAACTTAACGCAAAAACTACTCGTACGAGTTTTGATTCTGATACGTCGACATTTTCAGAAAAATTATCCACTAAATAATTTACTGTTGAAAAGTGGGTTCTCATATACAAAACAAAAGTTTGTATCCCCAAAGGACACTTCTTAAGTAGTACGAAAAGTCTCAAGAATTTTATAATATAATCTTAAAGTATATTATTTAAAAATTCCAAAATCAGATAGGTATTGAATAACTGCATTGTTAAGGAAGTAAAAGGGTCTGAGTATGCTCGGTAAATCATCTTGTACACAGGTCACAGGACTACAGGAGTAGATAGTTTACATACTAATTTTCTAATTTGTTATAATGTCAGTTTGTGTAATAAGTATAAAATTACTAGTTTTAAATTATGCAGGTTTATAAGACGATATAACTTTCAACATTCTTTTTAAATATTGCTACCAATATAAAATAATATTTCTTACCTACCAAAAAAAGTTTTTATTTTATTTCAAATATAATATATTATTTAAAAATCACATGTTTTAAAATAATAATTCCTAGAAGGGAGCATTAAAAAATATGAGAATTTATTATTTGTCCATAAATAATATTGCTTTACTGTCATAATATTTGATCAATATCACTTATTATTATAAATTATAAATACGGTATATCTATGATAGTTCTGTCTAACATTAAGTTGTATAATATTTATCAGGTGGCGTGTTAAATATAAAATATATGCTTATTAGTACAAATGGTCGAAATCGATTGAATCATTTATCATCGTAAAAAAAAACTTGTCTTTTTTAATGTACTTCTTCAAATGATGTGTTATATAAACCGTTTTATTATAATTTTTTTTTTAACGTTTTTGTTTAGAGTTACAAGAACATCGATCAAGAAAAAAGATAAGATTTTGCTTTCGAATAGTTTATTTAGCTTAAAGTGTAAATGCAGGAGTTACAGCTCGTTCAAAAGTAAAATTAATTTGAGTGTTTAAAAACGTATTTTATAAATTGTGAATCTTTCATCCACGGACGATGAATTAATAAACAGAACTTTTAACCAGGCACTGTTTTTTTTTCAAATTTTTAATTTTTCAATGGTTTTAAACTTTTAACCGATTGAAGTTTTTAATAAATTAATGATTTTACTAGTGCCGTTTATAATTAAAATATTTTTTTAAAAAAACGCAGTAAGGAACTCAGTAGTAACACATCAGTTATTTCTGCATTAGATTGTGTTCTTTAAATAGTTTGATTACTTATGATAAATGCTCAGAATTCGTTTTGCTATATAGTCAGAGTGGACAGATAAAGGCTGCAAATGTTCCTTTTAATTGTGCGTATCAACCAATATTTTGTTCGTGTTCGTTCGGGTGTTATTTTGTCGTTACGATTTTAACGAATATTAAGGGTACGGTTAAATCTCCATCGGCTTGGAATGGTCTGGACAAAAAAAAATAATTACACATCCTTTTCATTTCAGTGATGTAAAAAAAAAAACAACAACAAAAAACATGATTCAAAGCTGAAAGCAATCTGTAAAAATATTATGTCGTCGAGTTTTTTTAATCAAACGTTAGAGAGATCATTTGGAACAACAGATAGATGAGGGAGTTAAATAAGACGGACACTTTTGAGCACAGAAAGAAAACCGTTAATAAATGCGCGGATAGTGTAAGGCAGTGGTTAAACAAAGCGATGCAGTGAGAAAAAAACAAAATATAATGCAATAATATGACTCTTGGTATTTGACGATACTTTTATTTGTTTTTCTAAGAAATGATTTCACTTTAAGTACAAACATTTAACTACTCGATTTTAATTTTTGACGGCCGTTAATGTCGTCATCAAACCACAACCAAATTCGAATTATTATTATACTGTACTCTGAGCTAAAAACAATAACTGAGTATTGTCGAATTCAATATAAAACTTTACGACGAATAAAACGCATATAATATACCGTTAAATTCCAAAATTATTTTTTAATGCTTTTAGTTATAAAAAGTAAAAAAATTATTAATACTCGTGTTTGTCTCCATCGTCAGATAACACATTTTTACGGTCGTAGAACTATAATTAAATACCTCCACGTATTAGGCACCTAATTATATTATTATAATATGATATAGCCATATGGGTAGTAAGGTACTCTAATAAATTACTTTTTATTTCGTGTAATAATTATTATATCATATTAGTATAATATACCGTTATGAATATAATTTTTTTTAAGGGAGGTTACAAATAATTAACTGAACTCTATTATCTTATGTCCGAAAACACGTTTAATTATGATGATCACAAACAATTTTCAAGTATGTTTGTTTTTAGGGTTCCCCTAGGAATAGTTTTATAAAATTAAGTTTTTGGGATATTAATGATTTGTAACGACATTAAAAATTGATATTATATCCTTTATTATTATATGTTATGCGTATTCTATTCTAGCTGTACCTTATACAATTACTTTAACTTACTTTATACATGAAAATATTATTTTCTTGTCTCAAGAGGCCAATTAGGTAAAATATAGTATGATATTTTCTTGGCTTATTGCCGAATTTATTTAGATTAATGTAAACACAGTTCACATATTTCAAGTGTTGACATTGAGTTTCTCAACGGTAGCTGGCAGGTATAGTGATTACAATTTATGACATTTCAAACTTTTCCAAATAAATATCAACAAATCTGTGGACTATTTTATCATCTAACATGACTAAATAAATACTAATATGAATTAATATGATATATTATTATAATAAACACGAATAGTGAATAGAGTGTATATACTCGTATGTGTACTCACTAGTGATGTAAATTTGCATACATTTATATTGTTGAGAAATTTTAAAAATATATCTAATATAAAAATTCAATTTTGTTTTAAATACAACATGAATTTTTTGGTATTGAACATTGGTATAGCAACAATTTAAAATATTTTTTTATTAGTTTGACTCGATTAATTTATATATTCCGTATTGTAATTATGAAAATTTTCCATATTAGAAATAAATTGTATTTCTGAATAGAAATTGTTCATTTACATCACTAGAATAGTCGCAAATATATTAAAATCCGTATTAAAAGTTGAATTTTGAAATATTTTGTTATTGCGCCTAGTTAGCGATCGTATGACGAAATAAAGTATTAACCAAAATATAGTAGTAAGACTACGCATGCAAAATACAAACTAGTTAGTCGAAATCGATATACCTACCTAGCTACCAAAACGGTTATTATATTTAAAAAAAAAGTCCTTCTTGAGCACATTCACCTTTTATAACAGTGTGTCCGTGCTTCATAATAATTATAGTGGGTATATAATAATAAAATATTATTGATTGAGCCAATAAAATTTTGTCGTAACGTTCGATATATCAATGACACGCGGACTTTGTATCTGCATGGCAGACACTATACGCACTACGTACACGTACCACAGTAAACAGGACTTACACGCTATACGTTCACCGCTTCGGAACAGCGTACCTCGCCGTACTAATTAATCATATTTAACAGCGGTAGACGTTTTTGTTTCGTTCGGTCTTGTCAGTGGTACCTCTATATACGACGAGCACAGCGTACATTGTAGGTATACCCATATATTATTACCTATACACATCACAATAAATTTCGATTTCGCGTAGAATTTTGGACGTAGTTCAAATTTACAAGGACGTCGCAAGACGAAAATATCATAATATATACGCACGACGTATGTGTTCGATCCTCGTGTGCTCTAATAGTAGGTATAACCCAACTATATATAACCTCCCCGCGGTATATTATAGTATTATTTATTTACTATTATCGATCCGCGTTCGTGTTTTCCTCTCTCTCTGTCTCTCTCTCTCTCGAGTAGGCGCACCTATACTTACTGCAGCTATTCAAAGTAAATACTATTATATTGCAAAGCTCTGATTTTCACGTCATTTGTGTATGTGTAACCGAAACTATATCCTATTTCAAAAATGGCGAAACACACAGGTGTCTCTCAAATGAACCGTGCAAATTACACAAATAAGCACTCTGAAACCTATACGGCAGCCGCAGCCGCCATAATAGTGCTCGTCAAATCCGAAATCCAATATAACCATATTATACTACCTAAACGCTATATCATATTGCTCGCTAACCGTATTTTCTGAATACGATCAGACTATATGTATATCGTACATCCTTTTGCTCTTGTTTCCACTATATCAAGTACTTTTTTTCGCCGTCCCATTCGAGTGTTTCGAGAAAATCTGTTTATAAATTATATTACACAAACACCTTTTTTTCCGCCCATATATTCACCTACTGGTGAATGTACTTTTTTTGATGTACCTATACCAGTTCTCTTGGCACGTGATTTTAATTTTCCATTCGAACAGAATATACGAGGTACTTCACTCTTTGAAATTTTCAATTATTGATTATTCTACGAACGATTTAAAAAATTGATAAATAAAACGAAGACTGGCTGAACAAATTAAGTATATACCTATATGTGCAATAGGGCCCCTAAAGCTCCTCTTCCGTTAAATTGAAAACATTCAACATATTATTATCATTTACGATATAATGTTGAATTACCTACAATAACCATTACAATATTTATATTACACATGTTTTATTTAAAAATATACATTAAATCGTACTCGGTACGGAATTCGATGTCTTGATCAACGTCCAAATCCTCTCACATTCACTCGTTTGCTATAAATGAGCTCTGTCACCACTGATACGCCCCGTTTATCAGTGATAGACAACAATCATTTAATAGTCATTGTGATATTATTATAATACCGCGCAATGAACTGTTCTTGTCGCTGCAGTTTTCGGTGCACAATAAAGATTCACCAAACTGTTTCATATTATGGACTAGCACAGGTGTAATGCACCCCCAACAGCTATAGAATTTGATGGTTTGTAGACCACCAATCGTACGATGGGTTACGTTCGTATTATGTATATTAATATCTGATTTGGACAGTGACTTTTCCGACTGCTCGTTACCGGCCAGAGAGAAGAATATTCACTGTTTGCCTGTACTGTAAAAGTCGCTTGTCAACCGACATCGAAAGTTAAACTCTTGGTGCGGGCGTGACAAAAAAACATACCTTTGCACCTATTGTTTTGGTGTTTAAATCGTTTTTTTTTTTTTTTTTAATGAAACCATCACGAGCTTATTAACTTGTACACGTGCGGCGAAACAGTATTAACTTCGACAAATTCAATTTAATATAATAAACTTTCACGAAAAATATAAAAATACACACATTACAAAACTTAAAACTAAAGTATTATTTTGAAAACAATAACGAAAAATCTATAATGCTGTTAACAAATGCAATTTTTATAACTTCAAATCGGTATTTTGCGGTCGGAAGGTCGTATTTTAAACTTAATCCTGTACATCATATTCGTTTTCTTCAAACTATAAAGTAATAATTTACGGTGGATCAGTTGGTACTGAAGAACTGTCATATAAAAGATCACATCCATCAAACGATACTCCTCTTATTGCCATTAACCTTATCCATCCATTACGGTTGATGATTTTTTTTTTTACTAGCCCTTATATTATAGTTATTTGGAACTCGGTTTTCGTTTAACAGCACTGATATCACCGAGAGTATCGATTTGAAATTAATTCTAATCACTTTTCAAACATTTTTGCCAGACTGTATTTAGTATGCATACCTATATATTTGTATTTTAGATATTGATCGGAGCGATAAATGTTTTGGTTTGACAATTTGACGTTTGTACGTTTTTTTTTTTTCACTATTGTGTTTGAAGACACTTTTTAGTTTTCGTGGTAAAAAAATGTGTTTATTTTCAACTTTAAGGGTGCGGCGTCTGGGTTAAGAAATAACATCTAGTTGGTGATTTGATTAGTCAGAGGTAAAAAAATGCAATGTACTTTTCTTAATAATTGAGAAACATTAAAATAAAAGTTTTTTTTTTTTATAAAAAAATGTAATACTTTGTTATTCCTATTTTATTGAAACAGTTTATTCACCATTACAAATATACAAATCTTGTCGTTAAATTGTTATTACTAATCACACCAACACAAAACTAATGGATATAATAATTTTATAGGTAACAACAGTTGTACAGTTATAAAGGTATATACAATTTATATGGTGACTAGAAAATTGCAAATACTTTTAAACATTTAGTGATGATTCAAAGTCTACACGACTTTAAATTTTTGAATTACAGCAAATACACAAACATTTAAAGTTCTGATAATACTCCCGTTTTGGGTAATTTTTTTTTTTAGTCTCTCCTTATTATTTTTAAAAATGCTTAAAATGTTTTACATATAACCACCTCAGAGTATCAACCACATAAAAATTTTTACCAGGAACATCGCTTGGAGTTGAAGATAAATGCATTTTACTATCTCTAAGGTCGACGTCAGACAAAAAAAAACTTCGGCGCATCATTATAAAACAAAAAAAAAATCATAATAAAAATAGTTATTTATAATTTTTGATGGTTTTTTTTTTGTTTTGTATTATTATGTTGTTGACTTTTTCTATCCATACCATTTTCAGAAATGAATCAGAAAAATTGTAAGTTTCCAAACGTCTGACAAACCAATATACATTATTTTCTGTATCACATTGTACAGCTGTCAAAACGTAGCCGACACTTGAAGACGGTGAAGTCAATTCGATTTTACATTAAACAGTTTACTGTTGAGTCCAGATTCCCAAAGCTTGCAAGCTATAATTGCTATAATAGGCTTAAGAAGCACGATGAAAGTTCATTTTGTAACAAACATAAAATAACATTTCTATTTTATAACAGTATTAAAGGAGAAAAAAATGCCACGTTATATGCACTATGCAGTAATCGAGTTGAACAGTATTGTTAATCATATAATATGAAACATTGTTCAAACGTATCTACCACAGTGGCACTGCTAGCATGACATCAATATGGAATAGAAATTAACGAGTATTGAGTTTAAGATACAATTTAGTTTTTGCCATAATATATAATTAAATTAATTTTGCAGCCGTCGCATAATAATATTATTTTCTATTATTTTTCTGTTCGAGTATTTTTCCGGTAATTCAAAATTGATTTTTTGAATTAATGGTTTGGCAGTGTACGTAATTAGATAAATGTAAATTCACAAAACAAACAAAATTATTCAATCTTATATAAAATTTAATTTTTTTTTTTTTTTTTAACACTTATGTACCTGATTTAATTCCATAACCTTTATTCGTATTTTATTCCATATTAATTTGTTTGTAACTAATGGCCATTGTTGTCGATGTTATTATTTATTTTAGATCAATAAAAAAAAAAAAAAAAAATTAGATAAATGGATATTGATAAAACTAAAAGTTTCCAAATGAAATAACAGTTTAAAAACAGTTTGTTTTGATATTGTATTTCGATTACGGGTGTGTTTAATAATGTTATAAAATATATTATAATAAAAACAATTAAGTGAAAATATTTAGGTCAAGTAAAATTCAATAAATTATTATGTATCAAGAATAATATAATATTTTAATTAAACATAACAAGTAGGTATTCAAATTAATTTTTCCAATTCATTCGGAGTTGTGATTCTTGAATATGGTTATGATGAAAATGTTTTTTTCTATTTCATACCAAACGGATTTGGAATTTCATCTGCAGTGCGCACGATAATAGGGAAAAAAATATGTAAAAGTCATAAACAACCTAAACCTAGTCGTGATAAATCACTTCTCAGTTGATATTTGAATTTTTTCGGAGAACTAATTCAGATAACAAAAATGCTTGATATATGAATTTTTCAAATGATTTTAAAACACTCGGTCTATGCTGAATATTTGATCAAATAAAAAAAAAAACAATCTTATTTACTTAGTTATTAAGTCATGTTTGTATTTAATAATTTATTTAAAAACCAAGTTTACAAAAATGTCGGTAATATTAGGTAGGATGAATATATTTATATGCACACGTATGTTATTATCTTTTGCAACGGATAAACAGTATATTATAATATGAACCTTCTACAGAAAAAAAAGGCTAGGATCTTCTCTCATAAAAAATATAAAATATAGTAACGTATTGACCCTTTTTAAACAAAATAAAATATGTAAATACTTGATGATGTCTGTAGGTATTTCGAAATTATTACTGATAAATATAATTGGTTTACGTTGAATAAATCAATTTTAAACTAAAACTTATTTCGTTTTCAATCGTTTTAAATGGTTTCGAAACGACGAACTCGATATAACTCTTGGCACGTACTATATATATATAGATATATACGATAGTGTACGTCATTATGTACATTAAGTATCGACTTAAACACAGGTACCTGTATATAATAGTATCGTATATTATAAGGTACCTACCCAATAGGGCCCACGTTAATGGATTTATATTATTTATTATTGGAACCTTCTCATTAATCCAGGCATTATATCACTCGAACTCGTTATGAGTTCAGAACATTAAGAGTCTGAGAGGCGTTGCCGATGCGCGTTTACATCTTCGTGGCATGGCATGTCATAGTCATGTCGTGTAATGTATAAATAAGCGAAATATTGTCTATTGTTAAGTAGTGATCATAGTTATCGTGAATTATTATAGTATTTGGTCATGACTAAAATATATATAACAACCATGCCTTTTTGGCTTAATTTGATTTTACGAGTCACGAGTAAAATTAAAACGCAACAATTCGTATTAACAATAACACTAAAACACTGTTCGTGGCTTGAATTCTGAGATGGTAATATTACACGTCATTAAAATAATATATAAATACAAACTAACGAAAAACGCGTTTTCGAACCGTCGAGAGCTTTCATCTTTGTATAATATATCTTTATATTAGTATTCTACCGAACCCCGTCTGGCTGATTCATAAATTATTGTAAACACAATGTTATGGAAAACACTTCCTTTGTGTCAGAAACAAAAAAATGAAAATAACAAACTCGGAACCGTCTTGGGGTACGATAATAGTAATAGTAACAATAGTAGTAATAATAATAATAATAATAATAATTCTATTTTCCTTACCTACTATGGCAGCTTAACCTACGAACTACGAGCGACTCGCGACTGTTATGCGCGTATCTTGGGCCTGGTGATGGGTTTGAGTATAAAAATAAATACCTTTGCCGATAAAGTAAAGGTCTTGTGTAGACTTACCCCTCCGGTTATGCTGTGACCGATTCCCGAGGCGCTCGCCAACTCGACCATTGGACAGCTCGGACGGTGTTCTTCTTCGTGGAATTTCGGCTGGTACGGTTCGAGCATCCGGATTTTGCCCCAACGGTTGAAGAACAATGCGATGGCCGCCACCCACAGTATCATCACGCATATCACGATGAACGCCTCTTCGGTCCGTATTACGATTGGCCCTAGAACACGATCGTTTCCCCCGATTGTCATTATTATAATATTATACGCTCGTTGTCGCGTTTATTCCGATTTGGTTGTACAGAACACTCACAACTTTTTAAAAAAATATGTTATTCCGTCTGTTAATTATTCAAATTTTGAAGTTTAATTGAATATAAAAACACGGATTAGTGGAAAGTAGACCTATCTCCTGAATAAATAATAATAATACAAAATAAAAATAAATAATTAGGTATAGTATTTGAAAAATATGATTAAACCGTCAGTGTCGATAATAACGTTTACCGACAAGTCGCGAGTGACAAAATTGAGATTGCTCGTATCTCAATTGATTAACCGACTAAGTATTTATTTTATCCGCTAGAAACCGGTCGTACAGCGTACAGCAAGAACATTTAAGTAAATATTTTATTTTGACTAGGTGTTGGAGACTAATTCAAGTTGCAGTCGCGTCATCAGAAATAAACATTTAATAAACTATATGCATTTTTGTGAAATCTAAATATCCAATAAGATATTTGGTAAAATGATACCTACCTTTATTCGAGTTATGACTATTGTGACTAGAATTATAGCTTGACTTTTTGACGAGTTTATCTTATTCAATTAAAACTCTATTAAATATTAAAAGACCAATAATTTATTTAAGTAAACATTTCTTGAATATCAATAAAATTAATAAGACACTTAATGTTTAACTCGATGATTAACCTATTGTTTTAAAGAATTTGAAAATAACATTCTCTACAGTTTATAAGAGGACGGATTTTTTTAGAAGTTTGTCACCAGAGTCCAAACTTGAAGCCTTATATTATTTAATTTATATTAGTTTGACTCGAACTATTATTCATATCAATATAATATAATGAATATTATATTTTACTTTATTACACAATAATTATAATGATTGAAAACTAGAGTTAATTTGGTTCATAAAACATTTATCGTACTCGAGTTTTTGACGATATTTTCGTCATTGATATTCAATAATAATTTTAAAAAATTGTATTACATAAACTAATTACCAAACTGTGGAAACCAATGCACAATTTAGGTAACCGTGATAATAATCATCCACAAACGATGGTGTGCGTATATTATTATGAAATAAAAGACAGCACAGAGACTATACTGTTAGACTATACACGTCTACACTGTTCTAGTGCTCTAGATAAATATTATTTCAAACTTATACTATCGTTTCGTAATGTTGTACAATTTAAAACAACAACACAAGTACTAAATTCTTAACCTAGTTGTGTGCGTATAATATTGTAAACACTTGATCTTTGACTTAGGTGTACTTCATACGGTGTGGTTAGATTATACGTCGAGAACTTTGAACAAATGGTGCGCACAGTTTATTTAATGAATTGTCATATTGTGTGTAGGTATAGAGTTTTTTCGTAAATGTAGTTTAAAAGTTTTTCTTTGTTTTTCAGCAGCCGGCGGACGCGATGAATGAAATGATAAATATTTCATACACTATTATAATAGTGTACTGCAGTGTTACAGATATTTATTTTATATTGTGTTGAACGCTGTCAAGTAAGCTATATTGTCTTCGTGTTATGATGTATTTTACCCCAGTGAAACTTACATTCTAGAAATGCACACACGACTGGCATATATCGTTTGTAAAGAGTGCACTGAAACAAAACTTTATCACCGGGCTTAAATATTGACGTAAAGAACTAAATTGTTTTGCGATATTACGTATGCAGACGAAACCAGACAAAAAATAATAATAATTTCATCTGTACGATAAAATATAGAGCGGTTTCTTATTATGTTTGAGCCTTTGGGCGTCCTATAGCGAACTGCGTGGTGGTTATATTTTGTGAGTGTTCAAAATTAATTTAGCACCTCGTTCAACTCAAATTATTCAAATAACCTTTTAAATTATATAATAATTTAAACTGTATGATGAAAATATGCATCATTTGATTTTATAAATTAAACTCAAATTTACGTAAATCCCTAAACCACGGTTTTCCATACTTGTTTATTTGAAATATATTATGTTATGTATTCGTGTATAGTAGAGAATATTGAGGTTTCAGCTATATAATGTTTCGACAGTTATCTTTAGAGACATGCTCACTATAATATAAAATTCATGACATAGAAATCTCTTCGAGTGACTCTCCGGAAATTTTTACATTTTCTGTCAGGTAATTTCCTGCTGACTGTGAATACATAGTACTGATAAGTCTATAGTAAAAAAAAAATTCAAAAGTTAATTTGAAAATATATAACGCGTATGAGGTAAAAGTCACATTTAAAATTTCTTCAGTTCCATATCGATCGTACTAAATGATGATCCGTATTATAATATTTATAATAATACAGTATATTTTTAAATTTAACAAAAATCTCAATTAAGTTCGGAGATTATTTTTTTTTAAATCTAATTAATTGCACCTAGATTGATTTTGTAACATTGTAAAAACATTTAGTATGTTGTCTCGATTTGAAAATAAATAATAATAACACAATTTAAAGTTGTTATTATTATTCGTTTATTTCACAAGTTGAGTATTAAATTATTTTACACGAATCCATAAGTCAATGATTTATTATAATCGAACAATAATGGCGGGAAGCAAATATTTATTAATTCAAAAACGTATACTCAACGCATAAACGTATAGTTAAAATATACTGTACAGACAAATAAAAAATAGTTTATTATTAATTTTCATGATCTGCGACAAAAATGATGTCTCTGACCTGTTAAACCTGACAAATACGAGAGATTGTCAACATTTAAAACAAAACGTTGTTTTAAAATCACTACATTATTAGAATATTAACTATTATCTGTTTCGCGATAGATTAGCTATATATGAACTGTGCCGCACAACCCCGAAACTTTTCGAGACTATTACGAGAGAGAAAACTTTGAGTGCAACCGCTACGATGATCGTCATCTGAGCATGACTACCTATAGCCACCTAGGTAATATTCCTCGAGGGCATCGCCAGGGTACGATAATAATGTGGCAACAAAACGCAGTTTAACACACACACGAATCGATTGCGGAGTATTTGAACGCGTGGCGTGCACTTCACAATATTATTTCCATACCGATCGGACGGGAACGAAAACGGTGTGAAGAGATATAATATGTAAAGGCCAAATGAAAGAGCACTTGAGATAATATATTATTATGTTTGTATAAAAATGAATGAACGAATATTATTCCTTATTTGTATATTATTGGAATATACATTCATCGTCCAAGTATAATATTATAAAAGACGTATTAAAATAATTTGCATCAGGGGCGAACGCAGGGGGGGTTTTGGGGGGTTTATCAGAAATATCAGGAACAAAGCATAAATTATCTGCAGACTCGACTGACCTACAAATGTATTACTTATAAATAATTTTTCGACCCCCCCCCTCCCCGAAATTTTTCCTGCGTTTTCCCCTGATGTGCATGTATCTGCTGCTACAATATAGTGTTACTCGACATTGTATTATTATTGTGCTGGAAAACTAACGTACGTTAAGTATATTTTATTCCTATTCCCCACGTATTACGATTCCGTATCCTCGACAAATTAATAATAATTACGTGTTTATTGTGTACACGAATTATTAAAAACAATTTAGTAGTTCGAGTATACATTTTTTATTATCTGTGACTTAATAATGGCTATAATCTATACGGGGTGATTCATTTAACGTAAAACACTCGTTATGTCGAAAAGTGTTGGTTATTTTCAAATTTTTTTTTTTCGTACGAGGTTTCAATTTGTTAGAAAACAATATTTTTTTATGAATTAATTTTTTCTTTAATTTTTTATCAAAACCACATTTTTCAAATCAATAATTTTTTTCGCACTGTTTATCCTCATAATTTTTTTAAGTTTTTACTTTTTTGAATGACAATATTATACAGTTTTGATTTCATACTCCAAAGCAGATTATTTTTCCGATTATTTCGATACATAAAAATCAAATTTCAAAGGAGTAGTTTCTGAGATATAAGTATTGAAAGTATAGATGAGCGGTGTGGAGCATGGTATGCGAATACCCCACAAAATTTTGGTCCACTACTCCACTTATCTAAGCTTTAAATACTTATAACTCATAAACTTCTAGTCCAAAATTCGATTTTTATATTATTTAGGAATAGTAAAAAAAATATTCTGTTTGGAAATATGAAATCAAAACTGTTTATTGTCATTCAAAAAAGTGAAAACTTAAAATCTTATAAGGATAAACATTTGAAAAAAAAATATTTGTTTGAAAAATGTGGTTTTGCAACGACTTGAAACCATACAAAAATCCAACTCTCCTTGATATAACGAGTGTTTTACGTTTGATCTGAGAATCGCCCTGTACGGATTTAGTCGAGAGATTATGAAAATGTACAACAACATTTTATTTTTGAATTACATAACTATTAGAATTATTATCTGTTTCGTGACAGACGAGCTGTGCTGTGTTGTACAGCACTGAAAACTTTCTCGACAATCGCGACAGATAAATAGGAAAACTTTGAGTTTAATCGTTATGATTAGGAGGCACCTTACGATATATTATATCGGACGAAAACGAGAACCATAACCGCGAAGAAATAAACTCCGAACGAAAGCACTCGATAAAGGTGTATAATATAATATCATAATATAATACATATTATATTATAAACTAGTAAATCCTTTGTGTAAAATTACACAAAATAAACCATTCGTCGGAGTGTATAAAAGGCGTATTAAAATGTGTCTGTACGTCTGCTGCCGGCGTTACTCGACATTAACCGTCGTACATTATGCGAATAGTATTTTGATTCGCATTTACCCCATTGCAATATAACCAGAACGCAACACGATTCTGTTGTATTTATGCAGTTGAAACGTATTAATATTTAACGGTTATGAGACGTGTAATTATATATTATTTCAAACGATTTGATTTCATCGTCATCTCGTAAAATTAAAACACAATATAGGTATGTTAAACAATATTATTCGGCGTCGAGAAAATATTACAATATATCTCTAAAAATGTAAATATTATAATACCGTAGAAAACGCCAAAACTAATTATATTTAACGTCAGACGATCGGTTACCATCTTTGTCTTAATTTAAAATTATTAAATTTAAACGTAATTAATATAATAGGTGAAGGGGGGTTTTTTTTTATGATTGAGATTAATTAAGCTCGCAAGTTTCACAATTTGTTTTGTCGATGTCAATTATTTATAAAGCATTAGATCTCGGATGGTTAGTTTAAATTAAAATGCAGAGAGGATTTTATATGGATTACAGTTTTTAAAAATAATATATATATCATTGTCTTGAGAAGCATCTCTCTATAATAATGCCTCTTTAATATAACTGGAAAGAATCTACATTAATTACTTGGATTATTGCAGAAAATAATACACTAATACGATGAATTGGACGAAATCCAATCATACAGTTAATTGATGTTATCTACAAAAAAACTTTTAATTACAAAATATTCTCTCTCGGCGATTGTTATATTTTAGTCGAATATAATATGTATTAAATTGAAAATCTTTAGAATTTATTTGAAATATTAGCTTTTCACTTCATAAAAACTTTGTTAGGTAACTCAAAAATTAAAATGAAAAACAATTTTTTTAAAAATGTACAAGCCATTGGTTAAATCAGTTGGAAATGCATCATACTATTATTAACACAAATAACTAATATAAGAGTTCAAAATATATCATTATACATGCGTGTTGATTCATTGTGTTTATACAGAATATTATGTACAGAATAATATCCAAGCGATTGGACTTTATAGGAATGCATGTCAATTTTATAATGCGAATTTATTTCCCAACAACGATGTAATTTATATTGTAAAAGTTTTTTTATAGAATAATAATTTCATTGGAATAAATCAAAAGTTCGAAACATAGCAATAAATTTGTTTAGCTTTTATTGATTGGAATCATTTGAATAAAAAAAATAAGTGATCAGCTAACATAAATAATTATCGACATTAGTTTAGAAGGAAAATTTGTTTTCGGTATCTCTGGTAAAGCAGAAACCAAGTTATAAACTACTTAGGCATTTAAACGGTTTAAAGGTTATAAATTATAAACATTTAAATTGTCAAACCGATATTATATTAAATTGATTGCATGTTATATGCAAATAATAATATACATTTTTTTACTTCGTGGTTTCAAATAATATCATAAAATCATAAAACAATAAATGATATTTACATGTTGGCATTATTATTATATACGAATAAATAACATCAAAAGCCAATTTGACCAAACTAAATTGTACTTATTATGATTCAATACTTATGTACGCTTAATATTTAATACGTTGTTTATAATATATTAACAGCTGATATCAGATTTTATTTTTATTTACGGATTATATTTTGATTAAAGTTGTTCGTCTAACTAAAAAAAAAAAAAAATAATAATAATAACAAAAGCTGTACCTACTACAATACTATGGTAGTATAATATTTTAATTGGTGGTCGTTAATAAAGGGAAAAAAATTCAAAAACTAGGGCAATCGAATGGTATTCCGTACGTGGTAAGATTTCTTCGAGGTTTCGATTTAATCGTTGTGCGGCGTAACGACGACGACGTAGTCAATCACAGAGAGAAAAGCATTTTTAAGTTTTCGCCGAAATATAAATATATTAAATTACAGTCAACTCGCGGTATAACGAAAATCTCGGTATAACGAATAAAACAGTCGTTCCCTTGAGAATCTCGTGATATAACGAAAAATTAAATCTATTTTTGTCCCCTCTATATGACGAAGTTTTTTTTAGGCAAAAGTTCTCGCAATGTAACGAATTTTTATAGCTGATGACAAAGAAGAATGTTGTGAAGATCCCCCCGTAAGTTCAAAGGAAGCAAAATCAGGTCTCCGCGCCGTCTTAAATTATTTACAGAGACATGACATCGGCGACAATGTGTTTCGTAACATTTTAAATTTGGAGAACGCTATTGACCGCATAAGCGCAAGTAACAACAAACAAAAAAAAAAAACCGATTTTTTAAAAAAAATAAATATGTCTATACAATAAACCAAAGAAATTAATCGTGTATGTATCTAATAAAATATGTACCTAATAATATCTGGGTAATATGTATGTGTGTAATTATACAAATCTAATAAGACCTAAATTTATTTTCTTTTAAATCTCGTTTAAACGAATTTTGTTGATTTATGCTTTTGATATGACGAATTTCGGTGTAACCAACTTTCGATATACCGAACTTTTTTTTCTCAGTCCCTTGAAATTCGTTACATCGCGAGTTGACTGTATTATGTTTCTCATACCGACCTAATCGGCGTTGCGCTATAATAAATGATAATCCTGGTTTTTGCTGACGGAACTGAAAACAATAGCGATGGAATCTTCTCTCGTATAAAAATCGATAGTTCAATTAAACAAAGTAGTCTTGTCCTCTCATCAGATTATAATAATAATAATAATAATAATAATAATAATATGCTGAATGTTTTCCCATCTCGTTAAATACGCTGCGTCATCGTCGTCGTCGGTACTGTTACGCATCAATAGAGGGCAAAGGGACGTTGCTTATAATAATATAATTATTATTGTATGCAAATGTCTCTACGCTAGAAGCCGTACAATAGCTCAAGTTTCGATTCGATAGGGGAAAAAAACTGCACATAAAAACAAATCAACTATTGACAACCATACGCAGTTATATATTTTGTCGTTTCAAAGTGCAGCACACTATTATACACTATAATTCAGGGGTCGCCAACCAGGTTAGGCTTCACGGGGACTGGTCGATCTTTTTAGGAATATAGGTCGATCGTTATAAAAATTAATTTTTCCATTATCGGTCGATCACGTCATAAATAATCGGATAATGTGGATTGCTAATTGCTATATTGTATTCTAGGAATTTACCATTATCGGTCAATCGTAATAGCCATTTATTCTTTGGAGCTTAGACCTTTTTTTTTGCTCATAAAACAAATCTCTACCTAAATTCTCCTGGATGTCGATCACCTGGGACTAAAAATTTCAAATGTAGCTCACTTGTTTGAAAAGGTTGGCGACCCCTGCACTATATTATAGTGACTACTTGCAACTGAAATTTCGCATCACCATAATATAATATTATAACAATACTGACCAGTATTAACAATATATTATATGTAGACGAATGTACATTTTTAGATTCTGAGTGGAGCGTACAAAATTCTGTTTTACGTTATTTACAATATAAACGTTATACAAATTTTGCGTTTATCGTTAAAAATTACATCCGGATGCGGAATTTAATAAATCCTTGGATTGATTGATAAGACATGTGAAATGAATATTAATTCAACGAAACCATTTTCTGGAGAAAATTGTATCTAGTTTGTACTCTGGGAGTAAAAAGTAATACATTTCTAGTAAGTACTTAATAAAAAAAAAAGTCAAGTAAAAATAGGTGTATTTACGATTAAAAAAGTTTTAGACAAGATCGATTTTGTTTTTTGTGCAATTCAAAAACAAATAACCCTAGATACTTAAAAATTTTAAATAGCAATATAAAATTGTAAATATATCATAGAAAATATACTTAGTATTAGTAGGTGGGCTGACCGTCTTCGTTCAGAATCGTTTTTCATAGGCAATGATTGGTCATGGAATTCAAATCTAACACATATTACAGTGACTTACCCTACGACGAGGTATAATACTCGACACCTATACTGTACAGCAGAGTGATTACCTATACCCCCCCCCCCCATTTAAATAAAAATACAATTTGTCCAACCTTTTTTCACCGTGTGCGCGGCTACGGGTATAAAATATTACGTCTTGAGGTATCAATCAACACCTTAGAGCTTAAGGACGGCGACACTGCGTTCTCAAGAAAACTCAAGAAAAGGGTTCGATCGCAGGCAACTTGAAAACTATAATCACTATAATAGCTGGTACGCGTTGCAGTATTTTAACTACCTATCCAATCCGCAGTGGTTGTAAATTTGTAAAAAAAAAAACAAACAATATTTCTATCGTCTTGTTCGACTCGGGACACTTGAGCACAATTTATATTAGGTACTCACCTCCGGTTCCAGTGGGTATCATTTCCGACGGTACGGTGGACGTCTCTTCGGTCTCTTCGACGCCCAACACTTGGTTGGACGTGGGTGTGTCCAACCATGGAGTTCCATCGTCCGGATACGGCGTGTCACCGTAGTTCGGCTCCGTGTAATTGCCATTTTCCTCCATTTTACGTTTAAATTGTTTCCCTGCAACGAGAAAATCGTTCGTCATTAACATACACATACACATTGTATATACATTCAAAGTGTTTCACGCATACGTTTACCATGCGAGGAATACAGAGAACATAATATGATGATGAACACAAGAAATAGAGCGTAATAATATATAGAACGAGCAAGACGAATTTTACTAGAGATTATGAATCAATGTTCATTTTTTCAATAATATTGTTTTTAAAAACCAAAAGCTTAAACGCATATTAGGTACATATTTCTCCCCTTTTCTCTCGTTGTATTGTGAACGAAAATCAATCAATAAAATCGTTTTCGTGTTTGGTGAGGTTATCCCGGGACTGAAATGATGATTTACATCCAGTCTTGTGCTATGTAGTGAAAAATTATCTATTCAAGGGGAAAATTATATTATTTCGTTGTGTGTGTAGTTTTATACACTCGTTCGTTTCTTAACAGTAAATTATTCGGTTATGTGGTAAATATTTTATATTTTTTTTACAAAATCACATTTTTCGTTGTCTAAAATCTAAAATAAAAATTGTTTACGTCATTTTTAATTCCATAAACTCTATTTGATGAGTACCCTTCAACACATCTTACCTATGCATAGAAAATACTATATTTGTTAGATAAAAAAAAATTAGAGAACACATGAATAACTACTGCCCTAAAAAAAAACCATTTAAAATATTTTTAGTATTATCTCATACATTTAAGGGTTTTTAAATACACAGAAACTGTGGTTTTCTAAACGAATGTATAAATTAATAAAAACTATTCGCTATTCGCAAGAATTTGAGACAGAACAACATTCAACGCGATTCGTTTTTGTTTTATAATATAGTATATGGTTTAAAAACGTTAGTACTTATTTTCCAGGTGTTATTTATTTCGAAACAAAACATTTTACTCCATTAACATTCTTTGTGCGAGGACCTTCCGAGCTCTCTTACGGTTTTCAATATTAAATTAATATTCAAAACAGATTTCCCCGTCTCTCCTACACGCGTCTGTAAGTGATGTTTACCGGGAAGACCGAATCCATAATAATATATGCTTCATAATATCGCCGTTTGCATTTTAAATCTATAGATTAGTCTATAGATCTGACGGAAAACAACACGTCCAGAGGTACCTGTGTGCGTGGACGGCTGTTCTGGCTCGGGAAACACGCAAAGGGTTTCGGTTCTATGAATACTACATGAATATGATATTATTATTATTCGATCGTCGAAAGTTTCCCCGCTGAATTCGTTATCGTTGGCTGGTAACCACAACGAATATATCCCTTTCCGGTTTATACCACACGCGTTGACCCAAATATAACCGGGGTTAAACGTCGATTATACTACTTCTATATATATATATATTAGTACATTCCCAAAATATAGTTTTTAAATTAATATTATATTCTTGGTTTCGGTGTAAAGAAGATTTCCAAAGTATCCATAATCGATAGTCGGCGAATACCAATGCTTTTCCACTACCGACTTTTTTACAGTGCTCTGACTGCGAGTAGTAGTTGGAGCTCTCTCTGGTAAAGTATGGCTCCATATTTCCCGTTAAAATTAAGGGATAGTTTAATAGTTCACCATAATATAAGATATGTAATAGGTATGCAAATAACAATATCACGATATGACCGAGAAATAATGTT
The DNA here is from genome assembly GCA_022818045.1 of Neotoxoptera formosana. NCBI lineage: Eukaryota > Metazoa > Arthropoda > Insecta > Hemiptera > Aphididae > Neotoxoptera > Neotoxoptera formosana. Next base: position 74,119,020 of record CM040631.1, on the reverse strand, counting down.
TTATTTTGTTTCCATATATTATATTATGTCATTATATCATTATCATCCAATTTTCTCAGAATTTATCTTCTTTGATGTTTTCCTCAAACGTAAGTTATTATTTTCCATACACAATGCGATTTTTTTAAAACACTTAACTAATTTTAAACTATTTACATCACTAACTCATATACAGCGTTCTGCTAGTATTGGCTTATAAATCGATTATAGTAAAAATAATAATATAATCGGTAAAAAATATATAATTTTACAATAACTATTATTGATAGGTATAATAAATGTAATTTTTCTGTCGAAAATTTGTTTTACTAGATAAAGTTGTACTATTCGTTTAAAAATGAATAACAAATATAAATTATCTTCTCCTTAAATTGTTAAAGAATTGTATATAATTTTCAATTTGTTCATAATAATATGTGACTTGTACACCATCATATAATCTACCGTGTATAATGTACTCCATATATATTCTAATAAGCAACTGCTGATTAAACATTAAATAAATAAATAAAAGCCATGTCATATAATATTAAATAATACCGTAACCCGTTGTTTGACTAAGGATATTTGCGTGTTGGTAATATTCACCACTGCGTAACAAAAATACAATACATTTCGACTAGAATTTGATTTTAAATGCAACGTTCGGAAGTTTTTTTTAAAAACGTTTCAACGGTTATGTGATATTTTTTAACAAATTTTTCATTAAGACAAATATGTCAATGACCTTATCATTTTGTTTTTGACTAAAACAACTTAAATACATTTTCCGAATATCATACTGTGTCTCGACGACATTAATGGGACAGCCGGCGCAAGCTGATGACGTGTTTACTAGTTATACACGTCATAATTATTTGGAGTACCTTCTTGACGAAACGACATAACAACGTATTGAAAGAAACATTCACATTTGACAAAAAAATACAATTTGCAGAAACCGATAAAAACCAATCAAAAAAAAAAAAAAACCACAAGTCACAGTTACATGCTGAGATAAAACGATGGATTTATTTTGCGCCTTGTAGAACTAATCATATGTAGGTAGGTACTTATAAAAACCGATAACTAAAAACCAATTGACTGGTTTGCGTATCCAACCATTATGGTTAAAAAGTGAACCACTGCGCAGAAAACTTTTGACGTCAAGGAACCAATATAGTCACCGCAGGATGATAAGCTTAAGGACCTATTTGTTTATTTTAAAATCAACCGTATTATTCAACTGTTGTCGTTTTTTTTTTTTTCAGTAATCATAATATTATTGTCCCTTCGGGTACCATAATTTTAAATACCTAAGTATACCCGTAATTTTTAGCCACTAGATAACGATCAAATCGATATTTTTTTAATATTTTAAATATGCCTAATAACGTCACCGGCTCTGTGCAGCGTATAATAATGTATAATATTATTATAGTAATTACGTACAATCAATTGTATTTTAATTTATACTACGCGCATAATAGGCATAAAGGGATATGAAAAAACTACGGTATTGTATGCAGCCATAACAGTACACTAGCAAACTCCGTTATTACATTTTAATACAAATGGAAACCGAATAAATAAAGTGCTTCGAGTGGAAAAAAATCCAAACCGAACTGTTACTTTTTTAATTAATTGCGCGAAACAAGTCTGTTGATCTTATTGTTGTATACGAAACGGATTTTTATTATACAATTAAAAATATACCACTTTGCAAGAAAAAAAAATGATAAAAGATGTAAATCGAAATACCACTTGGAAAACTTTTAATTGCACGTGCCCAACTATAATGGACGATTCGATTATTTTCTATCAATTATATTCATCTTCATCCCGTGAATACGCCACGTCAAAACCGAACATTTTTTTCATTTATTATATTATAATGTACTTGGAACTGCGACGTACACATTTTCCGGTGTGTGTGCCGCTGCACGGCAACGCGGTTCCGAATAAATAATAATATATGTGTGTGTGTAAGTAATAATATGATACCGATTATTAACTTTGACGGAAAAACAAGGGTACGTACACGCGAATTATTAGCAAATATGGTTTTTCCCGCACGGCCCTGCGTTATAATATTATAATTTGCACTCCGCGGCGATACGCTAATACACATCGTGTAGTCTAGAGCGCAGTATTTTCTATTTGTTTGGATTTTATTTCGTGTCCAACTCTGAAATGTGTTTATAGGTAGGTACGCCAAGTGTTTGGGAAAAAAATAATAATGTAAAATATGCTCTATCCATTTAATCGAGTAGGTAGATAGGTGGTTTACAACGAAACCGCACGCCTATATTATAACGAGTAGTATACAAATATTTGCGCACGCAGTTACACGTCATAATATAATATTATGACAATAGAGCAGGGGCGACCGACATTTTTCTTTCGGCATAGATCTACCGACAATATAGTACTTCACCTGCTTGAGAGGATCGACTTCCATAAAAAAATTTATTTTTATTTTTGAGTACCTATTTGAGTAAAAGGTAGGTTAGATTAGGTGGACCATCATACGTTTTGACTTTTGTGGGTTCCCGAATATACAATAATTGTCTTTTGATACAAATAATCTTATATATAAAATTCTCGTGTCACAATGTTAGTTACCATACTCCTCCGAAACGGTTTGACCGATTTTTATGAAATTTGATATGCATATTCAGTAGGTCTGAGAATCGGCTACTATCTAAGTTTGCGGTGCGATAAGTGGTTCAGGAGTTATGGCGAGCTTAAGTTATTTTGAGATTTACGATGGAAATATTTGCTTATAAATGGTTGCCATTGGTTACAACCTACTAACTTGGTTGTTGTTTTTTTTTTCAATGTACCTACCTAATTCTGGTTTCAGTTACTTACGCATCTCATGGGGTCCGCAATCCACCGCCGGTGGATTGCCTACCTGATAATTTACTACTGCTCGCATATATTATCCACGATCCGATGCAGTGGATTGCCTACCTAGGTGGCTTAGATGTATGTAAATCACTTGAGGTTAATCTTTACATAATATATGGGCATATGATTCAGGCAACGCTGGAAGGGACAGCTAGGATAGGACAGCTAATATAGCTGACACTTCGTGTCACGAAGTGCACGGGATCAGCTAGTTATTTTATAAAAAGACGCTTTGTGTTTGTTAAAATATGTTATATGTTATGAAAATAGTAAAATATTTTATACATAATTACTTATTACTTATTATTACTTAATACTTATTATTGAGATACTGAAAAATTAAAAAAAAAAAAATGTAAGTATGTATTAATAGAATCAATGAGACTGATTATAAAAAATAATATTAAAATGTAAATAGTATCAATAATTAGAATTTTAGAGAAATCTGAAAGTATTATGAAAAATATAACCAGATTACTAAACGCGTATAGTAGGTACTTACTTTTGATTTAAAATCCCAATTTTTCATCAGTTTGTACATTAAAAATCTCGTGGTTGTAAAAATGACGTTGCTATGGAAACGTTATCATACTATAATTCGGTTGCTAGAGACAACCTTACAAAACATCCGACTACAAAAAGAAAATTTGTATTCAGATTTTTTCCTTTTTTTTTTGTTGCTATGGTAACGTAATTATATTTTTTATCGGTCGCTATAAATTTTAAAACAAAATTAAATGTTATAAGAAACAGTTGATCACTATTACGAAAAAAATAAGTTGTATTCATCCCAAAAATATATCTGTGTTAAAATTATTTACATGAAAAGTTAAATTAGAGTTATGTTAATAAAATACCTTTTTTTAATTATAAAAAAAAATAGGGATACAATAAAATAGTTATTATTTTTATCTTTATTGTTTAAAACGTTAATGGAGGTTTCGTTTCATATTAAGCTTTATTTTACTGTTAGTTTTTTTTTATATAATATAGGGAGATTAATTATCAGTGCTTGGCAGCACAATATATTAACCGATAAAAAACGTTTAAAAACCATTTAGGTAAACTGTTTAGATTCTTTACTGAGAGAGAAGAGAATAAGAGATACATTAATAGTCGAGTTCAAAACTAATGCCTATACGATAGTATGTAGAATGAGTACAGCTAAGCTGTAGTTAATCAGTAAACGTTTTAACTGTACACTCTGGTTATTTTGAAAAATAATAACTTAAATCATAATTTGTTTCTGGAAAGTTCAAAATAATTGCAATTTTATTGCCTTTTTTTCTTTCATCCTTGTGTCTGTTGATTAAACTACCGACAACTTTTAATTTTTAAATGGCAACATCATATTTTTCATCTCTTACATTTTGAAGTAAAATGTTTTTTCCACATTTGTACGAACTATGGATGAGCCAAATAGTCCACAACAAATAATTGTTTGTGTTACCCCTTACAAAGTTATTTCACTTCTCTTATCTAAACTTTAAATGTTTATTAATAAATAGTACTACGTATACCTATATATATATATATTATAATAACTAACAATTATTAATTGTGCTGTGATTTACAGCATCAGTCATTATACATTTGTATATTATATTGTAAGACATCAAATAGGAGTCTATTTATTCCATTTTTAAGTAAAGTTCTAAAATGTGTAAATAATTTAAAAAAAACTGATTAAATAGTTTTTACTTTAGTAACGCGGCTGTGGTATTTGATATTAATAAATATAGGATTAGTTTCTTTGGGATTTTCAATACAAATTAAGTATTAACTATATACAAGCATGACAAAATAGTATTAACTTCAGGCTTTTGTTTACAGAAACACTATAATAATAAAATATAATAAATTACACTCAAATATTTAATAAGAAAACAAAAAAAAGAATGAAAAATGTTTTGTCGATTCTAACTTATTTTATTCAAAAAATAATATCAATTCAAAAAGCCCATTGGAGATACTCGGCACCTAATAAAATATTAAATAACTATTTGTAATTTGTCAATATTTTATCAAATGTATTGAATAATGATATTATATTCCTCGACGCATAAATGAGATTATAAAACCCATTTCAGCGTTCGCATGAAAAAAAAGCCTAACCTCATTTATAACGCCAACACTATTCGCTTTTCATCATCAACAATAATTATTTTATAAGTTATAAAACGGAAAGGGAGAAGTTTTTTGTTCATCACTTTTCAACTTGACCCGCCATATTATAATAATGTACCCGTTTTAATGATGGCCCTGCATATTATTTCATGCAACCGTAAAACGTACAAAATAATTTCGAACTGCAACCGAGTGACTTGCACTATGGGTAGGTACGAAACACAAAAATCAGATAAAAATGAATAGTTCTAATAATATTATTCTTATCGGAGTAGTGGTGGATGTAATTCATTTTACTATGCAACATAATATTATGATGATGTAATAATAACCATAATGGATCTTCTCTAGTGAAGAAAATGCTAGGTAACTGTCGTAAAAAGTTTTCCGTGCACAAACAAATAATTAATCATCAATACACACGACGTGTCAATCTAATATCATAATATCTATTGGAAATAATATTTTATTCATCAATTGTGTATAACAGTATTATAATATTTTTACATTGAATAATAATATTGGAGATCTCTATATTATTTGCTATACACCCCCCCCCCCCCCATGAACAATTCGAAATCATTTTAATTGACTGTAAAAATGAATAATTATTCAATACGTATTAATATGACTCAAGATAACATAATTATGGTATATTATGTACTTTGTCTTATGCCATAATAATAATGATTTTTATAAATTTTGAATTTTGAATTATTACATTTTTAATGAAAGTAATTTAAACGATTTAATTTCATGCCACTTGAAAATTATTACGTTAA